>WBMV01002673.1:301733-454229 GCA_013396655.1 Campylorhamphus procurvoides | reverse complement strand
GGCGTCCTGAAGCGCGGGGAGGGAGGGGGCTGGTTCTGCGTTTCGGTCCCTCTCCGCCCCGCTCCTGCCCCTCTGTCTCTCTCCCAAGTTCGCCTCCGGAGCGGCTGGCTGCGGGCTGCCCCTGCCCCGCTCCCGGCGCTGCCCGGGAGCGGCCCGGAGCCCCGGGGGAAAGGGCTGTGCTCCGGGGGAAAGGGCTGTGCTCCGGGGGAAAGGCTGTGCTCGGGGGGAAGGCTGTGCTCCGGGGGAGAGGCTGTGCTCCGGGGGAAAAGGCTGTGCTCCGGGGGAAAAGGCTGTGCTCGGGGGAAAGGCTGTGCTCCGGGGGAAAAGGCTGTGCTCCGGGGAGGCGCTGGCAGTGCTGCCGGAGCTCCGCCGCCCGCCCCCCGGCACCGCCGCCGTCTGCCCAGCGCCGGCAGCCCCGGGAGATGGTGACACATGAAGCGTGCCGGAAGGACCATGGTTGAGAGGACCAGCAAGTTCTTGCTGATCGTGGCCGTCTCGGTGTGCTTCATGCTTATCCTGTACCAGTACGTGGGGCCGGGGCTGAGCCTGGGTTCCCCCAGCGGCCGCTCCTACTCGGAGGAGCTGGACCTCTTTCCCACGCCGGACCCGCACTACGTGAAGAAGTACTACTTCCCCGTGCGGGAGCTGGAGCGGGAGCTCGCCTTCGACATGAAGGGCGAGGACGTGATCGTCTTCCTGCACATCCAGAAGACCGGCGGCACCACCTTCGGCCGCCACCTGGTGCAGAACGTGCGGCTGGAGGTGCCCTGTGACTGCCGGCCCGGGCAGAAGAAGTGCACCTGCTACCGCCCCAACCGCAGGGAGACCTGGCTCTTCTCCCGCTTCTCCACGGGCTGGAGCTGCGGGCTGCACGCCGACTGGACCGAGCTCACCAACTGCGTGCCCGGGGTGCTGGACCGCCGGGAGAGCGCCGCCGCCAAGACGCCCAGGTGGGTACCGCCGGCCTCCCTTCCCCTGCTGAGCCTCCTGCCCTGCCGCGCAGCTCCCTGCCAGCGTGCTGTGCCTCAGCCTGCCATGAACCTTTCCTCACCTGGTTCACTTCCCCTCCCCTGCCGGCCTCCAGGATGTGCCATGCACCTTCCCGCTGCATACCCGGTCACATTTCCTACTCTTTGCCTCCCGCGTACCTAGGGCACTGCACCCTCAAGCCCGTGCTCTGCTGCTCTGGCAGCCTCTGTGAACCCTTCAGCAAGGCCATGTATTTGTGCCATTTACTCTCTCTTGGAAACATTTTGTCTTCACCTCAGGCATCACTTGCTACCTTTTAAGTGCCCTTTACGCCCTACCCTGGCCTCAAGCTTGTCTTTGCAATCAGCTTTGCGCTAACCTGTGCACCCCTTTTCCTCAGCTGAAATTGTTCTCCAGTGCAGCCGAGGAGAGGCACACCAGTCCTCACGCTTGCCTCCTTGGTTTACTCCTCTAGCCTGCCTGACAATTTTTTGCACGTTGCAGAAAACCTTCCTTAAACACCCTTTCTTATGTCCCTTTATCTTGGTGGGAGATCTGAGGCAAAGTCTGGTGGAGAACAGGGTTGCCTGGTCCATGTTCTCTGAGTCTCCCTCCTCTGTGCACCAGGAGAGAGGGAGTGCCATCCTAAAGCACCCCTCAGTGCATCTGTGTGGAACAGCCAGTGTATTTCTGCCCTCTTAGCCCATCCTTTCTCTGCCTTGGTCTCTTCATGAATTATAAGCTTCAGAGGAATTTTCCATTTGAAATACTCTGGTAGAGACAGTGGCTTGTATTAAGATCTCCAAAAGATTGTTCTTTTAGCTCAATACACTGCTGTATCTTTCATTTCACAAGGCACTTTTTTAAAAATTATCACTATTCTTTAACAGTATGTACACTTTCTTTGATGTATTAGTGGTTTCATTGCAGCACTTTGTAATCCGCTTGCGCTTGCCTTAAAGTTTCATTCTTAAAGGTACCCAAGATCTTATGCCAATATTTGCTTATGCCATATGCTTTATTTATACACCTATTGTTAATATCATATATAGTCCCTTTAATGAAAAGTGGCCTTTAAGAAAGTGTATTTTGGCATCATAACTGTGTTTTCTCCACATTTTTAAAAAGTGATTTTTAATGCTTTTTCTTTGGTTAGAGCTGTGTGCCGTTGCTGGAGTTCTTTATTGTCTCTGTCATGATTGCTGCCGTTTCCAACCCGGTTTAGTGTTAGTCATCCAAGTATGCTCAGGCTGCTGTCGTGCTGCCTGACCCAGTAGCAGCACGGAAGTATATAACCGGGGGACTGAGTATTCAGGCTTTCCTATGCTCTCCTTTTTTATAATAAGGTGCTTGAAAACACCTATAAGTGAAATATCCTCTGCCCATCTAGTTGCTGTTGAGATTTTAGCAAAGTATTTTTAAGGAAAAATGCGCCAAGTTCAAATCTGACTTAAAAAAAGGAACAAAAATTACCCATTTAGTGAACCTTGGCACTTGGCTAGCAAACCATTAACCTTATGTAAAACTCTGTGTGGTTTTATGAATTGTTCCAGAGCCTTGTGTGCTTCTGTTGGCAGTTTTGTATTAAAATGCATTATGTGTTGAGGATACAATTTCCTCATCCTATTCAGGAGCTGCTTTTTTTTCATATAGGTACGTGGGAACGGGACACTTAAGGTTGTGAGGTAGCAATTAAATTCCTTAATGCAACTCATAGGAAGTTGAGAACCAGAAGCCTATTGCTTTCATCTCACATGCTTGTAAAAAACATTTTCCTTGCCATTTGTTTTGGAATGTCAGAAACTGTATAGTTCTACATACTTCTTCATTGTCTTGATTTTTGATGTGCAGGAAAAATAATAAATCCTGCCCTGTTCCCTCATGTCTCCACATATCCAGAAATTGTTCTGCTGAATGTGGTCTCTTGACATCCTTTAAGTTAGAACTTCATTTCTAGGAGTGCAAGAACTATGATTTAGAAGCTTTAGTAATCTAAGGCTTATCACCTTGGTCTGTTAAACAAAACCCAGAATTTACTGTTCATTGTGTCCTGGGGATGGTTTTGCTGCAATAACCAGCTGCTGGTAATTTTTATAATACTGTCCTAGGATCCTGTTTCTTTGTACTGCAGTCCAGTTCAGTTGACACCTTCTCCAAACTGTGATTTATTTCATGCCTAAGAAACTTGGGAATAAGAGACAGGTGGTGCTTGATGGATCTTCTATGTTAGAATATGGATAGTCTTATATGATGTCTGTTAACAGTAGGAGCAATATCACTCTATTTGTCCACTGTGAGTGTTGGATCTTTTATGTTGATACAGGGCATGTTTTTACATAAGGTATATACTAGAGAGGCTATGTTTTATAATGGAAGTGAACTATGAAATTCTCTTTCAAAGGACAGAAAAAAAAGAAAAAGGAGCAGCAAACAACTATTTTGGCAGAGTTCTCTCAGATTCTAATATTATCCAGTCTGGATTTTGGAGAACAGTCTTCAAATTCAGTTTTTAAAGCTAACATACTTTCTGCATTTGCTAACAAGACAAAGTTTAAACCTTGTTCTTCCAATTAAATGTTTATCCCCCAAAACAAAACAACTGACTTGTGATTACAGATAAATCTGCCTTCTAGTGAATGGTTGGAAAGCATGAAGGTCATTCAGTGTTGCCCACATGCACAAATCATGAGGTTCAAGCTGTTCCCTTTGTAAGGAATGCAGTTAGTGCCCTGTTGCACTACATTCCATAACCTGGACATGGAACATAAATTTACCATGCAATTGCTCTCTTTACTGTTCTGCTGGTCTGTGCTAGACTTAATGATTAGGAGCCCTAGATTGCCAAAGACTGCATTTTTTTTCTTTGTTTTTTCTGTCTTTCTTCTGCATTGATAAACTAAGAGTTAGAGATGGGTGTTTTAGTTCTAATGGGTCACTCTTTAAAAAAAAAACCACAACAAAATACTTGTTCTCACTCCCCTCCCATCCTCTCCTACAGTGACTTTCCTGTTTTGTATTCAAAAGACTTCTGGACAAGCACTTCTTGAATCAAATGTTATGTTTTATACACAGCCAGTAAAAGGAAAAGATTGATTTGTTTGGGGATTGTAAAACTAGGGACTCCAAGGAACTCTGAAGCTGGCTGTGTTTATCAGTGAAGTCACTTAGCTTCAGTTCTCTTCATGGCTTTAGTAGAGGGCAAATTCCAACATTTTGGGAATGGAAGCCTATTTATTCCTTCTGCTGTTAGGCATAAATAACTGCTGGAAAAGCCTTTTTTTTTAAAGAGTAGCAATGCTAGGATGCATGCCTTGAGTCATCATGCTGGTATTTCAGAAAGTGGAGACTAAGCAGCTTCTGTGAACTGCTCCCTTCAATTTGTTTCACCTAAAACTTGAGAGATCAAATCTCTTCAGTTGATTCTGAAAAAAAAAAAAAAAGTCAAACCCATTTCTTTAATTTGAATTCCAGAATTAGAAAAATCTATGAAGTGATCCACTAGTGACTTGTTTATGTCCTCTGTCAAAGGACTGAATGAAGGCCCTTGGAGGTGGTGCTGGAAAGGTTCCCTTGTTTGCCCCCAGAGAAATGGGCTCCACTGTCTTTCTGGCTGCCTTTTGCTGCCGTGCTCTCAACACAAGAGCAGTACTGGGTGTTCTGAAGTTGTCCTTGTAAGACACTTCATGTGTGAGCTTAACTAAGGAAATGTGCAGCAGAAACAATAAAACAAATAAATTACGCTGGAGGAATTCTGCGTGTTTCCTTTCCTACCTCTCCTCAAAGAAACTGCAAACAAACCTCAAACAAGCCAGGCTTTGTTGCTATTCTACTGGTTTCTGCTGCCTCCTGAAAACAAGAGCATCTAAGCTGGCACTTTCCTGGAGACACATTATTCACGTGGAAAGGATTTGAAGGCACACAGCTCCTTTAAAGCTGTGTTCCTGCCTGTTGCTGGGGAGAACTCATGTAACTGGGAGAGCGTTGGTTGGGCATTGCTGGCTCTGTGCTCCCCCAGCTCACCCACAAGCTCTGCCTTCTGGGAGGCTGTTTCAAGCACAGGTAGATTTATTTTTGCTTATGAGCTGCCCCAAGACACTAGCTTGGCCTTGGCTTTGTGTATGTGTTTCTGTGCTAGTCTGTCACAGAAGTTTGGTTTCTGAGTTCATCTGTGGACAAAAATGGCAAAGCTATGTGCGTGCATGCTTGCAGTTTCAGTATTTTTTCCTCAAGATTTCATACACTTTAGAAAGAAAAAAAATTGTAATTTACGTACTTTTATGTAAGAAATCTATGGCAGGTTAGTAAAACCTGCTGTTAGATCAGTCCAAGTTCTAGAATCATTCTGATTAGCTATTTACAGCTTATGTTTTCAGTTGAGTTTTTTTAAAAGAAACAATTAACAGGGCTCAGCAGTTTGTTAATTTGATTTTTCTGAAGTGTGAACTTTCACAGCTTCCAACCACATATCTGTCCCTTTGCAAGGATCTGTTCTTGATGAGGTTTTTATTATATGTGTGCTTAGGAGCTGCAGAGACACATTGTCAAGAGACCAACTGTTTGAGAATGAAAAGCTTTACCAAATCATTTTTATAATATTAGTACTTTTTAAAAGCTTGGGCTTGTCATTCTCTGTGGATCTGTGTGTGTTGGAGGTTCAGAAATACCTGTCTGCAGGGAGCAAGGGGCATTTTTTTCACTCACCAGTTTGATTCAGACTAGTTTTCTCTCAAAGACTGGTGGAGAAATAGCAATATAGAGCTATTTTTAGTAGCCTGGTTCATCTCTCAGACTTTTAGCATGTGGAGTATTTTAAAGCCTACTAGTCTGATAGGAAACTTTTTGCACCTGGTTGTGCTCACCCATAAAGCCAGACTGATCTTTCACAGCCAAACAATTCCAAAGGGCCAGGTAGTTTTGTAGTGAAAATCTTCAAATTTGACATCATTTCTAAAAGCAGCTGAAAGTTAGAACTCTTCAAATAACTGCCTTAGGTTTGAGGTACTGTATTGATCGGAGCTTAAGACTTTTGGGTGGTATTCCAGGTTTAATTACTCTTACTTTTTTCTGTTGCAGTTGTTGACAAAGCAAAAGGATGTGTTCCTGGATATGTCCCTGCTTGAGTGTGTACACTGACCTGATTTTTCAAAACTATGCATTTGGCTGCTTTTCATTAATCTTGAAACATAAGTCGTATCATAACATAGTAATTTTTTTCCTTGCTTAGAAGTCTGCAAACACTCTTTACCTAGACCTCAGATTTTGCCCTTTTGCCCTTATCATTTCCCACTCTACAAATACAAATGTCCAGCATTCTGAGTAAGACCTCAGGTAATCACCCAAACCCAACAATTCAGAAATAATAAAATTCAAACCAGCTCTTGTAAAGTAATTAATAACTGAACAGGATGCTTTGCTATGTGCTCCCAGTGTAAGGAGAGTCATTAAGGAATGGTCCACTGTAAATGCACAGCTGATGGATCCCACCAGGCTAATGCAGGCAAATTTTTTGAGGTTAATTACTTAGAGATTACAATTTGTAGTGTTTTGTGTGAAGTATCTTGGCCAAAGCACTGCCATGGCCAGTTTTCAAGGCTCTGTTGAAGAGTGCAGTTTTGTCAGTGTGAAATGCCAAGCAGGGCCTGTTCTGTAACACTCACTGAGCAATCCAGACTGATGTATCTTCAGCAATGCCACCTTGTCAGCTTTAAAGAAATCTATGATGGAAGGAATTTGGAGTTCATCATTAGTACTATAGGGGCGCTAGGTGGCCAATAACATGTGATCTGCAGATGGGAATTTGATGCTGCCTGGTAGAACAGGTGCTTCTTACCTGGTGTGACTGGGGCAGCAGGGCTTGGCAAGTGTGCTGAGGCCTCTTCCCTGCAGGAACTGGTGAAAGTCTTTAGTTGGGTATTAGGCTATGAACTGGACGGGGTCATATCACCTCTTGAGAAAGCAGTGCTAGAGAAGATTATGTTATAACTGGAGATCATTACGATCCTGCCCTCCCCCTGGGCCATCTGTTCCTTCTAGGAAGCAGGAAGAGATTAGCCTCCTCTCCTGGCCTCTTCCCTCACTGATTCGGGGGGTTAGTCTTAATGGCTTTGTTCAGCAGTCAAGCAGAAGCTTTTGGCTGCCTGTTGTAGAAATTGGAGGAGCATAACCTGGGACCTGTTTTCTAGAAAGTAATTCAGGATATGCAGCCCTGGAGTTACGAAAACCTCCCCATGGGTTCATTTCATAGCTGAAATTGATATGCCTCATCTGCATCACATTCGTACGCAAAGCCCAGGCTTCTGGCTGTCATCAGAGTCCTTGGTGACTTGTGGCCAAGGTGTTCCTATCCCAGTGTTAGTCATGGCTGTAACAGGCAGAGCCACAGAGAAATCATGGTAGAGATTAGTCAAAAGGGGTTGTGGCTGTGGTATTCTAGTTACTTTGACCTGGAAGCAAAGAGTGACTGTAATGATAGAACACACCTCATTTTAAGTTTGCTCAGAAATCTCTGTCTTATCAAATTTGTCACACACAATCAGAGTCTCTCTACTGTACATCCTGCTGTGTTTTACTGGTTCTGGCTTTTGTGCAGCTTGGAAAGTCAGAAAGCAGCAATTCCCTTTAGTTACTCATAGAACCAAAATCATTGCTATGTCTCTATTTTAAACTTGCAGTTATTTGGTGGCAGATTTGTGGTAGTAATGCTTTGAATAGCTAATATTTTGCCAGTGAACACTTGGACTTGTGTTTGCTTTAGAAAGCCAAAGTGGCATGGTCTAACTCCACGAAACTTTGTTTATGCTGGTATTTCCACAAAGTATTAGAGAGACAGGATTGACTGAAAATGTGCTTTGTCAAGCAAAGATGAAGCATGGACTTTAATTCCTCGTAATCACAATTGTGTCAGCTGCCAAGTCATGATTTTTTTTTAATGAAATCTTGCTTGATGTGGAGGGAAGGAAATGATACACATGAAAATCTTTCTAAACTAAGATGTTAATTTGTTTAGAGAGTAAATGAAGTACTGGAGGAACACAGAGCTAAAGTAGTCCGTTACAATTTCACTTGTTTTTCAAATGGTAGATGGCCTTAAAAGCAAACAAAAAAAACCCCTTATACTTTTTCTAAAGGAGTTGAAGTAGAAGGATAAGGAAAACATACCCACTAGCATAGATACAAGGTGACACAGTTTCTGTAATCGCCGTTTGATGTAGTTTTGTTCCCCTTTCTATTTCTGTAACAGAGTATTCTGCTGGAAATCCAGACTTGAGAATCTCTTTGAAGAGTCCTTTGGAGATTATTGTCACAAAGACACAGAGAGCCTTAAACACCTCTGTACTGCAGCATGTCAAGTTTGAGATCTGAAAAGGATGCTTCACATAGTCTTGTGTGTTACTGCCTAAGGAAGAGCTATTTTCCAATGCATGTCTATTGGAGTCTGAGATATCTCGTGAGTGGAAGAAGTGTTTTCAGGAAAGGTCCATGCAGACAGAGGTCATCAGACAAAAAGCACATCATATACTTAATGGGGTTTACTTGATTCTACTTTAATTAGGTGGTGTACATTCCTGTGCTTAGCCTCAGAAGCACAATACACTGTACTGGATGTGCTTCATCCCTACAAACTGGTGAGTGGGCTAAGGGTATTACATCTCCTGGTGTGTCCCTGTTCCAGTGATGCATCCCATAAGGAGTAAGAAGCTCCTGCTGTTCCACCTCTACCTGTAACCTGAATTTTTTAGCAGTACTGATTATATCGCTCTTTCATCTGTGTATCTAAAAGCCTCTTACACATTTGTAGTAAATAGCACCTGGTGTTAGATTGATTTCAGACTTCGGGTCTGTGACTTCATTCCAGCCTCTGACTCTTAAGGGGTCTGTCTTAAATTTGGCTTTAGCCATAAATCTCAGACTTAGGTGTCAGTGTACAGACCTTTCCTGCTCAGTCACTTTGTCTCTTTCAGAAGCAACTGGTTTTTTAGCGTGTTATTGCTACTTTGCTCTGTTCTTCCCTTCCTTCCACCCTGTTAATGGGAAATTCTACATTATCGCTCACCTATGTTTTTATAGAGGAAATATTTCACAATTTCCTGCCAATTTAAACAAGAAAACAGTTATTTGCAATTAACTTTTTATGGTCTGACTCTGTGTTTTACTTCATAACTAATCTCCTGCCAATTAAGCAGAGATTCCTTGATTACACCTCACTGCAGATTAAAATACTGTCATTGTTTTTATGGAGCTCTTCTGCGTGAGGGGGGAAACCTCAGCTTCCTGAGCAGCCTTTGCATTTTAGTTTTGAAAATAGACCAAATTTCCTTTTGCTTGATGTCAGTCTTGAAGTACTGAGACGATATAAGATTTTCTATACAAATAGCATTGCTTAGAGTTTCAAAATACCTGGTGACTTTGCACTGTCTAATTTCAGATATATGGAAAGGGACCTTGTTTCTGAAAAAGTGCTAAAGACATAAAAGTGCTTCTGCTTACACATATTGGAGTTACTCTACATTTTAGCTTTAGTTCTTGTGTTAATTAGACACACTGATGTATAAGATACCTGATTACAGCAAAATACTCAGCGACCCTTAAAAGACTTTATGAAGAGCATTGCATAGGTCATTCCTTTTTCGTCTTAAATAGCTTAAATAAAAGTATTTTTTGATTTCTTTCCTTCAGTTCTCTCAGAAAATTTAAACATCCAAAGAAATACTGTAAAAATAGAATAGACTTTTTTGTTTAAACTGACAGCTCTTGCTGCCGTGACCCCCTTGCTCCCAGATTTTAGTTAGGATACCTGTGACCCTCTATCAAAGCACTGGGGGAAAAAATCAATGCCTCATAGCTGAGACAAACAGCAGCTGCATGCTGACTCATCAGTTTTCTGACAGCTTTTGCTTTCCTGGTGGAGTTAGACAAAGTACAAGGAGCACAGGAATCGCTGAGGATAATCATAATCAGTCAACCATCCCTTCTGTTAGCATGCCTTAAATCACAAAAGACAGGATTACCTTCTTCTGTTCTTTGCCTCTTCTCTTGCTACCTGTACCTTTGAAAGAGAAAAGACAGATGAGATGTGGGTAGTTGTGCAAGGAGGAAGATTGAACAGATTTATCCTGGCTGCTGAAGCAAGTACAGCAGGGGTCATTTAGATTAAAGCTCCCATTAAGGGGAGTACTTCATCCATGGCATACTGCACAAGGAAGAGATAGATACATGTGCACAGGAGCCCTTCCAGATAAGGAAATGCCTTGGTATCTTTACTAGAGGGGCAAAACTAGAGCTGCTTCTTCTGAGGATGAGTGAAGTTGCCATCATTGATTATACTGCTGTGGTTGGTGGTGTAATTTGCAACACATCCAAAATAAACTATGGCGAGCCTTTTTAGGCATTGAAGATTTCTGTTGATGTATTTGGCTAGATTTTCTTATATCTTTCCAAATGACAGCATCTTTCTCTGTGTATGTAGCCTGACTCCAGTAGAGCCTTAGACCTGGACAAAGGCTTCACTGGTATGTAGTGAGGTCCTGTATTTTTAACAACCATATTGTGTTACACGTATCAGGATTCCAACTGTTGCTATCGGTGGCTTTGATTTTGAAATGGAATATTACACTAAAGACCAATGACTCAGTATTGCCTTTCATTATTCAAACAACTATTTGGGCACAGCATTTAATTCTGTTCCTCTTCTTCTATTTTGCAAATAGGCTTTTTCTGAGTAGTGTGTTATTTCTTCGTAATATCCAAACAACCTTTTTTTTCCCATTCCCTGAACTAACACTTTCCTCCAGGTTGGCATTATCTTGTACCTTGATCGCTTCAATACTATCTTCCTGCACTTGATAAATTAAGTCTTCCCCTTTCCCTTTAGAGATCTTTTACTGCCTAACCCTTCTCACTCTCATAAGTTGAATTTTCACTTGGGGGCTCTTTTTTTCCTGATTCCTGAAGAGCCCCTTTTTTTAATAGGTCAGAAAATTTTAGTCTTACAAAATTAACTTGGCCTACATCAGAAACAACTGTTAATTTAATCTCAAGAGTCAAATTCTATGCAGTCAATGCACTTAAATATTTTAGGTGAGGTATTACTGTCTTAGGAAGAGCCTCTTAACACTGCTCAGAAAGGGTTGTTTTCATGACTTTGACTAAATTGGACAAAGCTGACACCTGTTTATGCAGCCATTCATAGCAAATAGATATTATAGAAACCTGAAATTTGTGCCTTGCTATTTTCAGCACTTTGCAGTGTCCAGTTTTCAACGCTGGGTGTTCAGAAGTCAGTTGAGCTCCCAGCAGAGTGCACCAGCAGTGTATATGAGCTTCCTTTTCTGTTTTTATGGAGATAACAGCTCCAAGTATTGAAATGATAAAAACCACTGAATGACACGAGTTTGAATTTAAAAACTAACCCTCTCCTCGACTGCTTCTAATAAGACAGGGCTGTTTGTAGGTGATCTCTTATTTGTGACTTGGATATGTCAAGAAGGGACTGAAAAACAGCTGCCACAATTGTTTTAGTATGAACTCAGGTTTGCTTGTGTGTCATGAGACCTGATGTGACTCCCACCAAAAAGGGAGTTGTGGGAAGTTGTTCAGTGACAGGAGGAACTGTATTTAACTTCTGGTTGTAAAAGGAGCATCTGAGGTTGGGGATAGAAGGAAAATGAGATAGTCCAGAACTGAGGATGAGGGAATAAGAAGAAGCCATATATAACTTGTGTTGACTAGGGTTTTCAGGTATTAGATGTTTTGTTAGTTACCAATAAAGATTTTTGTCAAATAAAGTCTTCCATCTTAGTGAAGAAATAGTTTTAATTTCTTGCCCTTCTTTCCACCAAATTTCTTTGCCTTGGGAGTTCTGTAGGATTGGACACCAAAACTGTGTGTAATTATTTAAAGTAATAATATTGGACTACATCATGCAGGAAAAATACTTGGAAAGTCCACTGTGAATCAGTACAGTTTGGGAGACAACTAGCTTAGTAAATTCTAAAAGCATTTGTCCTTGACTTCTAAAACATATTTAGATTTTTTAACTGCTAATTGCAAAGAATGGTTTGGGTTTGGTTTTTTTAGTATGATTTAGGCAACTCCTTGGAAGAATAATTTGAAAGAATAATAAAAGTTCTGTGTAACTTTTCAGCTTTTTTTCTCAGTTCTGGCTGCCTTTAGATAACTGAAGAGGTCATGGATTTGCCTTCAGCTAGTCTGAAGGTTTCCCATGCTGTGACATGCTGCTTGTAGCAACTTCTGTGCACAATGATACATTAAAGAAGAAAGATGTCTTTCCCTGAAAGTCTAATCAAAGCTCACAGAGGTCTCAAAAATCAGGATTAGTTCTTTGAAATGGATGAACTTGAGTAGTGGCTGTAACACAGAAGTTTTCCACAGTCCTTTCCGTTTCCTCAGCATTGGAAACAGGTTCCTGTGTGGTGTGGTAAACAAGTGGATCAGTGTGGTGTGCATGTGGGGAGAGAATCACATCTCCCTGCTGGCTGTGTGTCCTGGAGGGGCTGGCTCACCCCGGCAGGGCTGGAGCTGTATCGCTTTCAGGGACCTGCAGGTCAGAAGTTTGGAGCTGTGAGGTCTTCCCTGAACACCCTTTTCCACTGAAGTTTTCTCTGGGTTATTCTTATGCCAGTGGTTCTGATCTAGGTGTTAACCTGCCTGTGACAGCAGCTCCTGGGAAGAAATATTCCCATAGTTGGCTGAAGTGCTTCCACAGTGCTTGTAACAGCAGCTGTCAGCAGGTGTAGTACACTTGTTTCGTCTGAGCCTTTGAAATGGGCTGATGAAAACAGTTGTGTTTAATAGGATCCCACCAACTGGAAAGAAGTGGGAAATTGTCCATCCCACTTCAATCCCAGCAGAAGGCCCAGCCAGGGATATGGAAGCTGGGCATTACAGAAGCTGGATTGCTGCCCATATTATTGTGTACTTGAGGGAAGCTAACAGAGACTGTTTCTAATCCGACTGTCTGTCCCAGCTTGCTCAGGCAAGTTTCATGTTTGTTTGACAATTCTAAGGCTAGGTTATGCACACTATTTGCACAGCCAGCTTTTATGGTGCTAAACTGTAAGATGATCCCTGCATATGAGGGACTGCTGGGTCCTGTAAGTGTTCAGCACAGGTTTTATATTCCTCCCAGACAGCTGAGCTCACAAGTGCAGGGGTTGTTCCTCTCATGACACCTACGGGAACCATGTGTTGCTCCCACCCTCTGCCACCAGAGCTGTTCAAAGAGCTTCTCCTTTGTGACTGAGCCAGCACAGTGACACGTGCAGGAAGCAGCAGCACCAGCAAACTCTTTGGGTGCGTAAGAAGGGAAGATACTCGCTATACCTGTGAGTCTGTATTTGTGGATAGCCCAGGCATCATCTCTAAAAAGCAGCAGAGAACTTTACCTACTTTTCATACGAAGGGAAAGTGCTCCTTGCCATCTGAAGTGAAGTGTTTTAACAATATTTTTTATATCTGTTAAATGGTGTCACTCCGGAGCTCTTCTGAAATAGGTTGCCTGCATAAGAAATGGAGAAATGCTTGTACCCCATTGGTTTCCCAGCCTTGAAACCACAGGTGACAAAACCATTACCTGGCAAAGGTTTGTAAGGGCTGTTGTTCTTGAGGAGCATATTCATGGGATGTGTATGCATGTACATTCTGTTTCTTCAAATTCCTCTACCATGTGACTGTTAGTCTCTATGCCATGCTGAGCTGGGATATTGCATATTCTTTTCATAAATGCAGAAACAGAGGCAAAGGTTCTACTGCTGACCATGGGATGTGGCAGGACACCAAATCTAGGATGACAATTATGTGCGTGTTGAGTGCTCATCCATGTGCTTGCACTACTAATGTGGTTGCCTCACCACAACCACAGTGTTCTACAGCATAGCCCTTCCTGTCTTGGCATCTGCCAAAAGAGTGAGTTTGGACTGGACTGTGTGAACAAGGCAACTGTGAGAAGATTTCCTGTCATTCAGACACTAGAAGTAAAGGTCTTCTAAACTGCTTCTCTAAATATCCTGAAACAAATGCAGAACTAAATCTTCCTGCAGACTGTCTACAGCACAACTACTTCCATTTGGAAATAACTTCTCCCTGAGGCTTTCTGTCAGAAGGCCTCTGATGAGAGCATTTTCTTTCTTGTGCTTTAGCTGGTGTTGGAGGGGGAAGACTTAACACATTTGAGGTGTAGTTGTACTGTAATGACATATAACTCACAATGGGAGGGGGGTGCAACTGCAATTTATAAAGTGTGCTGGATGATCAACAGTTTGTCCTGAATGCTGCATGGTTTCCAGGTAGCTGTGATAAAGCACTGGTTGTCAGTTTTCACCCACCTGGAAATCTTGCAGAAATGGAAGGATGGATTCTTTGAACATTTGGGAGATGTGGGGTGCTTGGTCTGCCAAATACTTCAGGCAGGATGGGTCCACCCCTTTCCTAGTTAGGGTATTTCCTGACTTCTGAAGTTATTTGGGGATGTCATGAAAAGTCTGGGGTTTTTTTTGGATTGAAGCCTGGCCAATCCCAAATCTGGAAATAACTGTTCATGAGAACAGAAAGAACAGTTATATTTGTCAACTCTACTGTTGTAAGATTTTTAGAGACTCCTGCCTGGTGCAGAACAGATCTGAGACTAGCCTTGTCTTATGGAAGTTACTAGTATTACTTACACACCAAGGCATTTATATGGCTCTTTATTCCTTCTTTTCATGGGAATATGTGATTGTGTTGGGATGCTTGTGGAAGTTTAAAGCAGGATGCTCTGTCTGTGTGAACCATGACATCTTGAATTATTCTGAAAATAATCTTGTAATCTGTGCTAAAAAAAACCCAGTAGAGATTGGAGCCGGAATTAATGAATTCCACTCTTAAGTTCCTGAATGCTTCATGATTTACTTTATAGTGCACACTGCTGTAACATCCCTGTCTCAAGAAAAACTCTTTTTCTTGTGAAGTGATCTCTGGGGCCAGTGAGGAGAGAATACAAGGGGGAAGTGACTGGGCGTTAACAGCTTCCCACAGGATAAAGCACAAACAGTCCTCCCTTCAAACAAATCCAGTTACTGGGTGTGAGCAGGAACTCGGAATCGTAGTGTATTTCTGCAATTAAGAATACAGGCCTCATGCTCCACAAAATAGTTAAGCAAGTGTTTATGGCAGTGAGGGAGCTGAGAGTAGGAATTGGTTCTACCAATTCATTCTGGTTATTTGCCTTTCTTTCCCCTTTCTAGTTATAACTAATTTAACTATGACTAATACCTAAAGTTGTGACTATATTAAATGTCACATAATCCTTTTTGTTTTCCACCCTTCTTGATGCAAGTTGAAACAAAGGTCTAGTTGTTTAAGCTTCCTTTAAGCTCTGTAAAAAATTTCATGTGCTTCTAAGCCATGCTTTAAAATCACACCTCCAAACCTGTGTGCGAAAGCTACAGGCAAGTTTTAAGAATTTCATTCTGTTCAGCACACAGCTAATAGCATAACAAGAGAGAGAGGAGGAGTATAAGCATGAGAATTGTACTTTTGTAAGAGCTCTGTTTGGTTAGAGATGGAGGTGAGACCAGTGCCTTGGGGTCAAGTAAGGAGGTTTTCCCCCCCAGGTGACTGGATCAATCAATGCAGAACATGCTTAAAGTGCTAAAAGCTCATATTCCTCTGGTCAGTACTCTCAGTGCTGCTCTTGGGTGACAGATGTCCTCTCTAAAATGCAACTATCAATATGGCACTAAACAGACCCCTATTTGTTTTGCAGCCTTGGTTGAGCACGTAAGGAACTGAGCTGTGTGAATGGCCAAATCATTGGTGATGTTATAACACTTCCTCTGATGGATTCTGATTTCTCCAGGTAGCCTCTCCAGCATGGCTGTGTTCCTCTGCTCTTTGTAAATAGAATAGTGATAAATGGGTAAAATGGGACAGAGGTACAGAGCATGTCACTGCTGTTGGAGCATATCTAGAATCGTGTCAGAACTGCAATTCTGACATCCATGAATCATCTCACTTTGGTTCTGTGATTCGAGGACTATCCAAACTTGTATGCACATGGTCCTTGGACACAAGGACCAAAAATGTTTAACCTCCACTTACTCAGATTAGAAAAGTTGCCTCAAAGGCACACAAAATGGGGAGTTGGAGAAACCTGGCCTTTGAAGTGAGACTGTCGGACACAGTCACCGTGGGTGTCACTTCAGTAGCTTGGGCAGGTGCTGGGTTCTTGTTCTTCCTTTCATTTGTAATGGCACTGTACAGCTCTGAAGAAGTTTTTATAAAAACACTGAATTATAAGCTAGCCCAGGAGACAGAAGCAGTTTTCCTGTATCTGTTGGCAGGAAGACAAAAAAAGACACTGCGTTAGTCCCAGAAATAAACATGGATCTGGGCTTTAAATATGGAGGTCAGCTTTCTCAGCATTTGTGTAGCTCTGATTCCTTTACAGCTCATTAAAGCTCCCCTTGCCTGGGAGAAGGGAGGCATCTCGAGGACAGGCTATTTGGGGTATGGCTCCATTGAAAGTTAGTGCAAGGTGAGGGTGTGGGATGCTGGCAGGTTGTTGCTCACCCTGCCTTCTCCCATGGTAGTGTGCAGTGTTTCAGTCTCAGTGGAAATGGAGAAGCCACTTCACACCTACTCTACGATAAATCCATGCCCACAGGTTTCAGTATATAAGTGGCATGATATAAATGTGCACGATAACAGACCTTCAGATATTACAGTGTCAAACCTATTGTGTTTGGGTCAAGAGGCGCTACAGTAGTGCAGCCTGCCTCAGAGGGGGAAGTTAGTTAGTGAAATCCCTGCCACGTTCTTGAGTCAGAAGTATTTGTTGTTTCTTTTGCTTGCTACAGCAATCTCTACCAGAGGTAGGAACTGTGCTATCACAGCATCAGCACATCAGGTGCAAGTATTGTATGGAGCCCTCTGTGTCTCACACACTGGAGCAAACATCATTTGACAAATTGTTTTGGTTTTTTTTTAACTATTTGATGCCACCTTCCCTTCCCTTTTTATCTCTGTTCCTCTGCATGAGGAAAAAAAGGAATTGTGAATGCTGGCACTCACAAACTCTCAACCGGAGAAAGATGGAATTGGTTTAATTTTGCTGAAAGCTGCAGAACTAAGTGAACCTGGCATGAGATTCTTAGCCACTTCTGAGGAAAGTCTGGGTTTAGTTTCAACAATTTAGTAATGAAATTGAAGCACAGATAAGAGTTGTGGTTCGCAGTCTCAGGAGAGGTACATTGACTGAAGGTCTTCATTTTCAGCTCTCTCCTGAGAGAGCTCTGGTGGCAGTGGGAGAGGTGAGAGCTGGAGTGGGGCTCATCCAACTGCAAGGCATAAGGTGTCTCACTGAGGGGCTGTTGTAGGATTGATCTAATCGGGAGTGGACAAAAGAGGACTCTGAAAGAGTCTGACAGAAATAAGGGTTGGGCTGTCCATACAGGCTTGTCACTCAGCAAAGCTGGTTTCGCTGGCAACAAGACAGAGGCTCTGGTGCCATTAATCTTTGTCTGGCCTTGTGGGGCAATACTACTTGGGTTTCTGTGCTGCATCCAGTTGCATCCTGGTAGAAAAAGAAGGCAGAAAGAGCACACTGGAGGGAACCTTAGTCATCTACCTTCAGGCCTTTTTTCTGGCTTAATTTCACATGGCTTCAGTGAGGGGGCACAGTTAATTAATTTGTAGGTTGCATTCTCAGGTTGTTTCCTGGTTTGGACTAGTCCACATCCAACTTTCTGTTTCCATGAACAGAGAGATGTGGAAGGTTTAGATTGTGGGAAACTCCGTCAGACACCACACACGTGCCAGAGGTACTGAAAAAGGTTTGGATCAATGTCTTTGAGGAAAAACCTTCTTGACATGGGTTAATCTTTACATGAATTGCTGTACATGAGCAGACTGCTGCCCAATTTCTAAGCCTTTCAGCCCTGTAATTTTATGGTACACAGACATAAGGTTTAGCTTGATCAGGTTCAGCAGCTCTTATCTGTGCAATCAATCCTCAGCAAGAAACAACAAAGGCATCTTTTAGACTTTAGGAGTTTGGTTTTCTGTTTGTAGGATTTTTGAGTAAAGGAAGAAATAGTGATGCTCTCAGTAGTGAGAAGGGTTCCTGCTTTTTGTTTTGTTTAACTGAGAAATTTAAAGGTGTGAAGTGCAAGGGTATGGTTTATTCTTTCATTTCGTTTTCCCCTCCTTCAGAGAACAGATGTTGGAATTATGCTTATGTCATTCCAGTGCTGAACACTTACCTTAAGCAACAGCATTACTGAAAAGAAGAAAAAAAAAAGAAGAAAAGAGAATGAGAAGTTTTATGCCATGCCACAAAGCATGTATGACTGTGGACCTGCGTGTCTGGATTTTGGCAGGAAATGAGGCGGGAAATACTTTATTAGAAACTTTGTCCAAAGAATCTATAATGGCACAATTTAATTATGTTGGCAAGGGACTTTGGCAAGATGCTCGGGCTTCCATCATGTGGTGACAGCGTATCTCTGGGTTTTGCCAATTGTTGCCTCTTGCCCTGCACGCTGATGTTTCAAGAGAACAGTGTGTGCTGAATGGGAGCACAGAGGTGGAAACTAAATAGAGCAGTGTTTTCAGCTCCAGCATGGTCTCCTTCTGGATGCAGCACACTGCCTTTTCCACAGGGATTTGTGTGTTCTGCGGAGTGTACTGAACTGAAATGAAGCCTTCGCAACGTCAGTTGTAGCATCCACTGTACGAGTCTGTTTGTCTGTGTAGATACACATGTAATGACTCATATTGTTCTCAAGCTTTTCCACATGCTCTCCTTTATGACCAGTCTGTACAGAAGGAGTCATCAGTGCTGTGTGATAACACTCTCATGCTTCTGCTGAACTCTGCTGGTGTCAGTTGTCCTTTCAGAACCCAAGGGCGCAAACTCCTTCAAACGTATCTCAGATTAAACTCGCAGGAATCTCAGGACTTTGAGTTGTGGTCCTGACTACTCTCAGTTATAAGCAGTTCTCTCTGTTGTTACTAACAAGAAATGGAGACCTGGGACTGAGTTTGAGTCAGGGCCATTTGGACCTTGCATATAAACACTACAGACACACCTACCAGGCTAAAAAGAAATCACACATGGAATTTCTTCCCAGGTCCCTTGGTATCTTTTCTGCAGGTAACCTGCCAGTTGAGAATTGAGACTTGCTCCCTGTCTTTTCTTGAAGGTTGTTTCTCTCCTTGCCTATATTAAATGATTTCATTTTTCAGTCCTGCTCTCCTTTCAAACATTTCTCTTGCTACTGGTTGTAACTTCACTCTCAGAAAGTCTCATTCTACCAGACTCTTGAGAGACATTGCTCCAGCACCAGGAAGGATAATGTTACTCCTGCTTCTACTCATGATTTCAGTACCTGTATTTTGATACTTGCTTTGGAAATAACCTTTATTTCGTGCAAGCCTGCCCAAGCAGAATTGGTAGCTGAAGAGCTGCTTCTCTTACAGGTGTTTTAATAAGATGTAGTGCAGCATGTTTGTGAGGTTTGCAGAACCATTTGGCGTGGCTCCTGTGTCTGCTTGGACTTCCCTCAGACACGAGTGTTTACAGAGTGGGTTTGATTCAGCTTCACCTTTAGTTGACTCAAACTGGGTATGGTTTAGCTGAAGCCAGTTGTGTAACCTTGCTGCAAATAAAGACAGAAGTTGATATAAAAAGAGTTAACTGCTCTAGGACACTTGAGAACACTAAATTCCACTTGTCCCAGTGTAAGTTTCATGGAGTTGCCATCCTTTTCTGCCCTTCTGGTTTAGGAGGAACTAAGGGACGTGACTGCCTGGCAACCATGGAGCTGCATAGCTGGCACCTGCTGTGTTACTGATTCCTCCAAAGCTGTTCCTAACAAAATGTTTTATGACATCCAATGATCACCGCAAGTACACAGTAAAAATCTACCACATTTATTTTTATTTCTAGGTCATAAAAAGAAAAACAGGCACATTATATGCCATGCATATATATATAATGTATATAAATGCGTTTAAATGGGAAACAAGCAGCTTCTTCATCTTTCATAGTGTGCTATGGTTGTTCACTTGCAAAAGACCAAAGGTCCTGAAACAAGCAAAGAGGGACCAGGAGGAAGAGCTTTAGTAACAGAGCCAGCAGCATTTGGTACCTTCTGTCACATCTTGTTTTAAAGGTAATCTGCTCTCTTGTTGTCAGTGGAACAGAATTATCATATCACCCTTGGCTAATACTTTGACAACCAAATGAGGAGCCTAGGAAATGAGGTAAAACATCTATATGTTCCCTCCTGGAGATAATGGAAGCAGGAAGCCTAATTCAGAATTTTCAACAGGCTTTCCAGAGCTACTCTAAACCATGAGTGCTTTGGTGGGATTCAATTGGGTGGTAAAGCTGCTCTGTAAGACACAATTAAATTATCTCCCATGGATGTGTCACCTTCTGTATGGTCTAGTGGGGAGTTTTTCATGCTGTTTGTAGGCAGAAGCTGCTGTCTGTCTGTCTGGAGTAAGTTATTCCAACCTATGTCAGTGATAACATTTTAAATGGTGACTCCCTTTTAAACTGTGCCTTTGCTTTCAACAGTTTAATAAAAATTCCATTCTTCCTTTCCCCAGCTATCAAAACAAGGTGATGGTGACTAAAATGAAAGTAATTGTGTTTCCTACCTGGTGGCTCAAAGAGTATATGACAATTTATGAATTGTTCAGTGAGTTTAAAATAATCTTTTTGTTGTGTGATAAAACAAATAAGGTATCACAGAGAACAGTAGTGACAGAAGCTCAGGCAGATATTTAATCTTGCATAGATTAAGTTTGGGCCTTTCTCTTTTTCAAGCTTTGCATGTAGTGTTAAAAATCAGTGTGTTTCATCTTGCTTTCATAGAAATTACACAAACCTAATGTAGAAAAAGAAATTGGTAGAGCTAAGAAGGACCCTTTTGTAATGGCAATAAAGTGCTGAATTCTAGAAAAGAGGAATCAAAGGGACTATTGCATAGTGGGTACTTTTTTCAAGTTAATCATTGGGAACTGGGTTAAAATTCTCTGAAACTTGTGTTCTTACTTTTCTGTGGCATTCTGCTTAACTTGCAGTTTGGAAATGTGTAGTAGTAGTGAGTTGCAAGCAACAATTTAATTTGTGGGAGTTTTTCTGTATTTTCCTTGCTATTCATAGAATATCATAAAGTATGCTTTCTACCTTACTGATACGTTTTTAGGCAGAGTTACTACTGAGAGTAGGCTTGGACTTATGCCACTGAAATCACAGTCCACTCCTGTCTTTTTCCTGCCTTGAAAGAGCTGCTGAATATCTCAGAGGGCCAATCCCTTAATAATTGAAAATCCCAAATACATTGGTCTGGTTTGGGTTTTTTTTCCCCTTGCTTTAATTTCTTTTTCCTTTTTGTTCTCCGAAGTTGCCATTTCTTATTGTCTGGTATCTTTTGTCAGTCAGTTTTACATATGGAAGTGTGAAATACCGCTTATTTTTATGTACAATACTCAGAAGGGAACAGGGCCAGTGTCTTCCCTGTTCCAGTCAAGCCCTAAGTAACCCCTGAGGTTTTGGGCAGCTGCTCTCTAAGCAGTCAGTAATGCTAATGGCAAAGGTTGGGAGCTCATCTGTGAAATGACAGGGTAAACAACTCACAGGTGATTCTTACTTGTCTGCTGCATCTTCCCTACAGGCCTTTGTTCTTAAGTCATTTGATTTTCTATAGCAAATACATCAAGGAGAAAAGTGCTTTCTAGCTTTTCCCTTTGAGTTCCCACACTGCTGTGGGGAGAATGGGGAGAAGAGTTAGGCATTATTCCTTCTTTTTAATTAGATCACTGATTTCAAAGTGTTTGAGCTGTTACTAAGGCACTGGCCAATCTGCAAAGGTAACTTTGTTTTATTTTGCTTCATTTTATTGTCCAGACAGATACAGTAGTTACTAGGGGAGAGAAAGGTCCTTTAAAATGAAACTGCACTACGGTGATCTTGGCCTTATATGTCCTATGAAAGTGTTAATGCTTGACACTGTGGGATGGGTTTTTAAAGATCTGTGTTCTGGGTGGGTTCTTGCGGTTCAGCAACAGCATAAGGCAGTGAGTACAGACCATGAACTGTGTCCTCCTTTTGGAATAAGAGATTCAAGAATTAAATATAAAAGTGTTGGGGTGAGAAGTGGGGGAATGTTGAGAGAAAAGGGCTGGCAGAGAAAATGAAGTCATTGGAAGTGGATGCCTTGCAGCTCATAACCAAAAGCTGGCACATCTTCATCTGTCCTGGCAGCTGCTTTGGCCTGATTACCCCTCTGTGCCAGTGGGCACTGGGGAGAAGCCACCCAGTAACTAATGCAAACCTTGGAAAGAAATGGAAGGATGTGTGTGTACAGATATGGTGAGAACACTTTTATTCATGGTTATTTCTAGGGGAGGTGAAGAGAAACTGTGAAATGAGAGAAGAAAAGGAAGGGAGACATTCTTTATTCCCCAGTGATTCAGAACCTAAAAAAACTGCAAAATGTGAGTGTGCCATGCAGCTGCATTGGGAAGTTAAAAAGGCTCAGTGATTCCGTTTGTTTGTTTTAGTTGAACAATGAAAGGGAAAACAACTTATTATCTTAATAAACCAGTTCAATATTGTATAGTAAACCCTTTACAACTGCCATCATGTTTCCTCATCCCAGAGGTACAAAACCTTTTGTGTCTGTGAAACATTGGCAATCACTATTTAATGGATTTTCGAGTTGGTATATGAAAAATCAGAAGCATTTCACAATTCTTGCAAGTATGTTTGTGCTAATATATTGAAACTGTTATGTCTGCAGGTGTATTTGAGTTGCATTAGCATTTCTATTTCCAAGGACTATTCTCAGATGTGATTGGTGTCACCTCAGATGTGCAGGGAGAAGGCAGAGGAGCAGGATGAGGTGAGGTTTTTGGAGGTCTGTTTTATTTCGTCAGAGCTTGTTTCACAAACAGAAGGTAGCCAGAGCTTGTTATTTTGTTGGCTGTGTCCTCTTCTGTGCTGTACCCATGTGTAGAGGAAGTGGAAATTTCACGTTTGGTTTTTCTCACTTTTCAGTCCTTGGCTGTGTCAGCTTCCTTTCAAAGCCTCTGTTTGCATGGAAGGCTGTGTGATATAATCACTGCTGTTTGAGTGGGTGTTTTAAAGGGATTCTACTCTAGGTTATTGCTCCACTCTTAGGTGGTTCATATAGTTAAATTTTTTACATTTTTCAAGTGATTTTTTTTAGTGGACTTTTAGATCTCTTTGTAAAGTCGATAAACAAAAGTAAGTGATCAGATATTTGAGGTTAGACTTGAACTGGGGATAGAGCATGGCTTTTCTCTGTATTAGATGTGAATTTTTTAATGAAAAAGGAGGTCTCAAATCACCTAACAAAAAATATATAGTTGAATTAATGTGCAGACAACTGAAAAACACAGCATGATTTTTTCTTTCTGGCAGTTATTTTGAAATGAAATGTAAGAGATGTTATGATTTAGTGGCAAGTTGATATGGAAAACAGTGTTACTGCAATTTGTCAGTACCTTTCCAAAGGTGTTGGTGTTTTTCAGAAATCCTGCCTGTGAGGGTTGCATTTTTGGTAATGGTATTAGTCTGCCATGAGGGCTGTTGCTATTGCACAGTCACAGTAACTTTCAGTTACTCTTGCAGCTGCAGATGTGCCATATAAAGATTAAAAGTAGAGTGGGGGAAATAGAAATATAGCTATAGAAACATACTCTGCTTCTGTTCCTACAGAAAAAAATAGCTATAGTGCAGACTCATAAATCAAAAGAAAAGGGAGCGCGTCTTGTGTATGTTAAGTCAGTTATGTGGCCTGAGCTTGTCAGTCAAACATAATGAAATTCCTATTTCTGCTGAAAGTACGGTTTTCTGCTTCAGAAAGAAACAGAAGATTTCACAAGTTCATGTAATGCCAAGTTATAAATATGTGGGAAATCTGTGACTGCAAAAAAACCCTACTGATGCAATACAAGCTAAAGTTAATCATATTTTTTTAATGCAAAGGGAATAACATCATGGAACTTGGTAGGTACTAACCATGTGTATGTTTTTCTAACATTTGATATGCCACCCACTAACAATCCAGTTGTAGGGAAATACAAACAATGGTCATAGTAGGAGATGTATCATGGTTTTGGCATGTAATGACAATAAAAAAGGATTGCTGTCAATTTTGGTTTTAAACAGAAACCATGTGAAAAGAAGGTAAATTTCTGTGTAGTGTCTCTGTTGTCTTGGGAGGGAAATGAAAAGCAAAACTGTGTGGGACAAGAGGTTGATGAAGCACAGTAAAAATGTCTGAGGCTTCTTACTAAAACACCACTTTGCAGAGTTATTAATACCAACAGCTGCTTTTCTAAAGAAAGGAAGACTTCTGTGATTCCCGAGGTGATGAAAGAGAAGATACCTTAGTCAGTTTAGTCAAACTATTAACAAAACCCTCACCAGTGTGTTGTTTTTCTTGTTACCTTCAGCAGATGGTATTAAGCCAGTTTGTAGACATGTCTGAACACAAAAATAGACATTTTTACTGTGTTACTCAGCATTATAAAAGTTTGCCAAGACTGAGTCAGACTTATATTAATTTTTCATTCATGGTAATTTCTTTTTGGCTGTCCCAAAATGGGTGCACTTTGTACACACAAGTGTCTTTATAGCCTTACACATGTTTGTAACAAATGTTAGCACTAAACATACCTGAGCTAACTTACCCATTCTGGCCTGCCAGTTACCTGTCTGAAGAGCACACTCTGCTTTGGGGGAGCACATTAGCTATTTGCATATCCATTCGCTTCCTCTGGGGAAACAATGGTATTTTCCATCTGTGCAGTTACTGTTGTTCACAGAGCTACAAAGATCATGACAAAATAGCAACCAGCCAGTTGTTCTTTTAGCCGCCCAAACATGTGGTTTGTCCTTGATAATCATGCCATAGTGAACTGAGATGCTGATCTTGGTCATGACATCTGGCTCCCTGTTTTGTGTTTTCAGAGCACTGAATGCATTGTGTTGTTGTTTATTGTTGGGATGCCTGTGAGTTTCTGGACTAGCCATGTCTCTGACACAGCATGGATATTATTTTCTGGGTTAAATAAACCTACCTGTTGTTGCTGTGGCTATTCTCCTTTACAAGTAGCATGGGAGCTCATTACCATTAAAGTGTAGTTTCTCTTCGTCTGCCACTGTGGTATTCCATACCTGTCTGACCAGTGAGGAGTTGCCAGCGTGACTGGGAGGCAGTGTTTTCAAAAGCACTCAGCAGCTGCTTTGTCAGTCAGGCAAAACCCATGATGCTTTTCAGGTTGGGATTTAGAGGGACCTGAATTTAAAAATGTCTTCGCATTTTAGTTTCATTAGTATTTCTGGAAACTTCAGATTTTCAAGTCTAGACAGAGAAGAAATTGAAATAAGTTTATTGGTGCTTAGATTAAAACCCAGTGGCCAGTGCTGAGACTCTCAGCAGATACAGAGGGTGGATGTGAGGGGAGCAGTGCTGTAGGGCAGCATCCTGTTCGTGGTACATGGCTTTTGGAAATGGTATTGGACCCTTAAATGTGTCAGCTGCAGCATCTTGGCTGAAGGTGGAGGAAGGGCAAAAGCTAATCAGCCTAAGTAGAAATGCAAACAAACCGTTATGCTTTTAATCATGGGGGCAGTGTGGGAATCATAAATCAGGGAGAGGGCTGACAGAGTGTTACAGGAAGCACACATGATTAGGAAAGGTTAGACTTTTCTTTCAAGATACTTTAACTGCTCACTGACCCTGCATGCACTACATTTTTGCATAGCAAATATGATGAACAGAAAACAAGATTACTCAGGAAAAAATCAGCATTATGTAGGATTTCTCATGCACTCCTCTAACTGCATTTCCTCTATGAAATATGTATGTCCCTCTTAACCACATATGGTAACAAAATACTATTCCCTTCTGATGGTGTGTAAAACATACATACACACAGAGTGCTCCTCTATTCCTATTTCTTTCCTCATCTGATTTTTTTTTCCTTGCTGCCAGTCAGGGTTGAAAAAAGGTTATAACATGATGGAGAAACTAATGAAGTTTGAAGAGACAGAAGAACACTGAAAAGTAGCTTTTTCGTTCATGTAGATACTGTTGTGGTACCTCTTGATTTCTTACTGGGGCCAGCAAAGGCAAAACAGGAATACTCATCATTGTATTTCTAGATCTGTTTTCTTAGACACAGTTTTGAGCCTGGAACCACAACCATGAGAATTTAGTAGTTGATACATTCCTTATCATAGAAAAAATATTTAAATTTCAGAGAACTTATGTGCTCACAAACTTACATTTTTTTCTGGGCCCTATCAATTATTTTAATCAGAGATATTTAATCTCCTCAAAAATTTTTCCTTCTCTGCTTTGATGACCCTTTCTTAAGGCTTACAGTGATCGTTATCTTTCCTTCTTGTACAAGTAATCCAAAATTGACCTACTGCTATAATAGCACCTGGGATTAAAGATTTCTAGGACCTGTTTTCTGTTCTATTTTAGTTTAGCAAAGCCTTAGGCTTCTGAAACAAAACTTATATCTTCAAAAATGTCCTAATTTTTAATGTATCAATTCTAGTGCCCAACTTTAGACATCTTTGGCCTGATTTTGAGAAGTTCCCAAACTTCCAGCAGATGCATTGCAGGTAGTGCATGTCCAAACATTTCAGTTCCTCAGCTGGTGGTGAGTGGGAAACAGTTCATTTACGAAGATATAGAACCGCAGGTGATCGAGATCTCAGGATCTCTACCTGTAAGATATTGTTCCATTTTACAGGAGGCAGATGGGATCCCTACTAGGATGTATGAAAATGTCTTTCCTAACGACACCAATGGCAACTTCAAAAAATTTAACACCTGGTGCAACCAGTCATTAGAGTCCATGGTGACCTTAGTTGTGCCATCAAATACAGTGGTTTTGCCAGAACAAGCCTTTCTCATCTGTGGCTACAGAGTGTGGAAGGAAATTCGCAGAGAGGCTCTTGGTGGCCCATGTCCCATTGGTACACTTACCCTTTTTTCACCTTCCTAAACCATTTCCTCCAGGCTCCTGAAGCCACTGATGAAAGAGCAAGCAGATTGATCCAGGACAGACATTAAGGATAATAGACAACTCTTTGCCTCTGACTGTGATTCTACTGTATCATTTTGGATGAGACAGCAGAACATATGGGGGCATTGATGCTCCTGGCCATGGGAGTCAGTCACACTCTGGACGTGGTAATGGAACTGGGATGCTGGCTCTCAAAAGAGGCCAGTGCTACTAGTGAGACCCTCGAAGGGACACTTCTAGACAGCACCTCCATGGGCAAAGCAACACTACAGAATTGGGCACCCCTTGATTTTTTATTGCTGGGAAATGGGCATGGTTATGAAGAATTTGAGGGGCTGTGTTGTCTTAACTTTTCTACACACTCCAATTCATTCCAAAATTCAAGAACTCCATGATCCTAGTGGGTGAGCTAAGAGCAAAAGTGGGTGACAGTAGTAGAGATCTATTTAGTTGGATTCCCAGCCTCAGCCTCTCCCTAGGACTTTGGAAGTTTGTTATATTTTTAATTTGTGGAATTTTGGGGTTTGTTATGATTTTAGTAACACTTGTTTGTGCTTTATGCTGTGTTAAAAGGAGTTTTTCCAGCAGCGCTTCCCGAGCCTTTATATCACAAGTAAATAAAAGGGGGAGATGGGGTAAGAAGTTTCCATCAGTGGAAATCCAACAATATTGCTAATTGTTGTGATTCAAGGCTCTGACAAGGTGCACACCAAAGAGAACCTGGCATAGCCCAAAGATCTGCAAAAAGCTGATGGATATTCACTCTTCCTTAGCCTGTTGGTTTGGCGTTTACAGTGGTAATAATTCTGTTATGCTGTGGTATTCCTCCCCTCACGGAATCCCAGGTTCTGATTGGCTGTTGTTTGCTGCATTGCAGCATTCCCCTATTAGGTTATCTCCTCTGCAGCTGTCCTTGTTTGGTCATGATCCACACCACCTGTTCCTAATTAGGGTGGGTCCCGCCCAGGTCCCGCCTCCCTTCTAGCACCTTCTCCTGCACCCTATATAAGCCCAACCTCCATTTCAGTCGATGCCAGTCTCTTCTCACCTGCTTTGAGGGAGCACCTTTCGTCGTCAGCCCTTCAGGAGCATGGCACGTTCCATTACACGGATCTTCCTGAAGGTTTTTCTTAGTTTTCCTCTCACTTTCCAGTTTTGCAAATGGTATCGGGAATGCCACTGCTGTCCTGCATTTGAGGGTTCCTAGCATAAGCTTTGTGAACTGTTTTATAACTCTGCACAATGGTAGCACTCTATTTCTTATATTCCTGATGTGTAAAAAGATTGCAAGCCACCGTATTTTGTTTCAGTTTTTTTGTAGATTGCTTATGTCACTTGTAAAACAGAACTTGTGAAACAGACTGTGCAGGGCTCTGCCTCCAAGCTTACATTTACCTGTTTAGGAGCTAGTTTAAGATCAATCAGTGCCCCTTGAATCTATTGCACTTGGTTGATCATCGAGTGTCTCTTCTTTCCAAAAAGAAATACCTTCTCTACCTGTGTCTTATCCCACAGGCATTTCTGTAAAATGTGCTTGAAAACTTCTCCAGGTCAGGCAATATCATTTGGCAGCTTCTAGCCTTGCAACTCCCCCAAAACTGAAAGGGGTTTCCAAAGTCAGAGGGAGAACGCAAAGCTCCTTCAACTCTGTATAATGGACCTTGAGCAGCAGGAGATTCCAGACAGTCCAAGCTGCAGGCCCTCTTGAACCAAATTTGTGTCTCCTCCTTGGTCCAGCACAGCTGAAAAGCTGAGGGAGGGCAGTGTGCAAGAGAGCTGTGTGTCACTCATCTGTGCAGAATCAATGTAGAAGAGGCCTGAGATAGGTCTAGGTAAAAGTCCTGGGCTGAATCAGCCCTGTAGGGCAGGAGTGTGGAGCAGGATCTGTGTGAGTCCACGGGGAGCTAAAGAGTAAATTGCAGTAGGTAACAACAATACTGGAGAATGAGACTCCAGTGCTGAAAGCCTCCCTTTAACAATCTCAGTTGTCCTGTGATGCAGTCACTTGGCTGCAGCCTCAGGATTTAACTTTTGTGGGGGTTAACTAATAATGTGAAAGCTTGTTGGTTAGCATTTGCAGCATGAGGATTTTACTTTGGTGAAAACAGCTGCTGTTGCAAAGTTCTTTCAGGCTGCTTGTTATGTTTGCTGGGTTAGTGGTCTGCAAGTGATATTTGGATGAAGGGTTGTTGTTTTTTCTTCTTATTTTCTTTAAAGCTCTTTGATTTGCTGTCTTTTTAGTTTGAGGACTCTGCCTTATGATTGGTAGGTGACCTAATAGTGTCCTGGAAGCTGGAGGTTTTTTAAAAGGATCGATGCCTTCAACATTAAGAAAAAAATTCCTTCGCATTAGTCCATTTTAACAGCCAAGGCAATTTTCCACATGGTGGCTTTATGGAAATGGGTTGCAGCTCTTGCCGACCATGACCAGAACATTACAGGAAATGTATTTTCATGGAAGATTTGCTGCAATTGCCAACTGGAGAAAGGGAGGGGGGACAAGGGTTTGTTCTGTTAATGGACAACTGCGTGCCATGGTGTGAATTCATTCTGTTAAGTTAAATTGGTTTGCACTTTCCACTATTGCTTGTTCCATGCTGAAAGAAATAGTCACTGATAAGCCATTTCACTCTGTAAGGACTGATGTGTTGGCGGAGCATGATACCTTATGCTGAAATGCAGCGAACAACAAACACATTTAGGTGTCTGACTGAGATAATTTAGGTGGTAAAAACGGCTGGAATATTTCCATGGAGTGGCCTGGGCAGAACCGGAACTAATGGAAATTGGCTTTGCAGCCTCAGTGCTTATAGATGATAATATCTTACATGATTTACCAGAGTACTGAGTGAGATTTTAAATCTGCAGATACAACTGCACATGCATGTCTTTAAACATGTGAATAGTCTCTTTTAATTAAAACTTTAGCATGAAAGTCTGAAGGTTTGGGTGGGTTTGGTGCACTGTGAGTGTATTTTTTTCCATAGCTGCTACAGCTGGAAGTTTGGTACTTTTCAAGTAGAAATAGGAATTATATGTGGCTTTTTTTATATGTGCAAGTGTTATCTGTGCTGGGAATATATGATTGCTTGCAGGAAAAAGCACTGCATGACTGATTCCCCTACAGTAAATATTTGAATTCCAGCAGGTCCATTATCAATTCCATATGAGATATTTTCCAGTTTTTCCTGCATACACAGGAGATGAGAACAAAACTAAAACAGAGGAGCAAAGAATGTAGGTACATCCCCTAAGCTAAACTCCCTCCTGTCAAAGTAATTTGGAGCTGTGGGGCAGGGATACCTCTTAAATACTCATATAGGGTCTTACTGGCTTGTGTTCTCATTTACTTTTTCTGCCACTTGATTTCAGTTGTCTCTTGTAAGGAGTTTAAAGCTGAGCTCTGTGAGTTTGTGTTGACCCTGACGTTGAACAGGTAAGTGTGTTGAAACAGAGTTTAGTAGAGTTTTTACTTGAAATCAGCAAATGGCTTTATAAAAATGTGTATGCCATAGGTTTTGCTCTTGAAGAGCAGAGTTACATCAAACTATGGTGGGAGTGATAAGCCCATCCAGATGGTAAAAATAGTGTTGCTAAAAATAGTTTTGGAGGGGTTGAGGTTTTTATAGTGATGTATGGAATTTTCAGTGGTTGCATTGGTTTTGCTTTGAATTTACTCTAGAAAGTTTTAGTGCCTACTGTGTGATGTTTTTAATTGCATGGGTAGGAAAGAGGAAATGGTGAAGTAAGACTAACTTGATAAAATTATCCTGAACATACAATAAATATATTTCTTCACAAACTACTAATCTGTGTGTTAGAAAATTTTCATTATTACTTCTTTAATTTCTCATTCACAGTAAAGAGGGATTGATTTAGCTATGTTTGCCTGCAGAAAAACTGAATTGATCAATTGAAGTTCTCCCTTGGAGGAAGTACTGTTTTATGCTAAGAGCATGTACTGGGTGAATATACTTGATATAGTTCAAGTATATGTGGCATATGATATATTTAAAGTGTTTTAAATTTTGGTCTTGTCAACAGCATTATGATAATGTTGCACAGCTTTTTCTGCTGTATTTGTCATGTTTTAACATTGTGTGTGACACAGAGAAGCACTGCAGTAATCTGGAAGAAATTGGTGGAAAGGCTGGGGCTTTAGAGGAGATGGCACTATCTTGCTCCCTCTTGGTGACTAAACTGAGGGAGTGGGAGGTTAGTGCTTATTTCTGTGTGAAGCTCAGTGATTGTAGCAAGAGCATAAGGGTGGATGGTCTCCAAATATTTCTTTGGTATCTTGAACTTGAGATTTGGAAAATATGCATAAAGCTCTTGAAACTGCAAAAGTCATTTTGTTCAGAGCTGAGGCGGGAGAGTCAGTCGTGCAGTGTCTTATCCTGCAAGGGAACAAGGCACCCTTTCTGTACTGGCCCTGATTGCTGCTGACCTTCTGGACAGAGGGACTTGCAATGAGCCACCTCCACCAAATGTGACACTTTGGTACAGCAGAAAAGGGAAATGAAGGGGAGGAGGAGAGTAAAAATAAACCCTTTAGTCCTGTCTATACAGTAAATAAAAACAGGGAGTGAAGCTCCTGCTTGTTTTTTGCCTTTTTTAATTGTATTGATGAACAGCCATTCTTTTTAGCCTGGCTTTCAAATGTCATCTGTACTACTTGGTGGAAGGCCTGGAGTTCAATAAAGCAGTCAGATGAGACGCAGTGCAATAGTGCAATTGTTTTACAAATTAGTACTCCCTTCAGTGACTGTTTCCACCTGAGTGGAGTGGCTTCTGTGGTATATTGAGTATGACATGCCATCTTGTATCCCAAAGAGTTATTAAACCAATGTACCATGCATGACTTCTTACCACAGTATCACCAGAGAATGGTTAAATATTCACTGGGACAGGAAGAAATGCAGGCTTTTGAAGAAAATCAATCTCTCCTGTGCCAACTGACTATTAAAAACTTAACAAAAAATTATGGTTCCTCACAATTGTGCCCCACTGTGCACTTGGAGAGCTCTGTATAGCTTCTTCCCTCTCTGTTAGATAAGAAGCCCCTAAAAGAGAAAAGGACTGTGCCATGTACCTGGATGAAACAATAGAGTTGTTTGCTGATTAGTAGATGGATATGGTGCTTAGAAAACAGTGGCTTAATGGTTCGTCTGGTCAATGCTCAGCCTTGAGTAAGGGAAATGAGTCACATGCACCTAGTACTTGGTACATGGCAGTAGAAACAATATGCTCCCAGTCAGTCAACAGGTGATTTACTTGATGTGTGTTAGCAGATAATTGGTGGCATGGATGAAAATAGTACTGCTTTGGGGGGAGAAAACAATATATTTACAATGTCTGCTTCAGGAATAAGCATTAAATGCTTGCACTGGGAATGACATTAAAAACTTGATGTCAGTTTGTAAAACTTGAGAAATGCAGAGTTAAAGCTCAAGACTCCATAAGGTCTTTGTTTGCCTTGGACATTACAGCCTATAAAAATACAGTGTTTTAATGCTGTATTTCTTACTTACCTGTAAGGGTGAATGCACATAACAGAAGCTGTGCAAGTGGGAGTAAATTGCAGAGTCCCTCTTTGATTTCTTTGTTCATTGCAGTACTTCAAATGATGGAGCAGTCTGGCATTTTCCTTATAAAGGAAGTTTTCCCTTCAGCAGCTGATTATCCCACTGACCTTGTTGCTTGGATTTTTTTTGTATGTGTGTGTCATAGTAAAGAATGATGCTAGACTCTGTATCTTGAGTTTTTCTGTGTTTTGCTGTCTTGACTTTTGGTTGTTGCCAGTTTCCCCCCCCACTCCCCGTTGGATACCTATCTGTGAGCACTACATTAACATGTCTTGGTAGTTCACTGACTGCTGCAGTTCTGTGATGAATCTTCCTGGTTGGACTGGCAATGGATTTATAGATTTACTTGGAAGTGAAAAATAATAGGCCGAAGGCCTATTATTTATTTTAGATTTTTTATTTTATTTTATTTTATTTTAGAAGTTGCCTATTTTTATTTTAGAAGTTGCTTCCTGTTTTTTTATCAGTGCTTTACAAAGAGACTCCAGTTCATAAGAGAGACCTGCACTGATTCAGAAAAATCCCAACTGGCTCCTTGCCATTTCAATAATAAGAAATAGTTCCACAAGAGGATGTTTTAGTTATGAAACAGTCAGCCCTTATGATCTGTGCCTGTCTGTCCTGGAAGCAATCATGACCTCAGACACAGCTGAAGTGGCTGCAAGAAGGAGCAATGGTACTTGTGCTTTGAACACAGAGGCTGCCTGGCATTTTTACCACATGTGACTGCTTTATGTTGAATGTGTCCTTTTAGTTGTGTTATGAAACTGCTTTTGTTGAGAAGGTGTCTTGAGAAGTGAAAGGTGTCTCAAAAGATAAGAGAACCTGTGATGGTGATTTCTGAGATCATGAGCCAAAAGAGTCTTGTGTCTGTATTTGTTGGTTCTTTTTAAAGGCTACAGAATACCTGGAAGGAAGGAAAGTTTGGTTCTTCTTGCAGTCTAAACCAAATCCCTCCCCTATGTTGAATATACAGAAAGGTCCTGTGCTGCTACAGGTTACAATTGGGTGGCACTGGGACAATGTAGAGTCAGCCTTTCCAGACAGTGAATAGAACAGAAGGCACAAAAGAATTTATACCTTTCATTCCAGTCTGATTCATTGCTTGATCGCAGATTGTCCTGTCTGTCATTAACTTAGAGAAGTCTGATTTTCTGGAACAGTTGAGTGTCTTTGGAAGTTGGGTTTACACAGGTCTGTTTTACAGATGGGTTGTTTTTTGCTTTCTCTTAAACACTTTGTTTACTGGATGTTTGTATTTGCAGCTGAACAGCTGATGCTTCAAAAGAGAAAATGGATAAGAAAGAAAAGAGAAAACGAGCTTATTTTCTCAGCTGCTATAAATTGGTGTAGTTAGCCCATTGTTAACCCAGTCTCCTCTGTCTTAGTGCTGAGCTGAGGCCTTGCAGCTGGAGACTGAGCCAGTGAGGTCCTGTAGCAGAGTCAAGAGCTCCTGTGCCCTGTGCTCAGAGCTGGCAGGTTCCATGAAAGCAGGTTTGGCACAGGGTAGCTGGCAGTGGTGATGATCTGTTTGTGCAGCAGTAGCATTAGTGAAAGGGTGAGCAGTGAGGCTCACTGAGTGTTGGATGCTCTGGGTTAATAAGGAGTAGTAACTGCAATGCATGGGCTGTCTCCTGTCTTTTTTTCCCTAAACAAAGAAATAAAAGCAAGCTTTTCTCATTATCTAACAAAATACTGTGTAACTTTACTGCTTTTGACGGTTGTGTGCTAATTGTAGAGGCCATATTAAGCTATTTCTTTTGCCCTTAACATCAACATTAGTCTCTGAGTTTCTAATCAAAGGTACCTCTTCTATCAGGGCAATGCCAAGACTGATGCAATGGAAATTTGACAGTCAAATTTCATGTTCAGTGTTATAAAGTAACTCCACTGAAACCTGCAGTGTGCAGCCTGGAAAGAGTAAACCTGTGTTACATGGGTAAAATCTGGGGCAATAATTAAATGGAGGACTTCCATGGGTGTCCTACCAGAGCTTGGGCACCTCCCCTAAACAGAGTAGGGAAACAGAAATGGATCATTCATCATTTCTGCAAACAGCAAATGTAATAAAAAGCTTCACTGGGTTTTGTTTTCCTTCCTTCAGGCAGCAGCTGAATTTGCAATTATACTTAGATTCTCCCCCCCTCCCCCCCATATTATTAGAATGAGAAAAATACCTATTATTCCAGCATTGCCAGTTCAGACATCAAAATGTTTGTTTACTTCTGTTACAGAGGTTGAGTGCATGATCTTACTTGCGCTGCCATCAGTGGCAAAGCTGCTATTGATTTCAGTGAGAACTGGGTTGTCCTCGTGTTGGGAGCAGGAGATTCTGTGATCAGCTTAATTTGTGACAGCTAAAAGAGTGCTCAGAGCCAGGGAATCGAAAACAACCCACAAAAATGTGGAAAAACACAATAGAACAACATCCAGCTATCGTATCTGTGGGCCTGGTAGTAATTTTAGGGGAAATAAACAAAGGCAGTGCGCTCTGAAAACATGCAGTGATCAGTCAGAGATACCAGATTGTTGGAAAATTAGTCCCTGAGGGAAGAGGTCTCTTTTTAAAATAATAATTTCAACCCAAATATAGCAAACATGTAAAAATTATCATTTCTGAAGCATAAAAATGAGAGGTGTGTGGATTTGATACAGTACAGTTTAATTTGTCTCTAGATGAGCTTTGTGGGTGTCCCAGCTTGCAAGTCCAGTTGTCTATACATGTTCCCAGTTGGCAACAGGATAGAGGGAGAAGGATGGTGGTGCTGTGCTGCTTTGTGCCCAAAGCTCCCTGCTTTAATTGAGGTTCATCAGCTGAAGGTGTGCCTGCACAGAGTAGGGAACTGCATTTTAAATTTGTCCTTGCTTCTCATGCTGGCAAGCATGAATTAGAGCTAATTCTGTTTGAGTTTCACAGCATTTTAGCCAAAGTTTATGTAGGCACTCTCTCTTCTCTTTGGTGAATAATCACCAAAACAAAAGTAATCAGTCTGTGTCTTTTTATTCTTAAAAAGCAACAAAAAGTCATTATGAGCACCCTTGAAATAGATGTGTTGAGAAAGAAACATGGATTATTTTTTTTAATTGTTAATGCCTTGCTGTAAGTAGAAAGCTTTTAAATTTAAACAACAGTTTTTAAGTGATGAAAAATGAGTTAAATGGGTCCTCCACTCTAAAACTTTTGATGCATTTGCTTTCTCTTGGGAATAAACTTGAGCAGAGCAGTGCTAATTCTTCAATGGACACAACTTTTATTTCTTGTCTTTCAGTTATATTTACAAACCATAACATTCTGTACTGTTTCGAGACTGGATTAATGCATTTTGTTACTGCCTTAGCACACCGAGGGAGGGAATGGGTTATGGCAAGGCTTTGAACAGGCTGCCACTGTTCTTTGGAGAGCTCCCTGCACCCAGGAGGATCTTAATGGTCCCACGGGTTGATTCCCTTTTCAGTGGGCTGCAGCCACCCTGGGACTTCTGCTTTTGCCTTAGATCTGAGAACTTCCCACTCTTCAAGGAATAGAGGGAAGCAACTCTGTTACTACACACAGGTACTGGAGTGTGAAATGGGATTTGGTGATTCTCGGAGAGTTTAGAGGCAACTAATTGGTTTAGTCCCAGTGCCACACCCTTGTTTTACTGCAGGAGTTGGTATCCCCTGGCTTCAGCATCTGCCCTTCCCTTTCCTTGGGTGCAGCAGGAGGATTCATGTTGCTTGTTGGTGTAAGCAGCTTGATACTTAGTTCTTCAGTCTGTCTTTATGCTCATCCTGTGCAGATGGGAATGCAATTACTGCCTGCGTGTTTTGAGGTGGAAAAGAGCATGAAGATGATGTCGGCAAGAATGGGCAGAACTGATTTGGGTTAATTTGGGGCAGTTTTTTGTTTGTTTTGGTGAGACTGGTGTTGGGGGGTTTCCCCACCTCCCAGCACTGTGTGCGTGTTCTGAAGAAACAGCATTTCACAGAGGGGAAAATGTCATTATTGCAGATTTCAGATTGGGTAGCTTATTTGATTGCTAACCAGATGGCGCATCCCTCTCTTAAATAAATAAAGTATCCAGCTAGGTTAAACACCATGTAATTTAAATTGTTTAGAGGGAGGAGGGAAAAAGGGGGGATTGGTTAGCAAACACTAAAATGAGTCTATTCCTGATCTTCCTTATCTCTAGTTGCCCTAGGAATCCAAGTGCTGCAGTTTCAGGTTCCTGTGTAGCTTCTTGGTCTTGGCAGTTTAAGTGGATTTGTACCGCTGCAGACAACCTGCAGGATTGGGCGTTTTGGGTCTTAAAGGCAAAGATTTGCTTCTGTTACCATGTTTCATATTTTCAAATTAATAATTGAGCTTCTGGTGATTGAACTTCCCTTTCAGTGTTTGTGAGGGTGATCCCAGACTCAAGAACTCTCTCTCTGTATTTTATCAATTGTTCTTTTTATTTGGTTTTGGTTATGGCCCTGTCTGTCTCACTGTGAAGTGGTGCTGTCTCATCTGTGAGGTTTGATTCTTTCCATGACCACTTTTCCCCTCTCCAGAGGAAGGTGTGTCTGTAAGACAGGAATATGTATCATTCTATGCAATCTCAGCCTCAAAGAGTAGTGCCAGAAAATGAGGCAATGAAATTCTGACCACTTGAAGGATTTTATGTCTCTGCAATGCATCATTGTGTGCTTTCCCCACCCTTGGCCAGATCCCTGCACATCTTTCCCTAGAGAAGGGATGGCCATGATATGTGGAATACAGAGTTGTCAGACTGAGAAGTGGTTCAGAGTGAAACATACCACAATGAGCTGGACCAAACCTAGGCTGATATTGGCTTTTTCATCATCAATCCATGGATTTGTGGCATGGTTATAGAAATCTGTGTCTGTTCTCAAGTAAATCTGATTTGAGGAATTAGGCGGCAAACCCTTTTTGACAGGGAGTTTCCTTTGGAAGGCTTTTGTCTTGAAGCCCTGTTTTTTCCCCAGTTGAGGGGGGAGAAGGAACACTGTGGTCTTCACGTTCAGCACAGAAAACAAGTATTTGTGTTATTTAAATTTGCTTTTTACTGGATTTTTTTTCTCAAAAACCCCCAAACAAAACTCAGACTTCTAAAAATCTTAGTGTTTCTATGACATCAGAAAGAAATCATGCAGGCCTCACATCCTTAATGGAGTTAACAGAGCTGGGTATATTTCAGGCCTCATGTCCCTCAAGATAATGCTGGTGTAGTTTTAAAGATGTGTGTTGCACACTTTGCTCCGCTAAACTATGACACTACCTGTAACCAATGTTAGATTCTTCCTTCACTTACTTCTCTGTCTAATTATATGTTTTCACATTGCTTTCAGGCAGGATGAATTAGGACCAGGGTGTCTTAGCCTTTAGTATGTCAATGATAGGCAGTTTCTTCTGTGATAAAGGTGAGATAGGAAAAGTTGCAAAATATGCAGGTTCTGGGCTGGCATTTAATATTCCTCCTCCTTTTTTACACTCACTGCACTGACAGCCCTTCAGGTGAGTGGGGTTAAGTGAAATGCAGTGGTCACAGACATAGGCTGCAGGTATACCTGCACTGAGCTGCTCAGTCCAAAGCTAAGCTGCCTTTACATAGCACCTTAGTTTTGGTATCAGTAGTACCTCATGTTGTCTGGCACAAAGTACCTGCATCTTAGGGAGTGTCATGAATAAATGCAGTCAGAATTATGCTGTTACCAGTCACTTTGCAGTTTAGATTTCACTTTAACTGCAGACCGACATATGTTCTTCAATTGACTTTTGTAGTTTCTTCTTGTACTTTGTTTTTATCCCATGCCACCTCACCACTGTCTTGGTTGTACTCATGCAAGTGTTTGGGGACAAGACTTTGAAACAGTATCTCTAAAAGGAGTTGCTTTAAATAGATTTTCTCTAATCCATATCACTTTTGATTTCTGCACAAATTCCCCCGAATGTCTGCCTCAAGGCAGCTGAGAGTAAGACCAAAGTATGATGTTGAAGCATGGATGAAATATTGATTTGGCTTTCCTCTCATCCTATACCAAGTGTTTCCAGATGCTACAGAGTTGGTGTGTCCCAAGATCACTAACACAGCTATTCATTCAAAAGTAGCACAAAGAAGTTAGTGCAAGGCAGCAGGAATGTTTGGCCCTGCAGGAGTAGAGTCCACAGAAGCCAAACATAAAATGTGCATCTCCCTGGATGGGCTGCATTCTCCTGTTTCCACTGGTCTCAGCCTTCACAGAAAATCAGCAGTGTTGCCTTTTTCACCTGCACCCGCTCACTTACCATGGCAAAACTGAGCCAGTGAGCCCAGTGATGGCTGTAAAGCTTTTGGCTTTGTCATTCTGGGTTATTTGTTACCTTCCCAGCCTCTGTTCAATCTGCCTGTGTGCTGGCAGACAGTGCTGTGAGACAAAATTCTGCAGTTTTAAGATGATAGGTAGTCTAAAAAAACTTTCTTGGAAGAAGGTAATTTTTTTGGTCTTCCATGGAGATGCTGTAGCATGATAACGATTTCTTTGTAGTTTAGTATTTAAAATACTGTGAATTTTGGCATGTAGAATTTTTCTTTAAGTGTTTTTATTTGTTTATGCTACTTCCCAGATTATCTTGGTTGGTAATCTATATATAATAATCTATTATAATCCCTTATGAAAAGAGACCTGAAAGGATCAGTTGTGCTGTAAAAGAATAATTAACTATTTTTTCCCTTTACCCTGAATTGAATTTTCACTCTGTCGTATTGACTCTTACCAGTTTATTGAGAACTAGATTTGAGAACGTCTTGACTTTCACCCAACAGGCTAATCAGTCAATGACCAACAGACCTGTGATGTTCCACAGCCACCAGCTAATACATTCTCCATTGTTGTTCCCTCTTTGTTGGTCAGACAATCTGTTTCGGTAGTTGAGCTATGACATGCACAAATGGCACTTTGCAGAGCATGAAGACCCTAAAGTTTCCTTATATGAAGTTTCTGTTCATTCTGAATTTGTAATTTGACAGCTTCTACCTGCTTTTTTCCCCGTTCCTCTTCCAATTCTGTTAAAAAAATGCTGCTTGTTGGATCTAGAGCTCCTGAAAGGTGGGGGACTGATGCTTCTGCAACCTTTATTCTTTTAATATCCACAGAACTGCTGTCCCATAGAAAGCAGGAGCTTGCAAAACAATTTCCATGCTGCTGCTTTACATGTTGTCAGGTGCAAGCAATGGCAGAATACAGGTAAAACGTTCCTCTGTGGAGAAGCTGATGTTTAGAGAGCTCTCTAAAATCCTGTAATCTGCCGTGAAATTTGTGAATGTCAGAATGGACCGTCACAGATGGGCATTATTAACAAATGAGTTAATGCCAGCGAGGCATGAAAGGAAAGTGAAAATGTGGATTATATTGTTTCTCTGTAATAATTATACTCTAAAAATAAGCCTTTCACTTAATCTTTGGGTCCAGGCAGGAGACCAGGCCTCCTTGCCTCTGTTAGAACTGGTCTTTAAATTGTCAATGTGAGGGATAGAGCCAAAATACTGCATAGAGAAAAGGTCTAAGTGTAATAAGCATATCTGGGGTGTGTAGGTCTAATAGGAGCAACTGAAGGTGTTTGGAGTTCTATCAGCAATGCTGCAATGAGCACTCAGCTCTGTTTCTGCACAGAACTCTAAAAACAACCCTCCAAGAGCCCTTCTTAACCAGGATCAGAAGTCAGCAGCTCCTCCTCTTTTATATATGAGCTTTATAAGCCACTGGATTGAATTATTCATTTTCAGGAGAGGGGAGCAAGAGTAATTAGAAAAAAAATCCATTTGTCTCTGTGCATTGTTTTGTGTCTACACATCACCACCCACCTTTCTTGACAATTGGAATTTTCCGAAACTTTAGCTTAGTGAATGGTAAGTTCTGGGGATAGGGATGTGGATGGACACATTCATCTGCCCCTACCCCTGCCCCCCCAGTGAGCATAGTTTTTCATGGTAATTGGTTGATGCACAGGCCAATTACTTGTTTATACAAATTGCAAATATTTTTAAGGGTAATTCCCAAGACCTGTATTGGAAAGAGGGAAATGTCGAGCTTTACAGTCAACTACAACTGTAGAAGTAATTTTTAAGAAAGTATTCCACGTTGTAGACATGGAAGTTTGGGCAGGGAGGGGCTGAGTGCTCTTGTAGTCCAGCTGGGAAGGGAGCCCTGGGTTTAGGTTTCATCTTTCAGGCTGAGAGACCAGGAAACTGTAATTTCATTAATGATCCATCCGAACATGCCTGCTTATTATATGGACACCTTGTTTGTAAAAGGAAATGATCTGTTTAATGAGTAATAGCAAAAGAAGGGGAGAGAGGAGAGAAACCCACTCCATCCATTAAGACAAAGTTCCTTGCACAGAAAAGCCTTCTGTTTCCCTTAGTGAATTCCTCTGCAAATAGAAACATACACTAAGTGCTCCTGCTGCATTAGTATGTATACTTTGTGTACATTACCATGATTGTGTAATAGGTGCAGAATATGAGTAGATGCAACTTGGATACAAATGCATAGACTTCGTAAAAACATGAAGCAAGTTTGGCATGAAATATATTTGCTGGAATTTCTTTAACTTTGTTAATTCCATGATTAGATTCCACAAAGAGTCCACAATGCCTAAGGACTCCCTTAATCCCTGTGACATTCTTCCTTATGTTCCTCTTGCCTATTTTTTTAATTAATGTAATTATTTCTGAAGTCCATTAATACAAATCTAGTTATGAAGGTGTAAGGCAGCAAGATGTGGAAAACCAAATCATTTAGAGGGTGCTGTGTTACCTTCCAGGGGAGGGAGGTTGTCAGGCTGTTCATGAAAACAGCAGTTACTTGTAATAGTAGTTTGGTGATCATTATAATGGGAAAGGGCAGGAGTGCTAAATGGATAGGCAAAAAGAAATCTGAGACTAGAATACAGCACTTTATCTCTCACAGACAAATGGAGTGTAGAAAAGGGAGACCACCTTTCTTAGTCACAAGGTCACTGATTCATATGGTTGAGTGGGACCATTGCAGTGACTGCTACACATGCTTTGAAAATGTAAAGCCAAAGCACCCAATTTACATGTCCAACTGTTGTTGATCAAGAAAATATACCATTTGCTTGCTGTCTGTTACAGTTCCCCTGGAAAGTTGCTAATAGCAGGATCCAAAATCCTTCTTTGAGAAAGATGGGGCAGGGGGATAAAAGATGTGAGAAAAACAAGAAAGGTAGAAGTGGTGTGTGAACAGCTCCATTTATATATATGTGCGTGATTTGTCATCTTTCTAAAATTGTTCCTTTGCATTTGCCTGTGCAGGGTACAAACTGTTTCCTTACCAAGCCTCGGTGTGCAGAAGCCAAGTATTGCCATAAGCTCTCTTGAGACGTGGTAGAGTCTTTTGAGGCTTAAACTTTCTGCTTGTTCACCTGGGGGGAGAAAAGGAACAGAGTGAATTGGCACCTGCTGGGGGTGGCATTATTTATGTTCTGTCATCCTCGTGTACCGTTTGGTGTCCCTGTGAGCTCCACAGCTATAATAGTACAAAAATAAGAGACTGACATGGTTGTGGAATACATTTTCAAGGGATTTAATCTGTTTTCCAACTTTCGTACTTAGTTCCTTCAGTCCTAGATTACTGTTGCATTTGAGTGACTTGGGGAAACATTTTCAGATGGAGTTTCAATCAGTTTCTGGCCTAAAATGTGTTGGAGGGGGCAGAGTAAAGAGTAATTCCAAGTGCCTTCTTTGAATTTGTGTTAAAATCTAGTGATGTGCTTTTTCCACGTTAATTTTGAAGTGTAGTTACACTCATCTGTAGCAACGGAGGATAAAAAGAGTAGCTTAGGAGGCATAGGTGACCTGTGTGCTTTCACAGGTGCTTGGTCACTTGTGGACCACCAGTCTTGGTTAAGATTAAACAGCTCTCAAATAACACACTGTTACTTTTCCTCTGTTTCCTTCAATTTCTACAAAAATATTATAAATGCATTTACGGGAGATATAAAAAAATAGTGATAACATTCTTACACTAAAACTGCAGGAGTTTAACTTATGGCATAGCAAAACAGGAGATGACACTTTTAATACAAATATCACAGTGGAAATTATTTGACAAACATTTTTCTATCTACTTTAGCCTTTTCTAAGCATTTATTGCAGTTGCTTTCATTGCACTTAGATCACTGTTTGCTGTCCTTACCACATATATGTTGTAACTTAACATTGTACTTCATTACTGACCAAAAGCAATCAGTGCAAGCACAACTCAAACACTAACTTTTAAAAGAATGTAAAAATATGATGGGTTTTATAACTAATGCACATGTTTTCTGAATAGTAGAGTAGCATCTGTAAGTCTGGATTCACTTCCCTTAAGTGAAGAAATTGCCTGAATTCTTCTAAATACTTTTTAAGACCAAAATTCAATAGTATTGTAATAGATGCTGCAGAAATCTGCTACAGTGGATCTGTGGTTTTTTACAAGTATTAAAAAGTTTTCTTTATTGCATTACATATTTATTCAGGGAAACCTTTTCTATTGTATTACCAAGGTTGTAGCTAGGACTTCATCTAAGGTTGTTTGAAATCACAGCACAGGTTTACAGTGTTGTACATGACACCTTATTGCCTCTTCTCCTTCCGACCTGTCTCATGGTGCTGGTCAAACAACTTCACCTCCTCTTGTGTTTTCCTTGCTAGCATGCATGTTCTGTCTCACTCCCTCTTTCTTTTGGGATTTTAGAAGTCTGTAGATGCCTTAGGTCAGGATCAGCCTTTCTGCTTTGTGTATGTCCTAGCATGGTAGAACGGCCAATCTTGCTTAAAAACCCTTAGGTTCTGCTGTAATAGTAATGACAATCATAAATAGCAAATAACCCCATAAGCACTTTCTAGTTTACCACAAACAGCTTTTGTTCATAATATATACCTTGCTATTTTTTAATTATTTTTTTTAATGAATTAGAACATGTGAAGTCAAGATAAAAATCCCAGAGTACTCAGACACAATTAAAAAATAAATTGGCTCTCAGGAAGAAACATGGTGCACTTGAGTCGCTCAGAAGAGAAAGGGAAGTGGGTAGAAATGCTGTATTGCTGTCTAGATGGAAAACATGTCAAATATGCATGAAACTCTCAGCCCAGGGGGTGGGGAGTTGAGAAATGGAATGCATTTTTTTATCAGCTAAAAGAGACCATTTGCTTTCAGATTCACCTCTAATCCTGATAAAAGAGTTTATTGAACTCAGATGCTTTTCAAAGGAATTGAAAAGCACAGTCTAATTTTATTTCTGAGAAAAGTTGAAATGACAGTGTTGTCTTCATATTCTCTGTGGTGCTTCAGAGTTGGAAAAAAGCAAGAACAAAGCAGACAGAAACCACCCTGTCTGCTCCCTCTTCCCAGGCCTGGTGACAGGGTGTTTTATGAGCACTGTTTGTACTTTCATGCCCTCTAGTAAAGCCATGTGGAGTTCAGCACATGGCATGAACCACGGGGCACAGCCCATCCTGCTGGCTCTGTATCTTCCACCTGGGACCCCAAAGCCTCTGAAGGAGGGAACCACAGTGGGGACTCTGCAGTATCCCATTGCATCCACAGTGGTGAATCTCTTACAAACATCACCAAAACTGCTGTTTCAAGTAGCGTTTCAGCCTTTGCTTTGTCAACTCGTATTGACATGACCTGCTTCTGGGGCATCTATGACAGACCCAGGCCAGGGAGGTTGAACATGCTATGGAGAAACTTACATATAGTTTAAAAGTATAAGAAGTCCTTATGTCCATTAGCAGTTGCTTAAGGAAATAGCAGTTGTACAAACTGGAAAAGGAGAAATGCCATACCTGCTTTTTACACAGGTTTTCTAGACACCTTCCCCATAAAACACTGGAAAAGTTGAAAGCACCGGATGCACTTAAGGAAAAGAGATATGGTATGGTAATGGTTGCTGTGAAGCAAAGAAGGGTGTCAGGTTGCATTCACACAGCAAGGGGTCTTCTGCACATATTATGATCATGTGGGGATTTTTGTCATTGTAAGTCTTTACTCTCTTAATTCTGGACCTCTGCAGACAACCACTAGATGAAAGGAGTTTGGGATCTGAAGGACATTGTCCTTTTTTTGTAGAGAAGGAGTAAGTTTTTCTTCCCTGTTTCTCAACTTGTGACTGCTAAAGGAAGTCATCACACCTTCACATTTGTTCTTATTTTTTATATAGCTGCTCTGTAATACAGCTGTAGAATCAGTCTGTAATACACACTTGTACTTCTGTCATCTGCAATACCCTGTTCTGTTTGAAGTTTATAATTTTCTTTTTTGCTAGGGTTAAAGAAAGAAATATTGCTTGTATACCTTCTCATTATAAAACTGGAGTTATGCTGGTGAAGACTGCAGGAATGAGCAAAGGGCCACTGAAAGCTGAGGAAAAGGATGGTATGAAGACCTTCCTTTTAGCTTTTTGCATTACTCAGAGTTAGAGAGAGCAATGCCTGCTGACTGATCTGTTTTACATAGTATGTAACACTGAAGAGCTGAGGGTTCTTCCATTGTAGAAATTACTTCTGATTTTTTTTTTTTTAGTTTTTCCTAACATCCCTGTAATTAAGAGAGGAGGGAACTTTTTGATCAACTGCTGGTGGAGAAAGGTTAATTTAATAAGCTTGATCATTCATCAGCTAATAAATTGCAATGTGAAATGTCATTACTCTGTACAGTGCATGCTGGTTACCTGTTCTGGCATTTCGTTCTTGTCCAGTACTCACAACTCCTGAGCCATATTTTCTGTTTCTAGTGTGTTTTCTGTCTCTTAGATCAGTTTGCCAGTGTGGTAAATTTGTCCTTTCACATGCCAAGTCCTGTCTCTGTATTATGCATGAATCTTCCTTCTTTTCAAAGATCCCAGGTCTCCAAGTCCATAAATATTCCATGAACACAAAGCCCCTTACGTTTGCCCTCTGGATTGGAAGTGGTTTAGAAAGGGGAGAGGTTACAGAAGTAAGGGGAGGGGGCAAATGTTAAGCAATGATTCAGTTAATTCTTTTAAAAAATAATAAAGCAATTTTCATGACATTCTTCTTCCTTTCCCTTCTACTTACAGCACGTTTGGGCTTGTTTGGGCTGTTTTTTTACACTGGAGTGGGGCAAGAAACTATTTCATTATTTAGTCCCTGACATTTCTAATGTCCTTGAAACAATTTCAGCGTCAAATACCAGAGAATGGGAGGAGAAGGGATAACAATGGTTTGAAGTCAACACATTGTTAATAGGATGTTTTTTGTGTAATTAGCCAGTGAAGATGTAATGATACACTACAGAATGTGGCATCAATAATAAGGGCTGAAATATTTATGGTTTTCTTCTCCATGTAACAATCGTAGTTTTAATTGTTAATTTTTATGCATCCATATGATGTTTCTTTGTCTTCATGTGGTGCAGTTGTTTTTATGCAGCTTTCATAACTCGTAACTTTCCTTCCTTTTGCCAGAGCAGCACCTGCTGGCAAGAATTGATAGAATTGTCATCTGAAATTATTTGCTAATCTCCTTCATTTTCTATCTTTTTGGGATTATTTCCATAACCGTTTCTCTCCTTTGGTTTGAAGAGTTGTGCCAATTGTCAGTGCAGAGAAATCATCATCAGTACCTTAATAAAACACCTAATTTTCCTGCAGGAAGTATGAAACAGGGTGCAGGGTTAACAGGGTTTTGTACTCTCTTTTCCTGATACATTAACTTTTGCTTCTGGACATGCTATTTCAGGTCCTATCACAGTTCTCATGCCAGAATAGAGTATCTTTGAGCTCTGTCTCTGTTTCTTAGTATGGGTGAGCCAAGTTTCAGAATGACCCCATGATCTGATGTTTGGATCTGTTTAGTAGATGCTGGAAGAACAGTGATGGAGATACTGGAATGCAAAGCAATGGCTAAGTCTGGGAGGTAGTTTTTGACCTTGTGAAACACGGTCAGTATTGTGTTAGCAGGGAAGTTCTAATGGGAATCCCTTAATATGTGGCTGAGAGGGAACACAATGGGGAGGGGTAAACTTCCCCTGCAATTACCCCACCGCCTTTGACCAAAAAGATCAAGTGAAGGACCCTTGTGCTTTTTCAGTCACATTGTGGGTTTCTGAGAAAATTAGTTTTAACTATCAAAGTTATAGTGAAATATGCAGAATGAAATGTGTGGTGTCAGTCGACATCCAGCTGGGATTTACCTGAGGCACCAAGTGGACATTTTGTGACAGCTAGATTTGGCTTGTCTGAGGACACTTGAAATTCTGGTAAAAGACATCCTTGGAAAGTGGTGTGGGCTGGTACATGGCAGAGAGAGAAAACGTGTCTGAGAAACATTTTTATGAGGCAGTGAGGTTTGTTTTTAGCAAGTGTGATTTCATGGTACCACAGAAAGGGAGAAGGAGAGGAGAGACCTCTGTTAGAGACTGGGAACCCTCTCAGTCAGCCTTGGGCCAGGGAGAAAAACCTTAATGAGAGAAAAACACTCTCCTGTTGCCCAGGAGTCCTCAGTGTTTCCCTCCCTCAGATACACCAGCACTCTCCAAACTGGCTCAAAACTGGTGTTTTAAGATGTTTATTGTAAAGCAGTGACTCAGAAGCTGCATTTTTGAGGAGGTTGTTCCTTAGGTTGGTGGGGCATTGCATAAGACAGTGGGGTATGGTGAGTGCTGTATAAACGGTGAGTGGTGGCCCAAGCCCTACAGACTTCCCAAACTACACAGAGACAAAGTGATGTGGCTTGTACAAGTGCTGTGGAAGAAGCTGGTGGCAATCAAAGCCATAGCTTAGATGTGCATTTTCTCCACTTGCCCATGCTGTCTGTTTAAATCAAGTGAAGACAAGGTAATGCTGTAAATGGTGATGGCAGCAAATGATAAGTAGACATCTGAAAACTAAATACTGACAAGCATCAGTGCTGCTCATCATGCTCATTGTGGTGGCTTTTGTACAACTACGGAAAATACAAATTTGGGCTGAAAGAGAATCTTTACATTCAGAGACTCGAACTTTCACCTTGCAGTTGGTTGCTGCTCATCCCTGAGCTTCAGCTGTAGGTAAAACCGCTTCCTGTTTTCTCCCTTACTCTGAAACCTCAGATTTGAAAAGTGAACTTTGCACATCTCAGCACAGCTGCCTGCTGCTCTCTGTGGTAGAAATGCATTTGCCATTTCATAACTGAGTTTGGGGAATGGTTTGTTGAACTATTTAGATATCTGAAATAAAAGGAGACAGAGTGAACAGAACTTATTATGCTGTTTCATACAGAGAGTAAAAGAAAAGCCACCAAAGCAGTTCAATAAAAAAGTAACAAACTTCCCCTTATATGCACTTAACATATTTCTGTTGCTTTGCTTGCATATGAGATGACTAAATTATGCAGTATAGTCTAGGAACTTCACTGCTGTATTTATGCTTACTGCGTTTTGTCACCCTTTGTTCCTCTTCCCAAACCAAGCAGGATGGGCCAGACTAGATTTTCATAGAGCAGTTCTCATCACTGTCCAACTTCTAATTACTCTATTACCTCTGCTCCTGAAATATATAGGCTTTTCTGGGTGAATGCTGGGGGCTGGAAGGAGGAAGGGAAAGAGTATTCCTAGATGGAAATGTGGGGTTAAACCTTCTTCTTCCCTGCTTTGCCTGGCACTACCCTGACCTCTGATAAACTCGAGGGGATTTCAGGACTGCTGTGGAATTTACTCATGTTTGAAAGCTCAGTGTTTTGAGCTGAGAATAATTTACTGAGCCACTTTCTGCTTGCTGATGAATGACTATGATGGTGAAATTTAAAGGGGAAAAAGGAGTTGTAGAGAGGATTAATGGGAGAGGAGGGGAGAATTTTAAAACAGTTCTGGCAGCCCCATTTATTTGGGAAATCCTGTGTCCAGCAGCTATGTACACAGATCAGTCCTGATCCAGTTCTTGTAAAGAGAATGTAACAACCTGCACTGAGTAACTAAACTGTTAATTAAGTTGTCATAGAGGGAATGTGGGCAAAAGCCCTGGCATTACATGAGTGGTTTTAGTATAATCCTCAGTTGTTCTTTGAGCAGTTGCCCAAATAGATTTCAATTTGTGGAAACACTTGAGCATGCCTCTGAGATTTCATTTATTTATTTGTATAAATACCAGTTTCCCAGCCTGCAGACCCTTTGTGTCTCTGCTGGGCAACCAGAGCAGAGAGAGCACTGGCCCCACAGCTCTCACATCTGGGCAGCTCGGCTGCCTGAGCTGCAGGAGAGTTATTTGAATTTCCTGGTGTCTGCACAACAGCAAGGACTAAACGAAGATGTGTTTTGAGATCCCAATCTCTGGCCATTCCAGGCCAGGCAGCTGCTCCACATACCGGAGCATCCCCACGGTCTGCTTTGGGGAGGGGTGGGCAGAAGCTCCACGCAGTGTTTGTTCTCCAGAGCACTGTGGAACTCCAAGGTGGGCTTGAGTGTTGTATGGTTGGAGCAATCCCTCAGCATTCACCCCTTGTTTCCAAGTTTGCCAAAGAGTTTTCTACTTAGATCCTGGAAGGGTCCACCAGCAACAGCATGTTCTTCTGGCTTTGGAAAAGGAGAAGTGGGAAGTGTTGGCAAGGTTTTCACAGCGTCTTAAAACGTTTGATATGTGGCTCTTTGGTAGGAGAAGAGAGCAAAGAAAAGGGCAAGTCCAAAGACAATACAACTTGAAGGAGACCCAGAGTGGTTATATTGTTGCTTGGGAAGGAGTGGGTTACTTTACAGTGCACTGTGAATGAGGTAAAAACACTTCCAAGTAGAAGCTTGAGCAAAAAAACCCAAGCCCACATGAACTGAAAGGCTTTTTATTGACATATTTGTTTTTTAAATGCCATATATCACAATCTTCTCATTGATTTCTTTATTTAAGGTTTTACTGTGAGCATTTGATTTTTGTGCCTAGTATTGAGATTTGTGAGTTTATAGGTATTGACCAGAAAAAGGTCATTTGGTTTCATCAGCCACTGTGTTTCCTCATCTCACTTTTTAGCTGAGACCAAGCACAGAAACTTTGAAGACAAGAGAATTTTTCAGGCAGACAGAAATGAACAGAAACTGGAATGCATAGCTTTACCTGTACTATTTTCCCAGTGAGTCCAGGGTAGTGCTGCAGGTGTTGCTGAAGTGAACAACAAATCTGTCAGGCAGTGGTTGCATTTTAATGTGGTTTTACAGAGAAGTGATTGGAGCCGAGCCAGGTAAATGCAGGTTAACAAGCCCTTTCTGTGCCCTGTTGTATTCTTCCTGGTTGAGCTCTGCCCAGATGCTGCCAGTTGTGCCAAAAGGTGGTGATTCTGCAGCAACCAAGGAGCAGGATGGGACTTGCCAAATACTTGTGTGTTTGCAGCTGATGCCAGAACTGAAAACCACCAGTGGCTCTGGCTGCCTTATTGGAAATGTTACTTTGGTTTTCCCTTCCTTTTTGTCCTGCTTTCTAACAACGTTGCACAGTTACAACGGCAGCCTCTAGCTGTCCAAATATCTACAGGCTTTTTTTGGTTTGTGACTTACAGCAGGAGAAAAAAACCCAAAGAAACAGAAAAACAACTGTGCAGAAATGCCATCCTTTCCCTCTTTTGGGAAAGACAAGCCAGGAAGAAGATTTGACCATCTTAATGTGTCTAATTCTTAAGCTGTGAGTGGGAGGAACCTGGCTAAATTGATCTCCTCTTTGTTTGCCCTCTTTCTATTCCTGGTTTTGGTATGTCCTTTCCCCTTGGGTTCCTGTCATCGAGTTTCTGTACGGTTTCATTGCCTCCAGCCAGCACTGTGGCTCCCAACCCAAGGCAGGCACACTCATAAATCACGCCCACTGCCCTGCGCTGGGAAGAAGGATGCTTTCAGCCAGCCCGGGGCTTGTAATGCAGATGAACAGTCTCAGCCTCTCCGGGGAATGCTGGGGAGAACAGGAGAGGGAGGGAGGCAGAGCTGTGTCTCCATTCAGCAGCCGTGAGCTGTCTGTGACTCGCCTTTGTTGAGTCCCAGGCAGGTCTCCCTTAGGTCACACATTAGCACTTGTTTTGAGTAAGGCAGAAGAACCTTTGAGAGGCTGCATTGCCAAAGAGGGCTGGGGGAGAGCAGGGAATGCTCTGGGGGCTTGGGAAAGCAAAAGGAGGGAGAGCTAAAGCTCCTTGAGTGCAATAAGTGAAGGTCAGAGGTCTCCTGTGACCTTGCACTGCCTCCATGACCTTTTTAAGGCTGTTCACTGTGATGATATCCCTGCCTGAGGAACCGCTGGCATCTGCAGGCATTCCAGCAGCAGCTAAACCACCTGTGTGTTTGCTGTTGACATTTCATTAGGATGAGTAATGAGCCTGGATATTAAATGTCTACCTTTCTGGCTGGGCAGGAGAGGAAACAGGGGAGGGAAGCTACAGTATGTCTAGGAGCTTGTGCAATCCTCATAGGAACAGCCAAGTGCTCTCCCCTCAGCCCTGCTGCTGAGCATCACCATGCCCTTCTCCTCCTGCACTGTGGCCAGGAGCTGCAAATTGTTTTCCCAGTTTTACAGCCATGGCAGAGCTCCCATATGCCCATCTCAAGTCCTTCCTAGAAGGATAAAAAGACTCAATCAAGATTCCCTGAGGAAAATGCGCACATCTGGGGAAATGTTTATTCTGTAGCCTCCAATTGCAGATAATTCTCCTCCGTCCTGGGATCCAAAGCTCTGTGTTAAGAGCTTTGTGTTGCATTGTGTTCCATAGTGGCCTAAGAAGAGGGGGCACAGGGCTACCAAAAATGTTGCTCTCCTCTGACAGCAGGCCAGGGCCACTCTCCACCAGCAACCTGAAGAACAGGGAAGCAAGGTCAAAACATGGCAGCTTCAATTAAATTTAGCAAGTGAAATCCGAGGGGATGAAATACCTCTCTGCTCATTTCAGTTGTCAAAGAATTGTATGTGTTTTGAAGTTTCTTATGCCACTGGCATATTTTTCAAACCTAGTAAATGTCAGGCTTAAACAAACAAATAAAATCCCAAGAGTGGGTTAATGAAAATTTATTCTTTGCAGAATGGTGTCTCTACCTAGTGTTTGAACTCGCAGCAAAATGCACCTCCAAATCTCATTCCTTTAATGCTTGTGCAGGGGAGAGTGCTCAGACTTATCCTAATAGGACCTGAAAGGGCTGGATACCTGAGAAGGAAGAGGGTGTTGTGTGCACCTCCAACGCCTGAAACCAAGGCAGGATCTTTCTCTTGGAGTGCTTTTTTACAACAGAGACAGCAGCTGTCATTTTGCTGTTGCTTTGAGCTCCACTGAAATAAGATCTACAGACTTGCACTGATGTTCAGAAAAATCAATGTCTCTGTTTATGCACTAACATAAAGATGTGCTGCTCTTGACAGGTTTCTGTACTAAGCAGCTTGACTTGGGGTGGTTTACATGTGCTGGTTAGGTGCCTTCCTAAATTTTAGGAGGTGCTGAAAGTGTACTCCAACAGGCAAAGATGGCCTTCCATAACCACTACTGTCTTGTGATAAAAGCTCACTGAAATAAGTGGACTGAGGTATAGATGTGGACCTTTAAATATCCTATTTCTCACTGTTGGCTGAAGGATGAGAGGTGTCCCTCAAGTTTGTTCTGAGTTTAACTGGAGGCATGTTATCCCTCACTCTATCAATATGAAGTGTTCAAAATGAGTTTACCATGACACAGAGAACAGTTAGCTGGGGGTTTTTTCCAGCCCTACGGAAATGATTGTAAAATTGTTTTGTTCCTTTTGTTGCTGATGCACAGGACAATGCTTTCATGAGCAGCATTTTCATTTCTGACAGTAGCTGTCCTATATATCACTTTGGCATAAAAGTACTGTTTGAAATCTGAAATCTGCCTGTATCTTACATAACTGTGCTCCCACCCAGGTGGGAGTGTATGCACAGAAAGTCTGAGGGCTGCTTAGACTCTTTTATACACCCATGAAAGAAACAATGGTTTTTTTTCTTGGTCCCAAGTGTCTATGTGTTGTTTTGGTTATGTGTCTGCTTTCTTGCCTTCATGTTACTGCAGGCATTGGTGTCCTGGTGGATTATTCATGAAGGGCTGCGTGTGTGTTCCCCATTTCATCACAGCAGTGCCTTACCCTACCAGGGCCCTGGTGTGGTTTAACTCCAGCTGGCAGCTGAGCACTGCGCATCTGCTCACTTACTCCCCACTTATGGGGCAGAGAATCAGAAGACTAAAAGGGAGAAACTCATGGGTTGAGTTAAAGGCAGTTCAATAGGTGAAGCAAAAGCCATGTGCACAAGCAAGGCAAAAGAAGTAAAACATTGACCGCTTATCAGCAGGCAGGTATTCAGCTGTATGAAAAAAACCCAAAGTCCATCACACATGATGGTGACTTGGGAAGATAAACACCATCACATTGAAAAATGCTGAATTTCTCCTCCTTCCCCATGCTTTTTATTGCTGAGCATGATGCCATATGGTATGGAACAGCCCTTGGGTCAGCTGTCCTGGCTGTGTCCTCTCCTAACTCCTTCTGCACCCCCAGCCTCCTCGCTGCTGGTGTGAGGAACAGAAAAAGCCTTGACTCTGGGGTTTTTTTGCCCCCACTGGGTTGTGTTGCTGTTGTTCATTGTCAGGACTGGCACAGAGGACTCAGAGAGAAGGGCATTTGGCTGGCACTGAGCACTGGCCATGCTGACCTTTTAAACTGGCAATGACAGGTAGTGTGGTGTGAGTAGACAGCCCAGAAGGGCTTCTGAACCTTTTCTGAGAGCTTAGCTTCACTTTGAACACTCAGCAGTAGCATTTGGAAACTGGAGAAGAGCATATGAGACACAGTTTACTTGCCCTGGAGGTAAAATTAGGATTTTATGGACAGTGACAAATTCTCTGAAACAAGGCAGCACTTTGGCTACTAAAGCACTTGTTCACCCAAGCTGTGCTGGAGCAAGTCCTCTGCTCTAGTCAGAGAGATTCTGAGAAGAAATATTGAGGGACATCTGCAAAATCACTGTCATTTGGTGGAATAAAGTGGCATACATTAGGGTGTTTTCTTCTTCTGAGTATCATAGAAGCTTAGGGTAACAGACAGTTGCTGCTTTCAGATGCCTGCAATGACAGATCAGAGGAAAACAGGCCCAGGAGGTGAAATGGTGCTGCTATAGCTGTACAGCAGGACAGGGCCTGGGAACCCTTGTGCTTTTCATGATCCAGCACATTCCCAACTGCATTTGCCTCTCTGGTTCCACTTCCCTTTCAGTCAAAGCAAACCTTTAGGTCCCTCTCTCTCATAACAAAACTATTTCCTTAATACAAACATATACCTGAAAGGAAGAAAAACACTTGCAAGAAAAGCTGGTAAAATAGTGCTCAATATTTTTGTGTATGTAAAGTAAACATCTCTGTGCAATGGAGTAACACTTTCAGAACCATGCTCTGTCCTGCTTCTCGAGAACAGGCTGCACTGAATGCAGGGGGGATCTGGAAGAGTGAAGGATGTTGATCTAATTCTACTGTCACTGAGACAGAGCTACTGATTTCAGTAACAGCAGGTTTATGTCCATGCTAGTTTTGTTTGAGGAAAACAAATTAAATGCCAGTGCTCCAAAACTGACTGTTGGTTTCAAAGACCAAATGGAATTAATGGCTGATGTGCCACAGAGTTGTGATGAATCCTTAGATTTTCTTCTTAGTTCTGAAAAACACTGTTCAGTGTTGAGTAAAACAAATACTTCAGTATGAAGGTATCACTTTTATTGTCAGGAAAGCTAACTTTTTTTGAGACATCTGATCGCTGCTTTTGAGTTCACTAAATATGGGAACTGCCCAAGGGGGAATACTGAATGCTTTTTCGATGTCTGTTGGGGGAGAAACTGTAATTCCATCAATGTCCAGTATAAAATCAGCCCAGTTCATACAGAAACAGAAAATTAAAAACCTTTAGAGGCAATTAAAAGAATTCAGTGTAGTTTCATTCCACACAAACCTTTATATGAGTGATCTGAAAAAAAACCCATAGCATTTAATATATGGTATTATTTCAGTGAAATGTTAGCTTATTCTAGAGGTGGTGAAAGTCCTCAAGGCTTTTGAAATACATGTTTTGAGAGGAACTGGTTTTCATATTCTCTTCAGCTTGCACAAGGGTTGTTGGGATAAAGTCTCAGCAGGTCCCTCTGCCAGCTGGCTTTGCTCTGTGTTCTGCATCTGCATCCAGTGCTGTGTGTGATCTTGCCCAGATCATATCCTATCCAGCTCTATTCATCCCTTCCCACAGCGGCGAGGCAATAGTGCTGTACGAGAGGGGCCACGTAGCATAAATGCCAAGGGATGATATCATTTGGGTCTGAGCTACAAAATGATTTCAGTAGTATTCCTCTGTCACTCTATGTCCAAGACTTTGAACTAAAGCCCTGCTTAGATCCTGAAACAAGGAATTCTGCTGTCTTGCCACAGCCAACCAAGGCTTAGGTATGCAGAAAACATTGTATTTCTTCTTTTCTTTTTTTTCCATAGGAAATTCCTTTTAGTGGAGGATGCTAACTGGGTTTTGTTTCCTTATAGTGTAGTTGGCTGATATCTGATCTGTGTGTGAGGACTTGTTTGTCTTCAGGCTGTGGGAGTTAGGATTTTAAAAAGGCAATTAAGAGGGGGATTTAAATGGAGTATCATATTGTATTAGTTTTGTGCTATGCTGTAATTATTAAAGTCAGAATCTCATCTGGGGAGAAGTTCACATTGTAGATACTTAATTTTGTCATCTCTTCATCTTACCAATAGCTTTGTCTCCTTTTTGCTCCCTTGCTGCTCCTGCCTCATCTGTGAGCCTTGGAGAGCTTGTATGATTTCCCTGGCAATGCCACACACCTCTAGTTTTAATCCCTATTACTGTCTGGCTCTGGGTTCATATCTGGGTGCCTCTAATACACTGCAGAAGGTGGCAAACAGCAATCTTTCTTCTTTATACCTCTGCAGCCCTAATCCTGCAGAAGTCCTCGCTTGTGAAGATAAAGGTACATTTATCCTCCTTAATGAGGCAGCAGGTCTGGAGCTGTGAATCGGTGCTGAGTTATGTCAGCAGAACTGTGCAGTGACTAAAATGTTATTGCTAATAAAGACCAAGTGATACTGAAGGAGCATCTGCACTTTACCTAGCCTAGGCTGCCCTGAAGAGTTGCTCGTGTTCATTTGTAAACTATGTTGAAATTAAGAAAAAAAGCAAAAGCAAAGAGAATACTCGTTTAGCCAGCGCAGAGTGGCACAGAATGACATGAGAGGAGGAAGCCTTTCAAACCACAGGGGAGAGAGTCATAACCGGCTTAGTTGGTTTTGAACCTCCAGCCCCAGAGGACAAAGGCAGGTCAGGAGGGCAGTGCCCTTCCCTGGGCATTGCTCTGGGGCTGTGGGAGGGAGCACTGAGGTTGCTCTGCTGTGCCTGCCATTTGGGCAGGGTGAGCTCAGCCTGGTCCTTGGCTCCCGTCTCGTGGCTGTGCTCACATAAACGAAGCTTCTGCCTTCAGGTTCTGAATTATCTCTGCTTCAAAATTTGAGTATTAATGATTAAGCTAGAAGTGCAATTATTTAGTTTCTTTTGAGTTGGTTGGTTTTTTTTAAAAATTTTTCTGATTAATCTTGTGGAGTAAGAGGAGCTATTCTTCTTTCCTCTTTTTTTTTTTCTCCTTTTTTTTCCTTGGCACCTTGTGTCCTTAGGAGAACCTTCTCTGATTTCTAGCCATAGAGAGCCTGCCTGGAGAACAGCCAGGATGCAACCTTTGCTAGGATACAGCTATTCTGGGTCAGATTAAAAGCCCATCCTAATATGTCTCTAGTTCTGGTCAGAAAGAGATCTCTACAGATAACTGAAACAAGTCAAGTGTGTATGCTACTTCCCCTGAGGAAACTTTCCTGGTCTCCAGCTATTTTAGCTCAAGAGATTTCCTGAATTAGATTCAGTTCCTGCCATATTTTGTAATTCCCTGTGCGTTTGTCTTTGAGTTTGCCCAGTGTGCCACCAGTGTGGCTGTCCTTTGGCAGAGCCTTCTGTAGGTGGCTGTGTTTCTATATTGCCCACAGTACAAAGGCTTTACTTAGCATTGCTTGTTTTGGATTTGGCTCACAATCCCCTCCTCTGCTGCCTCTATTCTGAAAATGAACAAGATAGATGATCCTCCTCCATCCACAGAAGGGCTGGATGAACATGGTGAGAGTTGGTGGCCATTTTTTAAACAAGGATGATTTAGTTTGAGCTAACAGAGAATTTACAAGGAAGTTTTGTTCGAAAGCAATGGCAAAATCATAGTAAGTTTTGGCAGGGATCAGAAGATGAAAATGAAAGGCTCTGGAAAAGAAGGCATTGGGGAGCCATGGTATGATCATCTGGTTGTTGGAAATGTCCATCTCTGATTTAGGGAAAGAAAGCACAAAGGTAGATTCAGTTGAAGTGAAACTTTCTGTAGTTGAAGTTAATAAAACACATCTTTTTTTACCTGTTAATGTAGTTTGCAACAGAAATTAAGGTTCTTGTGAGTTACTGCAGCTAGTGGAAGTGAGTGCTGGGCTGCTCCCCTACAAAATCTTTGTTAGGAACTAAAACTTCTGTCATGCAACAGGAGGAAAGAATAAAGTTATGTTGCATTAAATAAATATTATTGTAACAGGAGCCTCGATAAGAAAAAAACCCACAGTGCAAAATATTTTTTCAAGATTACTCATATTCCTGCCTTTTTTCCTTTCCTCCTAAAGTAGTTTTTTTTCCCCCTGATGATTATCTGCTCTTGCAATTTGCTCCAGGCTTAGCACAGCTAAGAATTAATGGGCTCAATAGGAATCAAGTTCTTCAAATTGCTTAACCAAAGTCAGTGAGATCTGAAGGCAAGGTCTGGCCCGTGTCTGCCCAAGCCACCTGTGCTGGGTCTGTGCACAAAGAGCTGTGGGGGGGCAGCCTCTCTCAGAGAGTCTTGCAGGTGGAGTTGTGCTCCATCCATAGTGCACTAAAGGTTTGCTTTGAATTCTCTGCTTTTTGTGTTGACTCATCTGCATGCATCGTACTGCTGCTAAAGCAGCACATAGCAAAAAGGCAGCACTGGAGTAGAATTAATTAGGTAAACTTTGCTCACCCAAATAAAGATTGGGTCTGATTTGTTTTGGGTGCACTCTGCTCCTATCATCAAGGTAACTAATTGCAACTAATTTGTTCCCTCTTCTTTTTTTTTTCTTTTTTTCATGTTTCCCTGATGTCTGCTGACCTGCACGTGTTTCCCCATTCAATGCCATGTAGGTGAGTGTACATGCTCTAAAGGAGTTTTGTTTTGTTCTGGGGTTTTTTTTTTATCCCTCTCTCTCCCTTTCTGTACATCACACAGTTAGGAAGCACTTTTTGCCATCTGTCATGTTACTGTTCCGTGGGCTGAGCTGTGAGGCTGCACCCTCTGGGTCCCTTCAGCTCCAGGTCTGGGAGGGAAGGGGACTCACAGGCTCTTTGTGACACTGCATCCAGTGAAGGGGAGCTCCCTGCTGGGGCCAGGACAGTGTCTAGATAAAACATTCAGAGTAATAGGACTGAGACAAGTGAAGCACTTGCCATGGTTGGGGAACTGACTTAGGTACTGGTAAGCTCCTGGCAAGAGCAGCTTTAATTGTGATCACTGTGTGAGTTTATAATGGAATTTTTTTGTAAGAAAAGTACAGAATGTAGAGGCACTAACATTCCAGGACAACATTCTACTCTTGCATGATGTAATAGAGTAGTTACTGCCTTCACTGAGCCACAGTGGATTTCCACTGATACAAATGAGGCATAATTGGAATTGGAGAATAAGGATGCATAAACTGACTTTGCTTCAGGAGTATTTATGTGTGAGAAATATTGCTTTATTTGCATCTATACAAAGCCCCCATGCATATGTGGGATCCCATATGCTGAAATACAGAGGGCAATCTACCTGCTAGATTTCTTATGCAGGAAACAGATACTTTGTGGATTTAACATTGTGATCTTTGTGGACAGCAGTGCTAGCCAGTTTTCCTGCTAAATTCTGGGAGGCTGCAAGGTGGGGAAAGAAGAACTGAAAAGGAAAATACTCCTCAGGGGCCAGGCTCCTGACTTGTCTCTGTGAGCAAACCAGGACAGACCAGCTTAGAATTCCTGTTGCAGGAGTCCCAGCCCATCAGCAGAGTGGCTGCTCACAGAAACAGATGGCCAGGCTGCCCCAGAGCTGGCAAGGTGCTTACTGTGCCAGCTGATGTGTCCCCATGTGTCTGTGCCCACAGGGGCACAAGGCTGAGGCAGGACCAGAGCAGAGGGAAGCTCTGCTCCAGAGCCCATGGCCTCTTGCAAGGGACAAATGGGATACTCTGTCTCTCTGTACCAGTGCCACTGGGAAACCAAATATGAGCTGACTGCAGGGGAACAAGTGACTCTCAGCAGCTCTCTGAGCATTGCTACAGTTCTTTTCAGAGATAGTTGCTCCAACTAAAAAGTTTTCTGCAGAAGGTGCAGCACTAACCACATCTGTCCCACTGTGCTCAGGGAAACAGCAAAACCAGAAGTGCTTTGTCTTCACCACATCAGGTTTGCCAGCTAGGACCCAACACATACACTGGTGCCTGGAAAAATGTATTGCTACCTGTGTGGATTTGCACAGCGGTGCTTCTGCAGGGACCTTACTTGCTTCAGCAAAGCTGAGTGCTGTGCCACACACCATCGTGGCATTTTCCACTCAGTCAGTGGCAGCAGATTCTGCTCATTTGTCTCCACTGTCCACATGGTCCCACATTCCCCAGCTACTGCCAAGAAGACATAGCATGTTAAATTTGTGTTCCCACGTTTTCTTGCAGCATTTAATGAACAATATTTCATTACTTGGACTTTCTGGACAGCTCCAGCTTATTACCTGTTGTTGTATGCTCTGTTGGAAAGCCTCTTTGGAGCATGTTTCTCAGAAGCTGCTGTGCAGGCAGGGACTGTGGGTTGGCTTCTTGTGAGCATAGGGAGAGAAGGGGGATCCAGCACAGCCAGCTTCTGTCATTTGAAACACTGTTCTGTGGCAGCCCCGTTGAATACCCATTGTGTATCAACAGTTCTAGGAGTCAGTGCCAGGGAGAAAGGAAAAAGATCTGTAGCTCCTGTGAACAGGGTAGTCAGGAAGAGTAGAAGCTACTATTATTATTAAATAATTAAATAAAAATATTATTAAATAAAAGATATTCCTTTTAGAAGAGCTGAAGGATCCTATTGCTGCCTGTCCCTTGTGTGGAGGATTTCTGAGGAGCTGGGTGCCAGTCTGGCAAGGCACCAGATTAAAGAGGTCATCAGTCATGCTGCCTAGTGTCATGTTGTTGCAGAGCAGTTGTGCCTAAACCCATCCTGGGGCCTCCTAGCCCTGCTCAGGGGTGGGGAAAAAGAAAAAAATAGAAAAAAAAAAAAGAAGGAACATTTGGCCAGGAGATAGCTCTGAAGGGGGCTGTGCATCATTTGTACCATAGTAGCTCTGAAAAGCCATGATTATTTTAGCTCCTGTGTTGTGCTAGCTTCAAACCAGAGCACGTAATTAATGACTGCTTCAGCTTAAACTTGTCATCTCATTCAAGGAGGAGACAAACAGGGAAGGGCTGGGATGAAGGAGAGGTAATGTGCAGGCCATCCCCTGACAACAGCTCCATCACTGCAGCCTTTGCTGGTGCTGTGAGGGGCTGGTGTTGCATGTTCTAGTACTGGGCAAACATGACCCGAGAATGAGTGGTTTTAAATTTCAGCCAGGGAACTTGTGCTTATACTAGAAAAAGTTGTGAATTTAGATACTGGAATAGGTTCCTAGAGGGGGCTGTGGGGGAATTGGCTTAGAGTTTATGGATTGTTTGGGAAAATGTGTTATCAATAAAGTTTAAGGTAGAGTTGAATCTCTCTTGTTAGCAGGGTCTCTTCAGGGTCTTTAAGCACAGTTCTGGTGGGCTTAATCAGTAGTGACCTGAATCCATCTCTTAGTTTTGGTTTGGTTTTAATTTTTGCAGAGCAGGGGGAAATGTCAAATGTTTGCTTAGCATAAAACACCTTTCCAGAGTCTCCAAGACTCCAGCTTACCTGACAGAATAGGAGCAGGATTATGTTATTAGGATGTTACCTCTTCTTTAAAACCCTCTCATTGAATTTCCCCACTGTTGCACAACGCCTTCTATGGATTACCATGACACAGAGTCAGTAAGTGGTGCAAAATAAACCAAGATTTCAGGACACATGTTTCAATTCATGTGCCACCTATTTAGTGTGATAGACATTTTGCTTTGCAATTAGGCAGCATGCTTATGTGCTCTAATCTGCAGCAATTTTTGCTCTATTAATAACCTATTAGTAGCCTGCAGCGCATTCTCTATACATCACTGCTTCACAAATTATTGAACTTCCTCTCACAAGTTTATATGAACCAAAACAGATTGTAGCAAAAGGGGTGAGAAAGCTTGCCTTTATAGAAAAGGTGAAATCTGACCTCAAGATCACAAATAATGGTTCTTAAAACTACAGATGCTGAATGCATTTTGTTTCAGGCCTTGGTACTTTCCATCTCCCTCTGCAGTCATGCAAAGAGCATACACTCCAGTTCGGGTCACTGGTGCCAGCAGCAGGCAGGTAAATCACAGCCCCAGGTATGGCTTGTCATTCCAGCTGCACTGCAAATGTCATGGCCTTTTGAGCCCAGGTGCTATTAAATACCTTGCTCTGGCTTTTATAAATGGTGTGCAGCAAAGAGGCAGAGATGATGATACCTCTGCTGATGATTGCGCTGTCATTGCGGGTCATTAATCTCTGCCTAGCTCTGAGCCTTCCAAATGAGCGCTCTGCCATGGCTCTGCACCTGCCACAGCTGTACCTGCAGCACTGCATCTGCAGGGTCCAGGCTGGCTCTGCAACCTGGAAGCAAGGGGAAGCCAGGACAAGCACAGGGCTCTTGGCAGTCATGACATGGGCAGGGTCTGTGAACGTGTCTGCCCACCTGTGGACATTCAGCTGCCAGGTAATTGTAGAAATCCACCACTTTGGACAGAGTGACTTTCCAGGATGAGCTGTTGTGTTCTTCATCTGGGGCAGTCATCACTGATTTTTGTACTATGAAAGAGATTCTTAGCCTGACATTCTGGGACTTGCGTGTTCAGACTGGTGTCTGGTCTAGGTACACAGGAAAATCTTTCATTGAAGCTGTGGGGTTACATTAACTGCAGGCAGCAGTTTGGTCCTATCAGTCCGTGGTCCCCTGGGACTCTGCTGCTGACAGGTTCTGTGGAGTGGGTTATTCTGTAATTTGGGAGGCAGCCAAGGGCATCTTGTAGACCTGACACAGATCCCATCAGCTGATGGGGTTGCTTGCAGTCAGTCTGTGGACTGTTGATTGGGTCGTTGAGGTTTTTGGCAGCGACACTCCCAGGTACCTGCAGAACATGTTACCTGAGCATTGAAGGAATGCAGGCTTTTCCTCCAGTCTCCATTTTGAGAAGGTCCCAGAGGCAAATTAGTGCGGTCCCCTCTTCCTCTGGGACACTTTTCAATGCCTTGGTGGCAGTGCTGACTCTCCCACAATGCCTGTGCTGGGAAGTGAGGAAGGATGCACACAGGATGGTGTTCCCATGTGAAACAAGGAGGGCAGCAGAATTGACCGTGGCTACAGTGATCAAAGAAACGTAGTTTCTTGGAACAGATTCAACTGAAAATTTGAGCCAATGTCTCTTTTCAGTAGTTCCCTCTATATTTCATGATCACTACCTTCTATCAGTTATCCTGTATATTTTATTTTCTTTTATCTTTTCCACAGTTTTTAGAGAAAGACCTCCATTTATTTTGAAGTGTTGAAATACCATTTGTTCAGTTTCTGTTACTTTTAGCACCAGATTTGTCCTTCTTACACTCCCACGTAATCTTTTTTCTCCTGTAGAGAGACGGCGTGAGTGTTTGAAGCAGATCCAAAGCAAAATCTGTAAAAGCTCATTGCTGTACATGTCATAGTAGGAGAGCTCAGCAAGGGAGACTGGTGGGCAGGATCTTGCCTCCAGCCCCTTCTCAGCCAGCCGTTCTCTGGGCTTTGCAGCCATGGCACCAAGGGATAACTGGTGTTCTACTGGTGCTAAGCAGCAATGGAATTAATGTTGCTCTGTAACATAGATGTGTCACCAGCAAGTCACAATGCTCTCCTTTCCTTCTGAAAATCAAACAGACCAGACTTGGAAACCTTTTCTGCAGAGATCTTACTCAGTGAATATGAGACAGGATATCTAAAGAGATTGGTCATTATTATTGTTATTAATGAATATATATGTTGCCTCTTGACAGTTCCTCGGTACTGAGTACTTGGGATTTCTGGGTTCTTTTCTCCTTTAGCCTTCCAGTTTCTTTCAGAAAAGTAATGTGAAAGAGAGATTTGCTTGTGTTCGGGTTTTTTTCCATTCCTTAATTCTGCAGATGTTATTTCTGAGTCATCTATCACTCCTAAGAGATGAATTTTGAAGGTTGTGAACTTTGCAGCTTACTGGGAAATCCTCTCCTGTAGCCAACAGTCAGGATTTATTATCTTTCCTGCAATTCTTTCTGGAAGGGGAAAATACATACACTTTGTGGGGAAACTGGTTCTGGGCAACAAAAATAGGAAGCTTAAAAAATTAAAACAGACATAGAAGGCACTGTAGCATCAAGGCTGTATTTTAGATGAAGTAGTTTCTGTCTTTTATTTCATTTCTAATTCCCAAAATGCAAAGAGAATTTTTACATATTCAGTGAGGCTTTTGCATTTGAAATCTGGGTTTTGATGTTTGGGACGTACTTCCCAAGAAATGGGCCAGTAACAGCAGCTTCAAACACACACACTGCCCGAGGTATTCCTCATGACCAGTGTTTCAGATACTCCCTGCCCCAGCTTGAGACCTGTGGGGACAGTGTGGTGCCTGGAAAATGGTGCATAAAGAATGAATGTCAATTACACACCAGAAGTGGAATAAATAGGGTAGGGGAAGGTGTTTTTATGGCACCATCTGCCTCTCGGGAGGCTCTCATGGAGCCTCAGTGTAAAACCATGGCTCAAGCTCTTCACTGTAAGTTAACAAAAGCCATTAAATAGGGTAACTAATGGGTCAAATGTATCTTCACATGTAAGGTTAAGACCCACAAGTCATCATTTGTAAGAAAGTAGGGGGTGGATTCGTCACTGGAGAGGAAAGAGATAAATTAAATGTGGTGAATCAACCACACGGGACCCCTTAATAGTTTCTGAGTATTATTTTTTTCTTAATGAAATGCACATTAATGAAATCCTACCCTCCTAGCCTGACAAACACTGACTGTGGCCTGCTGAAGGTTGTCATGTCACTGCTGCCTTTTAAATTATTCTGTGCACCCTCTGCTCTCTGCTGCTTTCTTGTCACTTTACAGCCCCTGGTTTTTGACATAAACCAGGGAGTATGTCAGTGGGAAGCTGGGACTGTCAGGCCTTTCAGTTTTGCTTTTCACCTTGTTGCTTTCTTACCACAAAAAGTAAGATATATTTAAGTGGGGGTTGTACAGAGACCCAGTGATGCATTAAAACAAGGCAGCAAAAGCTGGGGGGGAAACATCTGTGAAATATGAAATATAAATGAGGATCAGAGCCTCTGGAGGTCACTCCAATAGGCAGTGTTGTATGAGGTGGATCCAACAAGCCTCAGCCCTGGGTTCATCTGCTGGTCAGGACTCGGTGGAAGCATTGCTTTTTTTGGGGATGGTGAGTAGAACTGGGTCAAATGCAGGCACCTGATTCATTTTAAGAGCTGTTATAGAAAGGCTGAAAGAATTTGGATCTTAAACATGTCTTTTTAAGCAAGCCCAAAGGCCACAAACCACCCTTATAATTTTTATGAGTGTGTGTTTAAACCCAGTCAGAGCAACACTGCTACTGACCATTACTCAGCAGCAGCATCCTTATGGGTGAAATGCTGGACTCTCTGCTCTAACAGCTTGGGATTGATTTCTCTTAGGAAGGAGGGTTAGTATGTATTTCTGTAGCCTCCCCCAGAAGAGTTTGTCCCTCACCACTCCTCCCTTTCTGTGCAGGAGCTGTCAGTTTTCCTGCTTTTCTGTTTGGTGGGAAAGGAGCGATCCTCCTCCTCCTCTTCAGACCTAGAGATGAACTGGACCGGAGACTCCTACACACAGCTCATCCCAGAACCTGCCCACCATTTGGGCAACACCTACATGTTAGTTTTAATGTTTCTAGGTCTCACAGATGTCACAAAATGTTTTTCTGCAAGTTGGTTCTTTCTATAGGTGCCTTCAGCATCTGTTAGTTGTGTGCTTGGTGGCTATTCCACTTGTTGCCTGGGCTAATTGCTAAAAGATTCACATACATACATCTCCTCGTCTCCCTTCACACCACTGGAGCACACTTGCTTCTGGAGTCTCTTTGCTCTTTCTGGTCTCCAAGGCAGTGTCAGATGGAACCATTCCTCTGCTCTGTGGGTCTGCACGAATAGGAATTACCACATCCTTCAGGCAGAGCAGTCTCCTGTGGATATCACACAGAGTGCCCTGTTGGATACCTGAACAGGCAAGGAGGGGTGCAGGGAGTGTATTATCACCATGCTTTGCTTCTTGTTGGTGAGGCACAGGATTTAAATGGCATTCAAGTGTCTGCAGCATCGAGGTTTTCTGCCTTTCTGTTTTTATTCCCTCTCTTTCAGTCATTTATTTCACTAGATGATTATTGTTTTAAGGTTAAAAATGGGTTTAGGCCAAGTTTTTTTGGAATGAAAAGCTTTTGTCTTCCTTTTAGAAGTATTTGGAGAGGAGACAGTATCTAATAATGTTACTGAGAGAGGAGCTGAGCTCAGCAGGAACACCAGGGAAGTTGACTGGAACTGAGAAGCAACAGGAAAAGAAAACTACAAGTGACAGAGTCTGAAAGATTTCTCATTATCATGTAATTATGTGTGGAAGAAGGTCAAAAAATCTGTAACCTCAAACTAAATGTGCTTGGAAATGAACATGTCCCACTACATCAGTATCCATAGTGCCCCTCATGCTATTGGTTTCCTGGTTTGCTTTGATGTTGTATTAACTTTGCATATGCAAAATGAATGTATTCACCTAGGTGGGTTCCTTACTGTAAGCTAATGCTTATTAACACTGGTAAGGATAGTGCAACAGAGTCTGCTGAGTCCTCTAACAATAAAAGAAGAGAACTTACAAATGTTTGAAATGGATGGTGAGGTTTAAAACGACTCTGCTGCCCTGCTAATATATGCTTCACTATTGCCTGACTTTAATTCTGGAGAGAACTGCTCAGTCTTCCCTTCCTTAAGGACTCTGCTAATCTGCTTTATGCAACAGGACTAGAAGTCTAACTGATGTGTCTGTATTAAGGAAAAATCTGATAGTGGAACAGAATTTCATGCCCTAGTTGGCATCTCAGCAAAGAGACATGACAGTGACTGGGTGTGAAAGCAGAGTTACCTTTATACACCCCCTGATGGTGGTTCTCTCAAGGCAGGACCTGGCGATGGTGGGATGCTCACAGTGCCCAGCTCAGTGTTTCTGCAGGCAGCAAAGCTGTCCAAACTGGCACTGTTTCACAGTGAAAACTGCCACAGTCCAGCAGAATTCCTTTGAAAACCTCTCATAAAGTTAAATGCCACTTGTTGAACGACTTGGCACCTACTGTGATGAAAAAACGAGTCAGTACCTGAGCAGTCACACAGTTCAGCGTGTGTGCAGCATGTCAGGGTTCATACAGAGCAGAATCAACATAGTGAGGGCCTGTGCCTGGGAACACAGCAAAGATGAGCAGAATTGGTTCAGAGCTTTTTGTAAAGGTGGTTCCCACGGGGCAGTTTCCCTCCTGTGCTGCTGCTGTAAGGCTTTTGTCTCTTCTCTCACCTGCAGGAGTCCTTGCAACAGCTGCACAATGTGGATTTCCATATCCCACCATCAGACTCAGCTGTGTCCTGAAAAGATCCATCTGTTTTTTTTATTTCAGTGGAAGCTGATTCTTTCATTATGTGTGCTGTCCCACCAGGGCTGCCTCTAACTAGGGACATTAGTAATAAATAGGTGTCTCTAGAGGGCCTTTCAAGCTGGGACCCCTCTGTTTGATCCCATTTTGGTCACAGAAAGGTGAAAGGCCAGGGAATTCATCCATTCAAGGATTCTCTTAGGAAAGATAATACACTGTGTAATTAAATAACTGCCTCCACAAGGTTTTCAGGGGTAACAAGCAGTGCTCAAAATTAAATGCAAGTATGCTGCACTGATACTATAACCTGCTTAAGGCAGGTGAAAGTCCTTGAGGTTATGGAAAGGGAGTGATACTGTCATTCTGGCCTCTTTTCTTTCTAATTGTCAATGGAAGTCATAGGCCCAAGTGTGGTCATAACTGGGTATGTGTGCAAACCCCATCTTAAACCTCTGAACTTGTTTTAAGCTAATCCATTTGTGCTTAATTTACAAACAGCTGGTTGATTTAAAGGGATTTTCCTACTGGAGTAAACAAGAAGAACATTTACACAAGGGAGTAAACTATCCCACTGTAAATTCTCTTTGCAATTGTTGTAGCTATTTGTTTGTATTAGATCTTAACTTCCTCAGTGCAGAGCTAATCCTTCTTGAGCCTATAGTGAAGTCATGATCCTGTGTTTGATGTCACCATCTGTTGCCATAGAAGCAACTGTAATGTTGTAAATTGAACTTTATGACTTCATAGCAAGATAAAAGCACATCTTCAGCTGCTTGCAAAAGTGGTTAGGGATATTTCCATGAAGTGCATGGAAAATATGCCAGTTTACGTTTTGTCTCAATACAGTTCTTGGAAAGTTTATGAACAGGGAGGGGGCTGGAATTGTATATTGTGTGAAAGGGGGGGAAAAGGGATCCAGGGCTTGTATCAAATTTGAGCTTTAAAAAAGATCCTCTGGCAAGTAATTCACCCTTGGCAGGAGCCCTGCTGTTAAAAGGTTAGTATGGTTGCAAACAGGATTGAAATAGAAACAGCTGAAAACTCAAAGCACTGTCCAGATATCACCTGTCTATAGACAAAAGCTCTGATGGTCTCACCTGGTTGTCTGCAACAGCTGCTCGTAATGGTAGTTGAAGGCATTGTCACATAAATATCCAGTCAGGGTTACAAAACCTTGAAGGAGAATATGATGTTATTTTGTTTAAATAGCTTAGGAAGTTAAGCTTTGATCACACTTTTTTTTTCTCTCTCTCTGCTGGCAGGGAAAAGAGCTGCCAAGTCCTAAATTAGGAATGTATTTATTTTTAATTGGACTTTTCTCTTTCCTGCTATCAGGAAAGTAATTTTCTTAAAATGTCCTAGCTATTTCCCTCTTAAAAATGGATAACCAGCTTCTGTATCTTTCAGTTCTGTATCTTTGAGTGGCAAACACTAAATCATGTTACCAGTGCAATCCAGAGTAATATTGATGTCAAACTCACTTGACACAATGCAGTATTATGAGGAAAGTGAAAGTTGCCCAGTGAAATTCCAGGAGTTCTGTACCTACAGGCACCTGTTGGAGAAGCACAGTCCTGATTCTGCCCACCCACCCTTAAACAGGAATACTATACCTACTAAATACTACATATGCTCACCTTCACCTGCTTTCCCTTGTGTGGATTTGAGGATTTGAGAAATGTGGAGTTTCTTTGCCTTTCTGTTGAAGGCTGAGCATCTTGGGGAAGAACCAGGTTGTGTTGTCAAGTACTGCAGCCTTGTTCCCACTGGTGTATTCCCAGTTAGATTACTTAGGTCATTGAGTTTCCTTCTCTGATAAGCACATAGCTCTGATAAGTGAGTTAAAGGATTACTTGAATCATTTTTTTTAATGAGAAGGCACAAATTCTGGATTCTCTTACTAAGTATCTCCTCATCTCTGAGTATCTCCAAGGAACATGAAAGTAAAGGGACTCCCAGCAGAATTAGGTTCACTTTAAACATGACACATGCTCTATATCCCTGGGGCAAGCAATTTTGTAGTGTTTTAGACTTTTATGACATGATGATTGATTTTGTAGAGGTGAAGTTGCTTTAGTCATTAGTTTAAAAGCCTGATAAAGCCGCACAAAGATATTAAGTTGTTACCAATCATCAGTGTGTCTTTGTTCTGCCCTAACCTTTACCCCTCATTTGAAAGGGAAGGAGCAGGACAGTCAGGAGGCTGTCTCACTTTCAGTCTGTCAGGGTTTCATTAGATCCTGACTGGTGTTGGGCCCTGTGCTGAAGCCCAGGTTTGCATCAGATGATTAATGAGCAGCAGCAAGCTGAGGTTGACAGGCTTCTGCTCTGCAGCCTGAGCCTCCAGCCCAGCCAGCCGGCCCTGCCTGAGCCCAGCCCTCTGCCTGGTCCTCACTGCCTGCCCTTCAGCCTCCTGCTCCCACCTTGGCAGGTGCCTGGCAGCCTGCAGCTGGAAACTGGAAGAGTTTCAGGGTATTAGTTTCCTTTTCTCCCTCTTTGTGTTCCACTCCCTCTGGTGGGATTTAATTGCTTCTTGGAAATCTCTTCAGCATATGAATGGCAGCTCTGAATCCTCCTGGGAACTGAGAGCTGCCCAATGCACACACAATTGGTTCTTGCCTTGATTGCATAGTGTTCTCAACAGTTTTTTTGAATTATGTATTTTCTCTGAATCACAGAGGTATTTCTCTTGATTTCTAGTGCTCGATTTCCTTTGCCATTTTTGCCATCATTGTCCTAGGGGTTGACTTTTTCATTTTGAATTCCCTTTTTATCATTGCCATTTGCACTTGCAGACTAGGGGGAATCTTTTCAGTATATGCTTCTTGTTTGATTGTGGTTGGGAGTATTGTTCAGGTTACCATATAAAGAATGGAAGTATGTTTAGTGGAGAGGATTTTCCAGCCAGAATAAGCTTGTATCCTTATGATATGACTAATGAAGGGATAGTGCAAGGTACAAGTGGATAATACCTTATGGAAGGTTATCATCAGGTCACACAATTGGGAACAATAGAACTGTGTTGGATTTATCCTACATGCATTAGAAAGGAAAGATTCCTGTTTTTTTAGCCAGCCAACCAAAGCTGCTGAGAGCTTCAGACAGCTCACTGTGGCAATACTATTGTAATGGACTTAATTTGCAGGGGGAGATATATCTATATATATTTTATATATTTTTTTTTCTCTAGGCTTACGTTTCGATTTTACTTTTCCATAATGTAAGAGCATTCTTGTCATGTTGAAAGGACATGTCATACTTAGGTTTTTTTCTTACACAGGCCTTTCCCTCCACCAACTCCTCTGAAGGGTTCTTTAGTGGAACACATATTTTATTAATATCCAGTTTAAACCTGTTTTGACTAAGTTCTGTTTGTTTTGTTGGGGCTTTTTATTATTTTAAATAATGATGTATTGTGTCAGACTGTGTGGGTCTGCCTAGGCCCAATATCCAACAGCAACTAGACTGAAAGCCTGCAAAATAGCACCAGGACAAGGCAAGAATATAATTACCATAGATGTGTTGCATCCTCAAAGACTTCCCTGAGCCAGAGATGGCACCTTTGGCTATTCCTTCCATTAATTTTTCCAATTTCACTTTCTTAGTGCTTACATCATTCTATGAAAAAGAATTTCAGTCCTAACTAATTACTGCATGAAGAACCACTTCCTCACCTGTTTGTGAATTGGCCACCTCCAAGTTTCATTTGGTGCCCCCCCTTCCTGTCCCAGGCACAGTGGACAGCTGCTCTCCAGGAATATGCTGCATGTCACAACATTCCATAGTCCTTGTCCATGTGCCTACTTTGTCATCTCTGTTTCAGGCTGAAAGTGGTTTCTAGTTCAGGTGCATCCTTTTTCGAATGGTAAGAAAACACAATCTTGTTCTGTCTATACTTCCATCGTAGTTACCATTCCATGTCTGCTTTTCTGTTCTTAATTCCTGCCTTTGCCTTTTAACAGTTGGGGAGCAATGAACCGGCATTTTTAGTCAGCACTCTTGATAACTCTCAAGGCTGGGTTCTGTAATGACTGATTTATAGCTCATCAGTATATGTAGAGTCAGGATTACATTCTGTGTACATGACTTAATGTTTTTCTACCTGAGTTTCATGTGCCCTTTTATTTCTCACACATGTAGGAAGGTTTTTTTGCAACTATTTGGAATACTCTCTTCCCTGTTTTGATATACTGGCACTGTGAACTTCATGTCATTAGTCATCTATTTTCATATCAGCTGGGAATGTGTTGCCTGGGAGAGACCCCAGCACAGATCTGTGTGCCTTTGTGCTCCTAAGAGAAGTGACCATTCTTACCCTTTATCTGTGTTTAGAGCAGTTATCCCACCTCTGCATCCACTGAAGCTTCTTTTTTGAGACAGATTTTCTTCTGAATCTGCAAGTTCTGCTTAGAAAACAACGAGGTGACCAATGACATAGGTGAGGAATTCACTGAATGGGTTGTGTTGGGAGGGACTTGGAGCTCATCTCATTCCAGTCCCCCTGCCCTGGGCAGGTACACCTTCCACCAGCCCAGGTTACCCCAAGCCCCAGCCTGGTCCTGGACACTTCCATGGATCCAGGGGCAGCCACAGCTTCTCCGCCCAACCTGTGCCAGGGCCTGCCCACCCTCACAGTGGAGAATTTATTCCTAATATCTAATCCAAATTTACCTTCTTTCACTTTCAGAATGAGTTGTAACATTTGTTTTCCAGACATGTAGGCAGAGCAAGGATTAACTTTGTTGCTCAAAGCTATTCTAAAGAAGCCTTTCAAATAGGGAGCTCTTTAGTTTATCAAGCATGAAAGCAAGGTTGAAGAGGTTAAAAATACCTGTTTCTCCTACTGATGCTTTACAGGTGTGAAGCTGCTATTTATACATCATATAAATCCATTTGCCATATAAGTAGATTGGAGAATGCCAGCTTCTTGTATCAAAATACTAAATTTAATTTAAACTCCCTAAGATGGATAATGCTCACTAAAGGTTCAGTAGAAAAGGAAATACTTAAAGCTAAAAGTGTCAAGATTTTCTCAAAGGAGAAACTGTCTCCTGTCAAGGAGTTTCTGATCTTCCTTTCACCCCCAGTACCCCCACTCAGGCTGTCTGGTTGTACAGAGCTCTTTATTTCTGAAAGCTGATCAGGAACTTATTAGTAAAAAACAATGCCAGTGTTCGCTGTGGACTAAACTGTTTTCAAAGCCGTTTTACTTCTGATTTCAGCAATCATGGCATTGATTCACAGGGTAGTTTGGATAAATAGTTATGTAGAAATAGCCTGTTGGAATTATTTTCTTTTCTGAATTTGGGAGTGAGCCTCTTAGAAGTCACGTGGTGGTGATGCTCTGTTCTGATTGCATGATTTAAATTTCTAAAGGGAGGAAATGAACAACCAGAATAATGACCATCAAGGTAATAATGGGCATTCTTGTTCTTGCACAAACACCCTTTCAGCTCCGGAGAAAAAAGCCATTTCCCTAACATTTGTGGCAACAAAAAAGTGGTTCAGTTGAACGTTCATGAATAAGGCATGAATATTATCAGTAACAGCTGGTGGGTGAGAACTGGCATGTAAGGCAGTGTTTTGAAGGGTTCACCACTCTGTTCAGAAGCATGACGTTTTTGAAAAAATACAGCCACTGAAATCATAAAGCCCTGGTGTACAACAGCAAAGATGAAAACTTGGAGAGTGTTGGAGTGTTTTGGTGTTTCCTTCATTTGTGCATTCTTTGCAGTAACCCCTGGGAGCAGCCATGGGTCCACGGCTGTCAGTAGCACACAGATCTCTGCACAGATTCTTTTCAGTGAAGCTCTCAAATCAAGAAGGAACCCTTGTAAAATACTTGCAGTTTCTGGCTGGTGGGCTAATTCTTAGAGAGCAGCTACCAGCTGTTTGCACACCAGGCAGGGAGAGCAGTAACTGGCTTGGCTGTAGGGCTGGTAAAACCATGGAGTCCAGCTATGTCTGAGCACCTCTGGATGGGATGTCAGTAAAGACACAAATCTGTGAATCAGGGGCATTTTCATTATTGCATTTGGGTTTAGTTTCTCACTGTATCAAGTGAGCATAGTTTCAAAGGGATCATAAGAGTAAGAAAGGGTGAACAAATGGGACTTAAAAGTTTCATTTAAGAGAACCTTGTACATGAAAAGCTGTGGTGAGTTTGATTACCAAATCAGTTTGATTTCATGTCTATTTCAATGACCACCTACTCCCTTGAAATACTGTTTCCTGGATGGCCCAAGTGAGAGCCGAGAGCATGCTCAACAGCCTCTTTGTCAGAGAAGGCAGGAGAACAAGCAGCCCCCTGGCTCTGGTGTTCTGTGGGGATGGAGTGATTCCCAGAACTCAAACCAAACCTCCTGGGTTTGGTGGCTGTCAAGTGCATAGATCCGTATGGTACTGTGAACTTAGGAGAAGCTGAGAACTTGCAAATTACTTATTTTCTGTTGAATGTGGCAAAACAGTTTACCTCTTATAGTTACCACCTTATTTTTAGAGTGTAGTAATGTGTGTAAGGGTAACTTTTCTTGCTAGAAGAGTTACTCAAAGCCTGGCAAATAATTTGGGAGAGAAAGGGGGGCTGCTTTCTCCCCTCCCCACCACCACTGGTGGGTGCAGTTCAAGCTCATTACCTCCCCATGTAATCTGCTCATTTTCCCTGGTCGGAGGCGCTCCCAGTGCTGTGTTTACAGGGAGGGGGATTAAGCTGGCAGCTCTCCAGTGGTGCTGGGAACTGCCTCCCTGAGCCCCATTTCGGCTGAGGTTGTCAGCACTGATTGATTTTCATGGCTGACAGCTTTTGAAATGCTTTCAGATTGTTATTTCTCACTGGGCCTGATGTGGGGGAGGTATTTCTATTATCATTATTAGTGGTAGAAGTAGTGTTATCTGGAGACTTAAGCACATAGAGATTAGGGGCACAGACTGGCATGAGCAGTTGGTGTCAAGCTCCGTGTTGGCAAAGAGTTATCTTATCAGGACTGGACATTGCAAAATGTGGCTAGTTCATGGGTTTTCCAGGGTAAATGACAATTCACCATAAATTTTCATAGATTTTACTATGTTTGTCATTGTAGCTTAATAAAAACCATGCTGGCATTTGGGTTCTCGTCTGGGACAATCCACTTGGTTTTGTAACTTTTAAAATTTTGTATCTTTAGTTTGATGGGACAAAATTCCATTGGTTTCAAAGGTGAGTGTTCTAGTGATGTTTTGGAAGAGCTGATTTTGAGTGGGTTCTGCTGAACCATCCATAAACAAATTGCAGGGTGACTCGTCGGAAGGTAGAGCGTGTGTGATCTGGTTTTCTGCCCATGACCATCAGGTAATCACAGAGTGGTTTGGGGGAAAAGGAAACTTAAAGACCATGTAGTTCCCAGGCCCCTGCCCTGGACAGGGACACCTTCCACTCGTATCTTCAGACACAGGGATGCAGGTTTTTATGTGCCTTGGTTTTGCTCAGTTTTCAGAGCAAGCAAGTCTGTGTTACTGTCATGTCACTTTAGGATGTCACTTCATGTGACATGTCTGTCCAGCTCCTTTTTCAGTTATTTGCTGATAAGCTGCACTCACAGAAGTTCCACCTCTGAGCAGAGCCAGAGGAGCATTTCCTAAAGTGCAGCAGAGAAACAACTATGCTGAATCCTCTAAACCTGCACCTTGACCCAAGTTTTCCCCATGCTATGAAAAATAAACAGAAAAACTCACTGAGGCCAGCACAGGAATAGCATTAAGGTTTATTTTAGCATATGGAACATGTATCAGTTTTGTGCTATCAAGGCAACATACCCTAATGCTTTCAAATTAGCTTTGTTCCTATTAAAGATAACAAAAAAAAAAAGCACACACACAAACAAAACCCCAGCAAAAGGATGTCTGTTAATAGTGTTTCTCTGAAAAATGGTCTGATCTTTGTGGGAAATACATTACTCATGGAAATAGGAAATCACAATAGCTAATGAGAGGAAGTTTCAGAGTTGGATCAGTCTGCCCATCTTTGTTTAAATGGATACCTCTTTAGCTGGAAAAAAAAGGTCTCCTTAAGTTCAGGGCTGAAAGATGCTGCTGTTCATGCAATTTTTTTGCTGCAGTATAAACATTAAGGAACAATAATTCCATATGAACATTGTAGTTTAGGGCTACAGCCTTGAGGATTTACACATAATACGTGCCTTGTATCACCCCCTGAGGCACACTTGTGGTAAATCTGTGACCTTGCTTCCCACAGAGCCTGTGGACCAAGAATTCTCTCTGTAAGTCATTGTGTAAGTATGTCCCAAAGACCAGTGGCCCCTTCCTCCAAGCTTTTATTGGCCTCTGGGCACTGAACTCGGCCGCAAGATCCTACCCATGGCTCTCAGAAGTGGTGCTGAAAAATCTGTTACAGGGCAAGGCAGGCAGAGACCTTGGCAGCTATTTGAGTCCTTTTAAAATACAGACATGAGCTGTGGCCTGGAATTTCTTCCTGGTTTTGTGCTCTCATGAAGCCTATGTAGTAATGATTTGGCTACATTTATGCAGTCAGTAATTGTGTTGACATCATAATGCATTTACAGGAGACTTCTTATATCTAGAGAGTCAAATTTTTACTGCATGTATTTTCTTAATTTATAGCCCTACTAATCTGAGACCAATAAATGCCAAGTGAAGTATTCCATCTTCTTGCATGTGATGGTTTTGCATGGCAACCCAGTGGTAGAGCAAGGTGCTGCTGTTACAAGTGCTTGCCTGTCAGGGACCAGTAATAGCTACTATCTCAATACTATATATTTGTTTAAAAATGGAAAGTAGTTGTCTGTAGTGTGACATATGTTTAGAATCTGGTCAATTCTTCCAAATGTCTCTGATAACATTTAGGCAGTTCAAACATACAGATTCTCATCCCACACTGATTCCAGAATCCTTTGCTCATTTAAGCAGGAGAAGCAGAGGTGAGCATTATATAACCGTACACACAGAGGAGGTAGGTGGATTGCCAGAGTGAAAACGCATACTTTATGCAACTTTTGTGAGCCACAGAGGATGGCTTGCAGGTTATCCTTTTTCACAGGTTATATTGAGGGACTGTCATTAGTTGGTTTTTATTGGATTTCAGCAGCTCCCTCTGGGGCAGGTCTTACGTGGGTCTGAGTCAAGGTATCCTGGAGTTCTTGCACTTGAGCAGTTAGTGCCAGCTCAGTCAAATGAGATAGACACAGGCAGTATAAACTCATTTAGCCTGTTTAACATGCAGCCATTTTTTTGTTGCACAGCTTTGGGAGTATTTTGCACAAGAAATTTTGCTGGCTAACTCTTAAATTGTGAAAGCCCAGCTACTGACCAAAAAAACAGGAGCTGTTTTACTCCTTCTTGATCATAGGCTGTGTGATCTGTCCTGCCAAGACAAGCACACACTTAACTTAATGGGGTGATAATTTTCACATGTTACATTCTGCATTACTCTGTCTGTCCAATGTGCAGAGGAACATGAAAGACTCAGGATGGTTACCCAGAGTGATAAGCACATTTTTAATCCAAGATTATGCTCCAGTCATGGCCAGGGCATATATCAGTCCTTTTCAGAAGCAATCTTAGAAGGAATTGCTGCAAAGCTTACAGAAGGAACAAAACCAGCAGCTGCCTGGCCTGGCTTTGAACTCAGCAAGTCCAAACCTTCCATTCCCAACAAGCCCCAGCCAGGTGCACTGCTAACCTGCCTTGAGGAGCTCTCTCTTACAACAGGAGAATGGGGGTGCAAGGGCTACCCTGAGAAGGGGATCTGTATTTCTTTCATTCTATAGCTGCCCTTTGAGCACTGCATTTGCATAGGCAAGATGGATGTTTTTTTGCTGTAGTATTTAGCTGAACTCCTAACCCTTAAGTTAGTGCTGCTGTTATATTTTAAAAGTCTGGGGGAGACTTTCTAATATACCTTTTTCTTCTGTAAATGCAGACCTTCAGTTTCTCAGTAGATAGATGTGCTAAAATACACCACTTCACTGCTATGCTTTTTTGCTGGTTTTTTCTTCTGTTTGTTTTCCTTTAGTAATAGAAACTTTTCAAGATCATAAGCTCTGTTATATTAGCTTCTGTTACTTATTTTTTTCAGAATAATTAATGTCATCTATAATAGTAAGTTAATGATCAAATGCATATTTGAGTTGTGTATCAAAATTATGACTATATCAAACACAAAATAATGAACTTCACATAAATTGACATACTTGTCTGAGGGTAAATGCCCATTTTATGTGTGAGGGAGAGAACAAAGAACAAGGTCAGAAGCAGAGTATATTAAAGCGACACTTAGATTTACTTAGAAAAACAAAATCTCATCTTTCAGGACAGTCTAAGAGTTTTTGGCTACTGTCTTGTTTTGAAAACCTAATCTAGAGGGGTTCTGTTTTGCTTTGGGTTTTTTTTTTCCAAATAATCACCCATTTCCTATATTCTAAGCAGTTAAATGTTACCTTTTTTCCTGAGAATTAGATGAACTTGTGTTTGCCAGGAACAGGCACTCAGTTACTGCTCTTCAGTCAGGGCACAATTAATAACCAAGCTGCAGACTTGGTTACTCAACTTCTCAGCTAATGTTGCAATGAATTTTTTTTACAGCTGAGAGACAGATGATGTGTTAGATTAGTCTGCATTCACTCAAATACCTTTTTTTAGGCAACTGGAAGACAATATATTGAAACAGGAGCCGTGATGAAAGTCTGAGGGTATAAGAGTTTCACAGACAGATGATATCTCTCGTTGCCCTGACTGATGCACATGGGAAAGCAGGACAAGCTTTTGATGACTGTTATTTAATCGGCTGAAATATCAAAGCATATTCTCTTATCTGCACAGTATGGATATCGTGTTTTCTAAGACATTCATGATGATTCAGTAGGTCTTTAAATAATTCTTTTAAAGTGCGTTTAAATCAGCCAGTGGAATTCTGCTACAGGAAGGTGAGTGTGAAGAACAGATTCACCAAGTCTGCTTGGGAGGCATCTGGAAGGTTTCTTCAGTGTGTGGTTTTTGTGCACTGCCAAAAGAACTCATTGAAATTCAGCAGCCCTTCATATGCTGGGCACTGCAGTGAGGTGCTCATTTCAAGCTGCTGAATGGACTCAATGACAGCAATTTCGGGATCATGTACAGGGGAAAGAAATTGCTCGCTCCAGGAAGAGCTCTCCTGCCTGCCCTCGGATATTTGGCCTTTCTTTTACTGGCAAGCTGTAGGACTCAGCTGCCAGATGCATTTTCCTGGTGTGGCAACAGGATGGAGGGTGTATTCCCATCTAGAGAATTGACTCAGGCTGTATTTCTGTATTGTTAGGAGGGCTCCCTGCTGCTAGATCTATGGCAGAGACGAGACAGTGTCTCTCAGGCAGGAATGTTTAGCATTTGATAAAATGATGGCACAATTAGGAGCAATTTGTAATATGCCTTTTCTTCTTTTCAAATTTAGTTACTCCTAAACAACACTCTTTCAGATCTCTGACATATATATATATAAAAAACTATATAATATTTAAGCAGTGCTATATTTCATTGCATACAATAATTTGTCTTTCAGTGTCTATTTGAAGGGCACATAAACACTGGATGTCAGAAAGTCCTGTTTAAGCTAAGAAATTGAGCTGACTTATCACTGAGATGAGAATTACAGTAGGAAGATTGTTATTAGCTCGGAGCAGGACAGTCTAACTTCTCTCAAATCCCAAAGCTCCTTATCTGTCACGCAGTACTTTTAAAGGAACAGCAGCCACTTGGAACCAGGCTGTCTCAAATCTCTTGTATACCTTCTATTTGTTAGTGTTTATGCACCTGTTTCCCTGGTGCATAAACTATCTGTACAAACAGCAAAGGGGATAGGCTATAAAACCCACAAACTGTTCAATGCACAGTACTCAGAATTAACAGGGGTGTAATAAGCCAGTCTCCAGGGAATCTCCTTTTACTGTCTTGAACTGGTGCTCCAGTGGGGCTTCAGTGGATCTCTGCCTTGTAACTTTAAAAGAAATTTGGTAAGTAGGGAAAGAATATGAGTTCTGCCATTCATTTTCCTTTTACAATAATCCAAGAGAGTTGCTGTAACGTTTTTTAAAAACAAAAATACCATCGTTTTCTCCAAATTAACATGTGCTTTCATCTATATGCTGTTTCACCAAGTGGTTGCATTGTTGTGGTACCTCTTTTTCTCTCTCTGTGAGAAATGCTCTTTTATATGTTTGTTTTGGTTTGCTCATAGGGGAAAAAATCTCATGCTTTGTATTCATTTCAGTAAAAAAATAAATGTAGAAATAAGAAAGCATGAGAAGGACATAGTCCTGATTAAACAATACTTTTAGATTTCAAAACTCCCAGATTCCTTTCAATTTCCAAAAAGTAGACTTATGATAAGAACATCCCCATCTGCCTTCCCCTTGCCCTTCTGGTTGGTTGTTTTTTTCCCAATTGTTTAGTAATTTCCTGGAGTAAGAGTAATGATTTTGATGTCAGCAACAATTATGTTATTTCCTTTCTAAAATACTCTACATGACCCTATCTTTCACACTCACAGTTTCCATGAAAGAGAATATGGACTTGGAACCAGGTTGGGTTATAGAGTGGGGAGGGAGATTTTCCCTTGGGCAGCTTCTATGCTTTTCCTAAGTTAAATTTAATCTTATCAAATTAATTAAGGACAGTTTCTCTTAAACATGATCTGATCCAGCTGTGCAATGGAAAGACAAGTTAGTTCTTTTAGACTAGGAAAGCAAACTATTCCTTTCCTCTTTATGCATGGTTTCTGCCATGAAATGAACACCAGCACTGACCTGTATTGTAGAGACATGAAAATGGGGACATTGGACCTTTTGTATTACAGTGTCCAGAAATTAAATCTATGAGATTTTGTAGATTTTACATGTTTACTGGACAATGTAGGCCAACCTGCCAAATACTGCCATATGTTGGCATTTATTGCCAGGGACAGCTGACTGTAGGGAACAGTAACTGGGAGCTGCTCTCAGAGCTGGGTACCCAGTGCAGAGAGGAGAGTGTTCATGAGTCTTAGTAAAACAAAGATCTCCACATCATGAAATCTGTCATGGCACTTGGGGCAGATAGATGTCCTTGAGCATTAAATATGGTCAGGTTTCAGGATTGCTTGGTGAAGTAGTGGTGGCTCACTGTTGTAGAATGGAAGCCCTGATTTAGGGTACTGCAGTTCAGTGCATAGATTTTGGTACATCTGTGCAGTGGCATTATATTCCTCGTTCCTTACAAGAGGAGAGGGAAAGGTTTTTCCCCTTACCTTCCTTACAAGGTAAGGAAAAAGTAGGAGTAGAACAGCTATCACACTGTATTATGGAAACAACCTTTAACCTCCTGGCTATCAGCCCTTGAGGTCTGAAAAGGAAGTTGTGTCTGATAGGCTGTAGGCAGGATTGCACATGTGATTCATCCATGCCTCTGGAATACCCTCCTGCCCGGGCCTGCCAGAAAGGCAGCCTTGTTATCAGACATATCTGAAACCTGCTTGTAGTCCTCCTTGGCTCTTCAGAGTGTTTCTCATCCTGAGCTGTAACTGATTCCCCCAACACTGTTTTTAACTAAGTGTCCAAGCAAGCAAGGTTTATGTGAGTGTGCTGTATTTCTGTGGAATCCCCCACCAAAGTATCTGGAGCAGAGAAGTCTGACAAATTCCAGCCAAAGAGGAGTAGTCATCCTAAAGAGAGGAAGGTCTACAAAGTTTATTGAAATCTGGCAACAATGTACAGGAGAGAGGCAATAATCTCAGAGGGGTAAATGGCTATGACTTCTTTTTATACAATATAGAATCAACACCATTTTATTTAGAATTTTACAGTTTTCTGATAAGGGAAGTAACTTCTCTTTGCATCTTATGTTCAACAAAACAATGCAAGAAAGTTGAAATGTGTGGATTCTCTCATTAAGCAAAATTAACTGCAATCTTTGTGCATGCCCCATTCCCTACTAGCCTTACTGTTGGACTTAATGGAAATCACACACAAAGGTTGGTCCTAGACTATTGTGGTTTGCACTGTTATTTAATTCACTGTTCTTCTTTTTGTTCAGTATTTATTATCTGCTCTGTAGTATAGAGAACATGGAAAATTACTATGGGCTCTCTCAGCATTGAAATGTACATGGATTTATTTGGCGGTTTTTACAATTATTTTCAGTTTTGGAAGCAGTATCTGAATTAGCTGTCTCTTTAAAATCATTGTCAGTGGTTTTAAAATGGGGGTGGATTGCTTGTGGGAGAGGGGAGAAAGGAAGACCCTGGCATCTGCTGCCTGTTAAGTCCATTAATTGAAAAGAAAATACTGCTGGTGCCAGAATGTAGAGCCCTGCTTCTAATTAAGCCTAGGGAAGCAGTGGGCTGGTTTTAATTGAGAACAGCATTTTCTTGAATGGTGTCAGCAGCTAAAAAATGCAAATGGATTCAAAGCATGAAGCACATGGAAGACAGTGGTGGCTCTTTATTTGTGGGGTCAGTCCTTGTGCCATACTTGGAAACCTGCAGCACAGCACAAAACCTGGAGGAATAATTGGGTCCCAGTTACCAGCAAAGTCATGTAAACTTTCCTAGGTCTGAGAACAGGATGTTTACGATAGAAATTAGCAGTCGTCATTAATAATGTGTCCTTTCAGAAACAGTTAAGGAAGCAAATATTTCCTGGTAGCTTTGGTGGCAGGAAGAAGAGCTGCCACTTTGCTCGTGGCGGTGTGGCTCCAGTTAGCATGGCCTTCGTCCTCAGAATGCTTTCTGCCCTGGTGCATGCACCACATTTCAATCCTGGACCCCTTAGTTATTCCCACCTACCATACTAGTGTAGGATCCATAATAAAAATCTTCATTCTGCAATGGTCAGCCATTAGCAGTTCTGTGCTGAAAAAGGTCCTAAACCACTTTTAGGCTGGTTTCTGAAGGGAATGAGGTGCGTGTGATTGCATCATCTAATTTCATGCTTGTTACTTCTGTTGTAAAAGCTTTGGAATCCATTAGTCAATTCTAGCTGGAAAGTTCAGTGAGAATAGGCGGCCAGGCAAGGCAGAGAGACACAAATGAACTCCCTGCTTGAGGGGAGGGCTTAGGGGTAAGTTCAGCTACATTATTAGTCATTAATGAATCCACGTGGGACACATGCCTGTGATTCCAGAGAAGCTCCGAGGAGAGCTCCCACTGGTGTTAGGCATGAGCTAATCAAACCCCAAGCCCTGGCAAATCATCCTCTGTAAGTCCCACTGCTCCTTTGCCTGGTGAGCTCTGGAAAATCTCTCTTCGTTTCTCCAGAGCAGGAGGTTCATCCTTTGCCCAGCCAGCTGTTTCCCCTTTACCCCGTGGAGAAACTGCAACACTGAGGCTTATCCACCCTTTCAAAGCAGCTTTTTTATCCATGTTCACTGGCTTCCAGCACAGACAGACACCAGTGTCCTTTGCAGTGGATTTATTAAATACATCCTGTGCCCCTTCTAGGGAACGTGAGCCCATTTTTTGCAGAGCCTGGTTCAGAGACAAAACCAAGGCTCATGGCTCCAGGGGCAGCTGCTTCTGTCCATTTTATCAGCTAAAGTGTCTTCCATCACACCAAACTACAGACATTTTACAGAAGCCAGAGTTGGGGACATAGAAATATCTCAGATCTATCTGTTGCATTGAAGTTGCCGGACTAGTTACCATATTGAGTAACACTGTGAAGTCTGAGGTACTTCTGGAAGTGCAGATTTGATGAGAATATGTACCTCAAGTGATGGGTGGCATTTATTCTGTGAGGGGAAAACTCTGTCCTCCAGACCTACGAAAACTGGAATAGCAAAATCAAAGCTATATGTATATATTTTACACTCTGTGATGAAGACAGGCTGAGAGAGTCAGGATTGTTCAGCCCAGAGAAGAGAAGGCTTGTCAAGAGAGCTGGAGGGGGACTCTGGATAAGGACCTGCAGTGACAGAACAAGGGGCAATGGCTTTAAACTGACAAAGAGGAGGGTTAAATGTGATATTAGGAAGAAATCCTTCTCTGTGCAGGTGGTGAGGCCTGGAAAGGATTGTCCAGAGAAGGTGTGGCTGCCCCATCCCTGGAAGTGTCCAAGGCCAGGTTGGATGGGGCTTGGAACAACCTGGGATAGAGGAAGGTGTCCTGCTTATTGGCAGCAGGAGGAAGTGGATGAGCTTTGAGGTCGTTTCCAACCAAAACCATTTGATGATTCTTTGACTTAAAAAAAAAAAAAATCTTTTGTGTAACTCAAAGGTTAAGTTTTTTCGAGTTCAGCCTATGCTCTACAGACAAGGGACACTCTCCAGAGCCAAGGCCTAGGATGCTTCCGGGTTTCTGTATTTTTCAAGACCCAGACTGCAGTGCCCTCTTACCCTTTGACTTCTCCAGCAGTGTCTCTTGAGGTTTTGTGGTCTGTGTGGTTGTGCTGTTGCAATTTGTGCTTGGGCAATAACCTCTAAGCACAGTTCCAGTTCTTGAAGTAATGTCTTTGACCTTCCAGGCAGAACAACAGATTGAACTTTATAAACTGACCCGTTTTCATGATTCAGTAATTCTTAACTCTTCTGGGACCACCTCCTGGGAGGCTGGTATGCAGTCTGGGGCCTGCTGACCTGTGCCACTCTTTCTGAAGACAAGACAGGAGGCAGACAGTCTAGCATCAAATAAGCCTTGTTTGTATAAGCCAAAGGATACAGCTCCCAAATCTGAAGTCAGGCACAGCCTCAGATGTGGACCAGCCCTGCTTCGTGCCAGCCAAGGAAGAGAGCGCCTGTCCATGGCTGGATGGGACTGAGTGGGAGCACAGAGCTGGCAGGAAGAATCACTGCCTTTGTCAGAGATGACCTGCTCTCAGCAGTCACTGATGTGTCTGCCCATGAAAGAGGGAAGCTCTAGACTACCACTGGAGTTTTCAGGAGTCAGGAGTGCTGCTACTAGCAGAGACAGTTTGACTCTGTGCAAGAGAAGAATGAAACCAGCATAGCTTGTATTCTTCCACCACACAATCTATGTGGCATGTGACACTGGCTGGGCTGCTGACCCCTCAGCTAATGGACAGACACCGAACCCGAGGTCAGGACATCTCAGGGGTTTCACAAGCTTTGCCCCTGGCCTGCTTTTGAGCCCTTGGGCAGCCTGCTTTACCCTGTCCCTCAGTTTGCCATTCATCTGTTGTCTCTGACATTTAAACTATGAGCTTTCAAAGACACTGCCTCTCACTGTGTAAGTGTGTGGTACCTGCCCACACCAAGCACTGTTTGGGGCCTGGCTGCTGCTATCTCACACAGTGACAGGCTGGAACTGAGAAGTAGCTTTTGTTCTCCTTGATTCAAGGGAGATTTGGCCCCATACTATGTGCCTGGGACTCCCTAGCACTGTTCCAACACTCCATGTTGGGACTTTCCTGTGCTCTGTGGTTCTGGTGAAATAACAACCTGGTGGTTTGAAGGATCATTCTTGAATAAAACTGCCCAAATAACTTGTTTTGCATTGATGTGGAGAACTGGAATATTCTTAGCAAAGTTGTTGGGAGTTTCTAATGAAATTGATCTGACATCAAAAATAAAACAAGGAAAAAATCCCAGGTTTCCAATAAGAAACGGGGTAATTGGTTAAATAGTTAAGCAAATCAAAATTAAATTCATACTTCCTGCAATACTAACTTATAATTTTCACTGTATTTCCCTAAACATACACCCATTCAGACAGTCTTCAAAGGGAGAAAACAAGCATGGCCAGCCTTTGGTAGATAAGCTTTTATTTAGTGCTGTTTCTTTTGATACGAAAGAAAACTGAAAGTGGGGGAATAAGTGGGCGGCAGTGAGGTGCTTGTATTACTCCTTTCTGACTTACCTGCCATGCTTGTTTCTAATTGATGCTTTCTCCCTTCTGTTTCTGTCCTACCAACTTTCCCATGTCTTTTGGGAACCCCTCACCTTTGCTGTGGGGTGCTTGGAAAGTAGCACGGTGCTTTGGGGAGCTTTTAGCTTCTGCTGCAATAGAGTTTCTAAGGGGCTGTTTAAAAGCATGGCCTGCATTCATTTGGCTTGTGGTTGGTAGTCTAGAAAATGAGCACAGGTAGCAGCTCTTCTGTGTTTGGTATGTTAGATTGGACATCATCTTTTTCAATTGCTTCCTAGGTATTTCTGGCTGACCTCTACTAGTGCTTTCTCTTAAGACAAGCCGTAGTGACAAATTGAAAACTTGCTACAAGCAGCACCTTTATAATTTTTTTTCTCATTTCCTTGCTCTTGCCCAGGGCTGGACCACAGTTCTGCTCCTCAGCCTCTTCCCTTGTTCCCCAGTGAACACACCTGAGGTGTTTGTTCGAAGCCTCCCTGGCTGGAATGGCTGTTCCCCCATTAGCACAAATGCCAAATCTCCCAGCCCTCCAGTGGGGTTTTTTAATGGAGCCCTCTGAAAACGAATGCTTTATTTTGGGGGCTCTGCTAGACAATAGACTCTCTGGATTCTCCTCTGGGGGACAAGCTTGTCAATCAAATTGTCACAGACAATAATTATCCCCTGCTTTATTCACTCTGTCTGTCTTCAGAGCAGTCAATTAGAGCTATTGATACAGACAAGCCATTCTCACCAAGTTAGTTTTCAGCCTAATTAAAAGGAACCTGTCAGTGCCTTTCCCTGTAACCCTCTGGCTTCTAATGGCTTCCCTTTGTGTGCAGTGCAGGAACTGAAACTCAGCCTCACTTCTTGGAGACAGAGCCTTAGTTAAAGTGCAGGCTTTCATCTCAGCCTTCCCCTCCGTTATGGTGAGAGGGCAAAATGGGGGAAGGCAGAGGAGGATTTGCTAGAAGACAGAGCCTTGTCTGCCTGGTTCTGTCCAGCATTTTTAAAAATTTGTCACGTGCAAAGGGAAAGAATCCTCAGAACTTCAAACTCCTTGAGAGCACTCTGATGGTAAGAGTTAATTCTCTCTGAGCACAGAGACCTTTAAACAGAGAAGTAAGGGCCCTCTACAGGGATGAGAAACATTGCTTTTTCCTGCCAGAGTGTTTTGTTCTGCCTTTTTTCCCCTTCAAATTACTAGAACACACAAAGAGATATGTCAAAAATCTCATCATTTTCAGGATACTGCTGCTCTGAAGTGTATTTCAGGAAAGTAAGTGCTTTGACCAGGCTTTCATTGTGCTTCGAGAAAGAAGCTGCCACATTCCACAATTTAAACTCATTTCAACAAATTGTGTCCTCAGCCATAAAATAAAGTCTCTGTCCAGACATCGGGGGGAGATTCTGCCATGAGTTTAAACCTTCTGAGATGCAGTGTATGGGATCTAGTTTGTGGGCAAGGTCTTCAGGCCTCTGCTCCTACAGCACCAAGTTGTGTGTGTTACATAAACCTGCTGCTCTTACTGATTATTCCTTTTCTGAACTAATAGTGTATCTTGGTTTTTTTTCTATTCCATGTTTTTGCTGCTGTTGGATCTTTTTCTCTTCACTGATGAACTGAAACATACAGGTAAGTGTAAAATCTTTTCTTAAAAATATTCTTTATGGATATTTCTTTCTTCTTTGCCTTTCCCCCCATTGCGTGTGATTTTCCAAGGGACTTCTGAGGAGTGTGTTTCACAGAGAGAGAAACAGCAGTGACAAAGATATGCTACAGTCCCAAGTGCTCTATAAATGCATGTTCCCAAACAATGAGCCATTTCATAGAAAGAAATAAAAATCCAAATGCAGGGTTCCCATTTAACCTAGAAACAGTATAAAGTGTGGCAACACAGGTCTCTTGCCAATGAAATTGCTAACTTTTTGCCAAAGTTGTGATGAAAAGCATTGGAAATCAGAACTCTGTGTGCAGAAACTCTCTGCTTTCCTTCAGCGAGGCAGGAAGACCTCCATAGAAAGTCACAAAATAATTTCCAGGTGTAATTAAAAATGGGAGTGAGATTTTAAACATAAAAAAACCTACCTGTACATTGAATCAGTATAGCTTTGAGCTCAAAACTCTCTGCACACTCCCACAAAGGATTTGCTGACAAGTTTGCTGTAATAGGTAAGTCTGTTGTAGCTCAGAACCTCTCTCAAATCCTTTCCCCCAACCTGCCTCTAATTACCAAGTATATACAAGGGAATAAGAAATATTTAATTTCTGGCATCTTGAAAAGTTTTTCTTCCATCTTTGAAGATGTGTGAAGAGCCAGGCAGGTCTGTGAGATGTGAAAAAGGAGTTTTCAGAGGGGTGTTTGAAGCCTGTGCCTGAGTGCAGGAGATGGCCCGAGCTTCTCCCACCCTCTGTGTGACCTGAGCTACGTGTTTTCTCCTGGAGCTTTAGAACTTGCTCTGGAACTCCCTAGTGATGACTGCATTGTTTGGAAGGTACTGTAGGGATCTCCCACACCACTGTTCTTGCCAGCACTGCAATTTATTGTGATAGCAATTTGTAGGCAGCTGCTGAAAATTCAGTTTTATTCTCAGGCTTGTTTCCTGCCTCCTTCCTCTCCTAAATATCTGTGACTCCCCTGATGTTGCAAAGGCAGAGGAGCTGTCTTCGTGCTGCTACTCACTCACCAGTCATAATTTTGCCTGAATTGGATTAAATCTAGTTTGAAATGTGTATGTTTTCAAACATTTGGTTAATGCAGTACTTCAAAATGATACAATAGCCAAAACACTTAGAAATTGCCATTGTTTGAGAAGCTATTTTGCCACATAAGTGAACTCCAAAGCAAAGAGTAATTACAAGTATAAAAGCACTCATGTAAACTGCATGGTTTAAGTGCTGTGTGTGTGTTGCAGTTAGAAAATTTGAGATGCAACAAAATACCATCAATATTGCATGTACCACTTATGAAGCACACAAATAACCTGAGCTGTAGGTCTGAATTGTGTCTATAAAAGCAGAGTGTGAAGTGATCCAGCTATGGAAGCTCGTGTGCACACATGCATAAGTAATCTTGCACAGGTATATATGGACCTTAAATTGTGTTCATGTAGGATGTTACCCTTTTTGAAAGAAAAAGAATAAAAACAGCTGTACTGGAGCAGGAGAAACATCCATCTAATCTGATAGGCTCGGGAAGAGTAAAACAGGGCAAGCATATGTGATACTTCCCTTTAATAGTTTTCCAGCTTCCAATTATTTTCAGTGTAGTGGCTTCTTGAGCATCACAGAAGTAGGACATGGAGAGTAAAAATTAAACTTACCAGGCAAATATAGTACAGAATATGGAGTTTCTGACCTAAGAATTTAAACACTGCTTACAGCAACATGAGACTTTCTTCCCCAAGTCCCGCATTCTTTCAGGTTTCCAGCGCTGCACTCCCTGTGGTCACCCACTGATGTTGGCTTTCTCCCAGAGGGCAAACAAACACTGGGCATCAGTTTACAGGTTCCTTTGATGCAGTTCTCTAAAAACTGTGATAGTTATCAAATGAAATTGTAGTGGGTGCTTGGAAATTGTGTACCTGGGAAAGAGGGGGGCTTCTCTCTTGCTTGTCTCAAAGGCACTACACAGGGCTGTGTGAGAAGTCATTGATTCCCTTCTGCATGTTCTTCCCATGGCCTCCCCATTAATGAATGCTCTTTCCGTGTGTGTTTAGTTACATGGAACAGTTGGGATCAGTGTCTATGCCAAAGTCTTTGTGGCTGTGGGGGGCTTAAGTAGCTTTAGAAGTAAATCTCTTAGGAGCATCTACATAAGATGTCCTTTCCAGTACATGAGGGATATTGCAAGGCTAAGTTTCATGTTCCAGTGCCAATGGTGTTCTTGAGTCCATAGCCAGCAGAAATAGCTGGCCTCTACTTTCCTTGCTGAAAAACAATCATTGGTCATCATTGTGAAATGACTTATTGAAAAAGTGCTTTAGCAAGGATGTTCACTTTGGTTACAAAATATGGTATTTTGAAATGCAGGCAGGCAACATGCACACATTGAGGAGTAGAGCTGAGCATGTTTATAGTATTATGGAAAAGCTGGGAAGTCAAACCAGTGAATTTGCTCTCCTAAAGGAGGCTTCTCTCACATTCTTTGCCTGCTGTGTACCCAGTCACAATGGCAATTTGAGAGCTTATATGGTAGGATTTTTGATGTGGGTTTTTTCCTTTAAATTCTTCTTGAAAACAAAAGACCAGGCTCTCCAATGCAGGAGTTGAGGAGTGTATCCTTGAAAAGACAGTGATCACTAAAGGCTTCTTCAGAGAAATAATAAAGGTAAGAGTTACTTGAGTGCAGGAAAGGGAAAGGAGCAGAATTACTAATGGTACCATCACTCTTACCCAATGTATGTGTATTTCTGTGCACAGGAATTTGGAAGGTAGCACATTTGAAAAGAACAGCACTCCAGTTTACTTTTAATTGATGTCAGAGTAAGAATTCATTGCTGGGGGTTGAATGAGATGGGAACTGTCAATTTGCCAGCTGTACATGTGGAAGATTCCCAGAAATCTTGTCTACCATTTTTGGCAAACTGTGCCCTTGGGTGTGTTGACAGCTGTGACTGGGAGATTTAAATATGTATGAGTCCTGTTTAGAAGGAACAGTCCCTATTTATAATAAACTTTTCCATAAAAAAATCCAAACAGATTCTATTTTTGCCTCACTAGAAGGCCACTGACTCTCAGATAGCTTAATGACCTTGAAATTTTCCCTGTCCTCCTTTTCTTCAGTTCCTGAACACACCTCAGTCTCTGATGTTTTAACACACCTTATACTGAGACATGTCAAACTTTTCCTGACTTAGAAGTTACTAAGGAGGTCCAGATCCTGAGATAAACACAAATCTCAAGGTGAACCAAATCAAGTCAAGATTATAGCAGGACGAAGACAGCATACATGAATCCTGCAGATTTGAATGAAATTTAGCATAAAAGAAGCAAAACGTATCAACTAAATATCTCATCTATTTAAGCTTTAATTTCTTTTGTATAAGCAATTGCAGCTTCCCCAGCCTCGAGTCTGACCCCGGTGAGGCTCAGCCTGCACTGCCCACAGTGATGGAGCAGTGCTGTGTAGCCAGCTGGGGTTAAAGCCCTATCAAAGGTATACACCTCTTTGAAGTCAAACATCAGGCTGTGTGCTTTAGACACTAAACTTTGATATACATGTGTAATTCTGTGTGAGGGCTCACATAAATGTTAAATACTTCTGCAGAGCTACTTCACAGCCTTTCACAGGGACATTCAACTGGAATTTGTAGTTGACTAAACCTGAATATGTCTGAAAGCTCAGCTGAACGTTGTGTGTATTCTCAAGTGAATTAAGTGTAGTCAGCTTAAGTTTCTGCAATGGTACAAGAAGGGAAGAGAAAGCATATACCCATTACAGAAAACCCTGGATTTTCTTCTCTGCTATTTACTCAGAGTAGCATGTGAATCCCTGCTTTAACTGCAGCTCTGATATGGCTGTATCAGTAGCGAGCCCTCTTGGTAAAAGTTCTGTTCTTTTCCTTTTTTCTGTTGCTTATAGCATTCTGAAAATGTAATCCCTCAGGCGAGGGTATTCCTGCTCAAAGCTGACCTGTGTGACAGGGAGGGCTGCCACGCATCATCAAATTGGGTGCAGGTCTGTGGTGGAAAGGAATTGACATTCTGTTGTGATAACTGGAAAACAATTCTTGCCATTTCTTTTGATACATTATCATGTTGCTCAGCCCAACAATACACATGCATCATGTCTAGCAAAATAAACGTTGTAATAGGTATTTGAGAAATGCAAGCATGTAGTTAAATATTGTACCATAATGCACACTCAAATGGGAATGCAGTTAATGTCATCCCTTAGCATAGATATTTTTCTTCTTTGGAACATTAATTATACAACAGTAACTCTTTCTTAGTGTTTTGGTTTACAGCCTTGCACTCAAAGTAACCAAAAAGATTTACTTCTGTAAATTGAATTGCCTTATCTTTTACATGAAATTGTCTCAAAATTTATTGACAGGGTTACTCCTAGTTTTCTTCACTTCTCATGGCATTGTTGCAAACAGATAGGGAGCTATAATTTTGATCACAATGAGATAAGAATGGGTAAACTGGCCTCATGCTGTTGTATCACCTCTGTGTTTTCTGTTCCCTGCATTTATTCTGGCATTTAACTTGGCTGCACACTGCAGAAATAAAAGAACACTCAGAAGGACAAAGCATGGGGGCTTTTAAAGCTTGTGATGATACAGGGTAAAAGGAAAAAGAAATGGTTTGTTTAAAAAGGCATCATAAGGATAAAGCAGCCTTTCTTACACAGCTGGCTTTCCTGAGACCCCAGTGGCTCAGTGGGAACCCAGGTGTGCCAAATCCAACAGTATGAGGTTCAACAAGACCAAGTGCCAGGTCCTGCACTTTGGCCACAACAACCCCATGGAGCACCACAGGCTGGGGACAGAGGGGCTGGACAAGGCCAGGCAGAAAGTGGCCTGGGGGTTCTGATGGACAGGAAGCTGAACAGGAACCAGCGTGTGCCCAGGTGGCTGAGAAGGTCAGTGGCATGCTGGCCTGGATCAGGAATGGTGTGGCCAGCAGGACCAGGGAAGTGATTCTGCCCCAAACTGGGCACTGGTGAGGCCACACCTCAACTGCTGTGTCCAGTTCTGAGTCCCTCAGTTCAGGAGGAATATTGAGGTGCTGGAGCAGGTCCAGAGAAGGACAACAAGTCTGGTGAAGGGACTGGAGCACAAGTCCTGTGAGGAGCAGCTGAGGGAGCTGGGGTTGTTGAGCCTGGAGAAGAGGAAACTCAGGAGAGACCTTATCACTCTCTACAACTACCTGACAGGAGGTTGTAGCCAGGTGGAGATCAGTGTCTTCTCCCAGGCAAACAGCAGTAGGACAGGACGGTGCAGTCTTAAGCTGTGCCAGGGGAGGTTTAGGTTAAACATTAGGAAGAAGTTCTTTGCAGAGAGAACGATTGGGCTGCCCAGGAGGTGGTGGAGTCATGATCCCAAGGAAGTATTTAAGAAGAGACTCTACAGAGCACTTGGTGCCATGGTCTAGTAGACAAGGTGGTCAAAGGCTGAGCTCAGAGGTCTTTTCCAACCTAAATGATTCTGTGTGATTCTGTGGGCAATGTAAGGCATCAGAACAAAATGGTGAACTCAGCATCTCTTACCCTTTTCCACCAGGATAACTCCCTTGACATCTGCTGGGATAAACTATACTAACTCATAGAAAATCAGACCCATTACTTACAATTCTCAAAGGCTTATATTGTTCTGATAGTGCATCTCCAGTCCTTGTATTCTTCCCCTGGAGAGAGTGTTTCTGAGCAGATGCCAGCAAGTCAGGAGATGAAAGACACTCCTGCCCCTGAGGTATTATAGGGGTGGAGGGCTGTCAAAAGGTTGGAGAATCACCATGCCAAGCACTGATCCACTCTCAAAATTTGTGCACAGATATGTTTTTATGAATCTGCACCTTTGTAATCATTTTATTTCCTGGTTCCCTGTAAAACTTCTCTTTCTTCTCCTATTACAACCATCATTATCAGGAAAATTGTACCCAGCTACAATGCTGCAATTTTCCCAGGCTCTGACAGTACGAGGTTGACATGAATGTGACTAGTTTGTCTTGCAGCAGCCCCAGATAGACTATTCTCTTATTTTTCTGCTACTACTGTATAGGATCTTATGAGTATTTTCCTGCCTTGGGGTGTTGTTTCATTTTCTAACCTAATATAAATAAGTAATTTAATGGAGAAAGGAACTTGATTAGCACATATAAACCAGCAAACATTTATGTGTTTAAGGATGGTGAAACCCATCTCACTGGGTTTAGAAGCAAATGTGACTGTTGGTGCAGCTGAGTCTTTATTTCTTAGCTTTCTTTATTTTACAATTTTTGGTTCCATAGATAAACAATGAAAATTATAAAAACCTGAAATGTGTAAAACCACCCATTGAGTTACCCTGTTACTGTATATTTGTTCTGTCAAGACTGGTAATTATAAGTTTCTCGGAATGAGAGAAGTAAAGATACAGCATGTCTGTGTGCTACAGAAATCTCTTTTGTTCACCTAATGATTTATTGGTGCCATTGACCAACGTGAAAATCAATTGTTGGACTTTCTGCCTTTCAATCTTGTCTTTTTCTGAGGAGTAGCTTAACTAGTAAAAAATATGGTGGAAGTGATTTAATTTTTTTTAAAGTCTTTAGAAAAGGTGGAATTTGGTGGTCCTACTTGGCAGGGAGTTTTTTGCATAGGTATTTGTGCAGTTTGATTGTGGACACAGCAGCCTTTTCCTGAACCTATTAGACCTGTTGTTTTCTTGTGGTCTTTCACTGAATCCTCCACCTTACTGATAAGATCAAAGACATTGTTGTGTAGGGTCAGTTCTGTTCTTTAAGGCACTCCTGACTTAAGCCTCTTAGAGATATGCTCTAACCAAGCATAAGCCACATCTGTTTCTCTCAGCAGTTACCTGCTGGAGGGCAACAATAAAGGCAGCTTACAGATCTTTAGTTGGGTTTTTGTTGCAAAGGCTAAGTAAAATTCCTTTCATGAAGTATCTGCAACAGAAGTTTAATTAACTCGAATCACTTTTAGGAAAATTGTGACATACCTGCTGGCAGCAGGAAGAAGTCCCCTTGAAGGCTCTGAATCAGTATGTCCAAAAATGTCCCCAAAATATAAAAGAGGGAGTGTGTTACAAAATCAAACCAATGACAAATAGTGTGAGACATCCTGCATGATTTGTAGTGTAATGCTGCTTGTTGGAATGAGCTGTAGCTGTTAAACCTGAGTATGAAGCCACAGTTCTATTTCAGATTACATTTTCTGCTTTGGCATTTAAAATACTAGTCATGGGGCATCAGCACCCCACAACCTTTACTGCCATTAAGAGGGGACACAAACTGATAATCAGTTCCGTGTATAGTAAGGAAATCCATGTTTTCAGTCACAGGTTTTGGCTAATGGGCTCAAAAGTCACTCAGGCAGGAATACAGCATACTTGAGAGCAAGCATTTCACTTTGGGGTTTCTCAGCCATACCCTTAGGCTTGCCTTTGAACTGAGTCACAATTCCCCTGCCCACTCCTCAAGCTGCTGAGGTTCCCTGGACATCCTGCCCTAAAAAGCCAGTGAGGAAATGTTTTAAGTGGTTCAAATGTTGCAAAGCAACCCAAATTGATGTTGCTGCTCTGAGTTTCCACGCAAACTGTTTTAATCTGTTGCTAACAAACCCTTCTCACCAGGCCTAGGGGGTTCCCTAGGTGTCCTCCAAAAATGTATAAACTCCACCAAAATGTATAAACTTCAGTGACTGGTGCCATGCTGCACATGAGAAGATTAGAAACTGCTATTTATTTGTACATCAAAATACTGTTCATTTGACATAGATTCTAACCCAGGCCTTGGTCAGTCAGATGCTGTCTGACCCTGCTGGGCAGCCTTTCAATGCAGAGCGTGATTTCCATGTAGTGGAGTCGCACCTGCAGTCCCAGTCCAGTGTGGACACCCACTGGTCTAACTGTGTCAGACTGTGAGCCTCTGCTTGCAGCATTTTCATTTACTCTGAGCAGTCACCAAGGCTGTGGGATGTACCTCCCAGTGCAGGAAAGGGTCTTTGAAGCTTGTCTTGTGGATTCCATATTTATTGCTGGGAGCAAAATGATTAACAAAGTGGGGTTTGAAAATGCCACGGCGTTTCTGCTGTGGCTATTCTGAGAGAGTTGGCAACCTGGTTTTTAAGAGTGTATTTTTGGATGGGGAAGGGTCTATGGAATTGCTTCTGGTTCCTTGATTTTTTTATTTTCTTAATCATATTGGCGTGATCAATTGGCTTATCTCAGCAGCTCTTTCTGAGATGGGCTTTGTGCCAGCTTTACAGCCTTGTCAGCTGCATCAATCACACAGGGCACAGCAGTCAGCATCTCAGCCAGCATTAAAATCAAGAACTTTCCTCAGTAAGCACATTCACCTTTTTGTAAGAACAGATGGCAGGGACTAATCCCGTGGTCACTGGTGGCAGTGAGTGTGCTGTGTCACCTTCGCAGGCTCTGTGGTGTCTGCCACCAGCACTGCACAGGTACAGTATTGCCAGCCCTGCTGGGCCCACAGACACAGCTCATGGGTGCTCTGAGGGGAAAACAGAAAGTTACAATTAGGAACTCAGTCCAATTAATGAGTGGGTTTTGTCAAGTGGATTCTTGAGCTTTATTTCCTGATTTTCCCTGCCTCTGTGAGGTGTCACTAAAGCTAACCAGGGTGTTAAAGGCAGCAGAGAAGCAGCACAGTGCTCTGGTGGGAGGGAAAATGGTGTATTGATCTGTTTGTAAACTGCACAGCAGAGGGTCGGTTTTAGTGCTAATAGTATTAGTAATTCATATGGAAGCAGCTGTCTTAGAGAAGCAAAAGGTACAGTGGAAAGGGCCCTGTTATGGAGCTGTGGCTTTAATGGTTTGGGGGGCATACCCCAAAACTGTTCTGACTGTTGTGGACTCAGTGCACCTGCTGATCTTGGAAACCAAAGCATCTTGGGCTTGGCCAGCACAGGGATGAGGGACTGCTTGGCAATTCTCAGGTATTGGAGATGAAAAGCAAGGAGTCCAGACTGAAGAGTTGCTGTATGTTAAACACTAGAAATCAAATTAACTTCAATAATTAATTCATTGCTGAACTGCAAGTTGTGCAAAAGAAGATATCTCAAAGCCCTCTGTCCTGTTACCTTGAGAAATTTTTTAATGGGTTTTTATTTGTGAGCTGGTACTTAGATTACTATCTGAGAAAGGTGATTGAATTTACTCCATAATTCTACCCCTCGTGTGTGATGTTCCTGCTGTTACACTAAGACTAGGAATGATAACCACAGTCCAGACAAGAGGTTGTCCTGGTGGTTGGGGGCACTAGGAGATTGTCTGCAGAACCCACTTCCAGTGCAAACCAACAGAAAAACAGACCTGAGGAAGGAGGAGAAATACAGAGCGGGAGAGTGAGAGAGTGTGCTTTGCACATAGCAGGTCAGTAAAGGGTTGGGGAAAATCAGGTCTTCTGACTCCAGCTTCCAGGGAGGTAATAAAACATTAAAGCCTGCAGTTGCTGCTCCTGATTGGCTGTTAGGAATTGAATCATACATCCTCATTTCAAGTTCAGCAGGCAAAGCACTGGCTTTTTCACAGGATTGGAAGCAGAGGAGATTGCTTGAAACATGCAGTTATATTTGCTCAAGGTGACAGACATGCCTGGTCCTGGAGGACAGTAGTAGTTGAAAATGGCAACCACAGACCTATTAGTGTTATGTAGAGGCATCTGCCTGGGGTAATGAAACCAGGGAAAACTGAGTGAGAGTTTGGAGCAGTACTTGTCCTCTCTGTCAACCCATCTCTCCAGGATGCTGCTGATGTGGCATCTTGTGGCTCTTCCAGACAGGGACAATAACTGGTGGTCTTGAAACTGGATTGCATGGAGACAGGCATGTCCTTCAGTCTTCTCTCTAGCAGTTAAAAACCTTTAGGACAGGATTAGTGAATTTTTATCCACATCTACTGAGGAAGAAGTTCAGCAGTTCTCATTCTCTCTGGCCAGTGATGCTTTTAGAGCTGGTTTTTGCAACGTTTTTTCTTTACAGAACATTTTCTGTCAAAATTACAAGTGGTGTGAAATAGGGAATATTCTGCAGCAGCACAGGGAATACCATATGTGAGGGAACCAGTGATTTTCTGATAACCTTGCAGTCTGGTTTGAGTACTCAGTTCACCTTTAGAATAAGGTCTGATTCAGGGGTAGGAACTGATCTAATTTTCCCAGAATTTTCTTGGATCTTTACAAGCTAAACTATCTAACTTTTTTTTCTATGAGATTTTTTAAGTTGTCACAGAGTGCTGCAGCTTGCCCTTTTGTTTTTCACTACTCTGCTGATCTTCCAAATTACCTAAGAGTGGTTGAAAATCTAAAATCAAAACTCTTTTTCTAAGCAGTGGGAGCCCAGGCATATTCCCCCTCCTTCCTCTTCTGCCCCATTTCTCTGTCTTTCAGTAGGTTTTGCTCATTGTTTAGCTGTTTCCTTTTTGATTGTCAGGTAGTAAATTCAGCATGAAGAACGTCTGGGATGTGCAGAATACACTCCTCTTGGCATGGTAGGGGGTCTGGTGGGGTAGGGAATCAGCGAGTCAACCTCCTCCTGACCCCCTTCCAGCACCCTCCCGAGAGCTGTCAGTCTGGGTATGGAATGCATGGGAATTATGCACATGAGAACTGCAGCACCTTCTTGTGCACAACTTGGAGTCCTGGATGGACTTAGGGAAGGTATGTGTATTCTGCCAGGGCCCCAGGCAAAATATTTACCTTTCTTCTCTTCACAAAGATGCTTATTTGTAAAGACACACTCCAGTCTGCTTTCCCCTGTGCTGTGCATCTTACTCCTGCCCTGGCATTTAGGTGACTGCAGGTAGGGGAAGTGAGCACAGAGTAAAGGAACAGTGATGTGTGGTGGGTGCAGTGTGGGCTGTCCAGACCTGGGCTGACTAGTTCTGAATAAATGCCTCTTGATACTAATGTTTTGTGAAAATGAGAAGGCAAAAATATAGGGAAACATGCATGTGGTTTGGATTGTAAATCATTTGTCTGTAACTCTGAAGTCCTTAATACAGTCTGTTAGAACAAGATAAAGGAGGTACCAGAAGTGTGTAAAGTCTTGCTTGATGCATTGTCACTTGGAAATGTAGCAAGCCATCTCATCAGACACGTTCTTGGTGTTATAGCCATAAAGTGGCACCATCCAAAGGCTCTGGAATCACACATTTTTCATACACGTGTTCCTTCCCAAGTGCCATTTATTGGGGATACTGTGTAAAACGTTTTGATTTATCTTAATTTCACCTGATTTTACTGGATTGTGAAGAGCTGTTAGTTTCTCATTTAGACTGCCACATAGCATTTAAACTCATTAATTGACAATTATCTAACAAGCAACAGAAATAGCTCTCTTGCTGGGCTGAAGCCTGAAAAGCCCATTTGAACCTTTACAAATGTTAGCACATTTAATGAGCTAACAATGAATTTGAGTTTCTGCAGGTTCAGTGGGAACTCTTCCTAATTGATGGCAAATTGCATTTTTTCTTTTCAGTCCGGGAGAGGTAATGAGACCAGGATGGTGTTCAGAGCAGTCCACAGAGAGCCTGTCTTTAGAAGCTCTTCTTTCTCTCTCCATCCTGAGGCTTGATTGAAGAGTGCCTCCCGTTTCAAAGGGTTAGCAACTGAAATACATTATTTAGAGTTCCTGAAATTTTATTCAGCAGGAAATTGGGTGGTTAGACAGAAAAATATTGCTTTCAGTGTCAACTTTAATCCATTCTCTGGCCTAACCCCCCCCAAAAGTGCTTCTGCCAAGGTAGGGAACTGGAAGTATGATTTTAATTAGCACTGGACAAGGCAGCACCATGGTCTGATTTAGTGCTTGCCCAGATATTCTCATCTATAAAGGAGGCTTAATGTCTTGACAGCAGTCCATCCTTTGCCAGAACTAAATCGTATGCCTCATTTATGTGCCTTTGATATGTATGGGATACAGGTGCTCATGGGTTTGTGGGTTTAGTTTGCCACTATGTGTGTCTGAACACTGAGTACTAATGACATCACACAGCTGCTCAACGTCAGCCAGCAGTGCAGCATGTCCAAGATACAGAGCTCAACCTGAAGGCGAAATGGGTTGAGGTAGTTTGTTTTGAAGGAGCTTTTTCTAAGTTTTAAAATTCAGGTTCTGGGTCCTGTGTGAAAGTTGGAGCCAATGCTAAGGTTAACTTAAAAATTGCTAGGAGAGCTACCCTGGAAGTGCTTTTACAGGGAAAAAAACACCATACTTGACAAAGTGCTCTTGCTATGGAGTCAGCTGTACTAGCAAAAATGTTCTCTGTACTGTTTTAGTAACACTTCTCCCTGGAGTGCACACACATGAGAGGAGCGTTCGTGCCAAAAGCATGTGCTGCCAGTATAAACATGTCTGCACAGAGGGGCTTCAGCTGGCACAGCACTGTCCTGCAGAGATCCACCTCTTCTCACCTTCTCACAGGCTCTGCCAGCAGAAGCTTATGGTATGTGCATGGCCTTATTTTAAGCCACGTTTGTTTATTCATCCACTTTTAGAAAGTCCTTTGATGCTGAGTGTAATGTGGCACAGTGCTGTTCACAAACCCCAGCCTCTCAATGTCAGTCTGTCTATTAATCCTTGCTAAACCTATTAAACCCTGCCTCTTAATGCACTTCCCACTTGCTTCGCTCCACACGTTCTTAGGGGCACTGTAAGTGTATAGAGCTTGGTAGATGAAATCTTCACAAGTGTCTGAGTGAATTTTGTACCTTGGGCTCTGGAGAGCCTTAGTCTGTGTAGCTCTTAGCCTCATTCCAGGTCTACAGTCTTGTATTTATATTAACTGGTCACTTATACCGGTACAGAATCCTCATTACATTGCAGACAGAGTGAGCCAGATCATTGTTGATCATATGAATCAACATCACCCCTTAAATTGTGGTGAAACAAGCTCATTTACATCGCAGTGTGGATTTGGTGCTTTATGACTGTGCTCATCGCAGAAAATGTTTATGTGGAGCATCTTAAACCCTAAAACTGAACCCCTAAATGCTGTTCAGAGAATCTGTCACGCTGCCTCATTCTAGTAACTGCAGCCTCAGACAGCTTCCCTTCCTATAGCTTATGTCATATATGTACAGTACAAAATACATGTGGATTACCAAAGGCAGTCTGATCTCCTGTGTTTGAGGTAGCCATAACACTGCTTCTAAGTTGTTATTGGGAGTTACTTGCTTTTCAGTCAGCTGTAAAGTGGGAGACAGAAAATACATTGCTGTTATTGCATGTTCTGACAGGGAGCATACAGACTGTCATACAGGTTCCTTCTTTCACTTCCAGAACAGCACAAAATAAATTTTCCCAGTTCTTTCAAAGCAGTTATGGATCTTTCTACTTTTGTCAGTCTTGTTCTGTGTGCAAGAAATGTTATAAATGGCTTTATTTTCAGAATAATATCCTTTTGCTCATATCTGTTCTGAATACAGAGAGGTCTTAGGACATAAGCATCAGGTCTGTGAACAAATCCAGTGCACTTCCAGCAGGATTTCTTCCATTCATCAAACAGCATTGTCAGTCCATCCAGAGAAAGCTGTACTATTCCATGCCACTGCGGAGTCATTCTCTTTGATCTGAGTATTACATTTCTCATTTGTGTAGAGAAATATGCTGTGCTGGGGTTTCTGCAAGTGTGTCTTGCCAGTGTAATGGGAACTTTGTCAAAACTGTAGTGCTGAGGAAGTAGAGAAAATCCAATCTGGGATTTACCTAGGACTTGTCAGAGTTGCTGGTGCTTTTTATGTTGTCAGGCAGACATGTGGGCAGCAGGAAGGAGGGAGATGTATGACTTGGTTTCTTTTCCTGCTTGAGATGACTTGTTAGCTAAAGCAAATCCTAAGGTGAGGTCTTGAGCACCCTTTCTGCTCCACTGTGCTCCCCAGTTTTAGAATAGACCCTGCAGTATTTAATTAGAGCTACTGCCCTATTTATTTCCGTGCTCGAGGCCACTGTCACTCAACAGGGCATGACATCAGAGGTGTAACTCCATGTGAGGGAGGGAAGATCAGGAGTGGTGGCCAGGCATTGCCTGAAGTTGGCTCTCCAGCTTTCAGAGTTAAGTGGGTCTGCCATCCATGTAACAACTCACAGAGAAAGGCCTTTTCCTTCAGAGATTTCTAATGCTAGAAAGAAGTTGTTTTCACGTAGAGTGGAGTTTTACCCTTGAAGGATCTGAGGCCTTTGTGCTCGAGCCCTCCCAGCCTTCCTCCACTGAAACTGAGATGATCCTGATTGGAAGGGAAATCTTCAAAAACAGGAGTGGGACCTTAATTCTCTGCCCTACTCCTGATCTGCCAGGACTTCCAACAAGTCTCTACACCCTCAAGATGCGGTTTTCCTTCCTGTCCTCTTCCTACTTTATCTGTTTAGGAAGCCAAGACTGAAAATGCCCTCTTCAGCTGTAGGTTCAGGCAGTCACACACTGCAGAGCAGGGAAAAGGCTGTGAAACACCTGCCTCAGATGTACACACGTCTACACTTTCTGGTTCCCTGAGGAACAGAACCCAAAACGGGCATCACAGAAGTTTTAGGACCTTGAACAAGCAGAGGTTTGTGCAGTAAAACCCGGCCTCACTGTAAAAGGGGACTGTGCTCCTGCTATAGACAGGGCAGAACAAAGGAACAAGCCTCTTCTCAGCCACGCAGCAGCGTTGTCCCTGCCCCCATCAGGGACCATGGGATGGGCATTATATATTCTGTTTGTGACAGGGTTTGTCTGTCTTGGTGCTGCTCTACTACAGATTAATGCGGAATTCAGCAGTTTTTTTCATGCTGCCCTTCAGAGGGGCTCTCAGTGATTTCATGTGTTCAGTGCTTTTGAAAATTATCAGACTTTCAATGTTTTCCAGCCTGCACTGGGGAGGGAAAAAAGTAAAATAAGTTAATAATCCTCAAGAAAATGTACTTATTCATCTTTCTTACCTGATCCTCACCCTTCTGTACAGCATGGGGTGAAAGAATAAAAGCAGAAAAATTGAATTTTGAAGACGATCGAATGCACTGGGATTAAGTTAAGGTGTTGTTTTTGTGAGCATGGCCATGCTGTCCCAAAGCAGCCTGACACACTGATGGCATGAAAAGCGAGAGAGAGCTTTTAAATAAATAGTGTGTGAAAAGAGCTCCTCCAGCCCCGTTTTTATTCAGCAGAAGGATGGATGTGAAGGAGGGAAGGGGGGGAAGGGCCCATTTCCGAGCTAAGCGATGGTGAAAATGCGCTCATTCAAATGTGAAGAATTTTTAATGGGGGGAGAGGGAGGCTCAGAACAGGCGGGGCTGGAACAGGGGAGGGAGCAAGGAAGGGGCAGAGCGAGGGAGAGGATGGAATGACAATTCCGAGAGATGCATTAAACTGCAGGGAGCCTAAAGGAGGCTTAGAGATGAGCCTGAGGAACTGGGACAAAGTCTGCTCAGAAGCCACAGATGGGCTTGGCTCTCACTATTATCTGCTTGAGCTCCCAGAGGGAGGAGGGGCTCAGGGTAAGGTGCTGCCCCGGCTCCTTCTCCCTTCTATTTGCATCAAGTTATGAAAAGTATTGTTCGGTTCCGCTTGCACAGGGCCGGGCGGGAGGGGCAGGGGGTGGGAGGGAGCAGCAGCTCCAATAGCCCAGGAGGTCAGGGAGCCCTGGATTGCCCCATCCCGCTCCTGCCGGGCAGGGTGTTAATGTGGCGTGAAAGCGCTTTAGAGCCCCGGCCCCCCTCGGCCAGCGGGGTGTCCGGCAGCCCAAAGCCCCAGTGGGTGGCTGTCAGCGCCACTTCGCTCCCTTAGGCGGAAATTTATTAGGATTATATTTTCCCCCCTTTTTTGTTGTTGTTGTTAGGGCGGCGGGGAGAAAGTGACAGCTGTATTAGGGGCTGAAATGCCTCCAAAGGGATCAGAAGACATCTGCGGGGAGGGCTGCTGACAAAAACCCCTTTCAGGATGTCTTAGCAGCAGCTTCCAAGGATATCACGGAAAAGAAAAGAAGTGAAGGTTTACTGCTTCTGGAGGGCTCAGGCTCCTGCCTGTTTATTTCTCTTTATTTCTTTATTCCTTCCCAGCCTTTCACATCACAGGCATCCATCCTTCCCATTAGCACCCTGTGCCTGGAAGAATGAGCGCTCGCTTGTAAGCCCCTCTCCTGCTCTTTGTGTCGTTCCCAAATAAAAAAAGGGGAGGCTTTGAGGAAAAAAGGTTGTCTGGTGGTCAGGTCCGAAGGCAGGTCCTCTGGCAAGGCAGTGCTGAGTTCCTCTGCCATCGGCTCTGTCAGGCTTGCCAGAAATATTTCAAGCAGTCCAAATGACTTTGTACTTTTTAATCTCTCTGTCCCTAACCATCCTTCCCGCTCTCACATCGCATCCTGTTCAGCTGTGGAGCTTGGGAGAGGAGGGGAAAACAAAGGTAAAAAGCCATCAATTGCTATTATCATTAACCCGTTCAGCTGCAAATCCCCTCCCCAAAGCAAATCCGCACGCTCATTTGCGTATGCAATCAGCTGCATTCTTTGTTTCTATAGCGCCTTTCTTATTAACCACCTCTCTCAAAGGAACTCTCCAGGAAATAAAATTGCTTAGTAATTAAGCAGAACAAGTCGGCCTTCCATGTTAAAATAGTGCCGGGTTTGTGAGGGAAGGCAGCATTAGTTTGGTGTTACCACACTGCCCCTTTCCCACCTGCTGCTCCCCGGAGATGGGCACTGAGACACAGCAGTGCCAGGGACCTGGAGGAGTCTTGCTGTATCATTGGGCTTAATCTCTCATTACCTGAACAGGTTGTACTGTCTGGGATTCTGGTGGTTTTCCTTTTCCGCGGGCTTTGGCACACTGTAGAGACTAAACTGCAATCCTACTTTTTTATTAGCCCAAGTTGTGTTTCTTTCAGCTTCTTTCACCTTTCCTGGGGGCAGAGAAAGCTGTGGCTGGAGGAGTGGTGCCTGCTGGGGGTCAGGAACCTGCCACAGGTACTGGGGCTGCCAGGTTGGGCAGCTCTCCTGACACTTGCATCCCCCCAGCTTTGGCTAGAGAGCCTGTTTACAGTGATTGCTGCCAGTACAAATGTGGCTTTTGCATTTCCCCCCTTAAAATAATACAAAAACATTTGGGGGGATTCAAGTGCTAAACGAAAGGAATGGTGTTTTGAAATTAAAAAGGAAGAGAAGGTTCATATAACCTTTTTATGTGTCTAGAAGATAGAGATATAATACATAAAGGAAGATATAACATCATCTATAGTACCTTTCTGATTGCAAACAAGCAATTGATGAGCATGAACAGAAATTCAACAAAGGAGCATTTTCATGTTCATTAATCCTGTAGGTCATTGTTTTGGGTGTGTTTCTTTATTTTCTGAGGTCCTGTTTTAAACCTGTGCTTATTAAAGTGGCACTTGAAGCTGTAATTGAAAATTTATAATATAGGAATTCCCAGCTGGAGGCTCCTGTGTCACTTACAGCTGGACTAACACTGAGTGCTTTACTGAGTAAAAGCACAAAAGGCCAATTTTCTCATAAAGAGTCAGGAAAGTAGAAGACATTACTTTTCAGATTCTATTATCTGTAAGCAGTAGTACCAAATACAGTCATTTGGAAAAAAAACCCCAAACAGGTAATTTTGTGTAGTTGCATTTACTGTAAGAAAGATAAATTCCAAAGAGCTTGCCAGGGGGTTACTGAAAAACTATCAGTGTTGTTTAATAATTTCACATTCAAACTCCAAAACAAAACTCAAATGGATGTCATTGTGTGCATAATCAGTACCCAGGGACATCTCATTCCTTCATGATAGTTTGTTTTCTGTTAACTGTGACGACAAGAAGAAATCTTTCAGTAGTGTTTGTGCACTCTTGTTTATAAATGGAGAATAAATCCACATTATAGTAACAGCAGTGCTCCCCAAGGCAAATTGTTCACACTCCAGAAGGTGCTGGAGTTTTATTGTGAATCTCACCTGCCTGTGGCTGTGGGCCTCACCTGTGATTTAATAATTGAGAACTTGAAATACCACAAAAGTGTTTGGAAAATTTACAAATACGAGGTAAAGCAGCATTAAATATGAATGGAAAAGGACACTGAGAGCTGCTCTACTTGGTATTTGGCCAGTTTCCTTTTAATAACTTATAACTCACTTGATAGGTCTTTGTAATCCCTGCCTAAGAATAAACTGAGGATGCAGCTGGAGCCTGTGAGAGAGATGCCATCTTCTCATTTCTGCTGTTTACAGTGAAACTTAGACTTCGTGGTTTCCTGTTACTTAACAGAGGTATCAGACTGGAAGTGTAGCCTTAAGATAAAAGCAGGTACCTGCCTGTTTTAGAGAAAGTTGAAACAACACTTGTTTTAAATATTTTTAAAGGGTATTGTTTGCATTTTAATTTACTGCAGAAAACCATGAAAATCCTAATGAAATTAAAATAGTATTGTGACAATTTAATTAGGAGGGATATATGGGTAATACAGCTATTCCCTTGTTTGTCCCCATGTATTGATTCTTTAGACACCTTTAAAATCCCTCATTAACCCTTCTCACAGAGGCTTCTGGTTCTTGAGCTGCCCTTTGGCTAATTAAGGTCCTGCTCCTTCACTGGGTGGGTTGGGTTTGTGTTGCCTTGAGCTTGTGATGCTGTTTGTGATGGCTTTTAAGGTCCCTGAGTGTACTGGGGATCAGGGGAAAGGGAGGACAGCACTCATCCAGGATAGAGTGATTGGAGAACACAGCTAGTGTGTCTGAAAGAGGGTTAGACACAGCTGCTTTTGTTGGAGTGCTAAACCTGGAGCTGCACCCAGCAAACTGAAAGCTTAGCAACCTGTGTGTGTCAGCAGAACCTTTGTTCAGAAGTGTAAATTCCTGGGAATAAAATTAATGGGTATTCTGCTTCCACTGCTTTCTCTCTCAGCAGTTGAATAACCCATGCCTAAGGGTCAGAACCACAAGAGTGGTGTCCCTGCCTTAGTTTTCTCTGTAACCCTCAAATGTAGGCAGTCCTGGCCCAGAAACTCAAACCACATGTGGAGAGAATGACTGCAAGGAAGAATCTTTGATTTCAAAAATAGGAGAATAAAAAGAGAAAACGCAGGGAATCTCACTGCACACATACAGCCTCACTCCTGGATGAGTTGATGCTCATTAAAAAGGCAGTGATCAAGAAGTGTTCCATTTTGTAACAAATGTGGGAATTGCGTGCAACTCCCCTGCCACCTGCCACGCTCCCAACTGCTGCTCTCGCTCAGAGATCAAGGCATGAACAAACAAAGAACACAAACCACCTTCCCTTGATGAGACACGGGCTCTAATGTTGCAGCATCAATCGCAACAGTGAGAATGTTATGGCCATAATGATCAAAAGATTCAAGAGAAAAAAGGATTGTAGGGATAGTTAGCATGTTTTGTGGGACTAACTGGTATAGCTGCAGAGGATGGCCAGGCTTTCATCAAGTCAGGTGAAGTTGGGGGGACCATACTGTACTGCTGTTGTCTTTGCTGTTCCTGTGTGATACAGGAGCACAGGTTTTGCAGTTGTCAGTCAGGGACGTGGAATGAGTCCCTTCAGAACCTGTGCCTTAAAACACACTCAAACACACACATGTGAGATGATGAGATGATGAGCTCTTGCCTGAACTCTCCCTGCAGCATAAGAAGCCATGGGACTGCTCCAGAAGGGATATCATTAAAAGAAAAGGAGGAGAGGGCAAAATAATGAAAATCATATGCATATGAACTGACTTCACATCTGTTAAACCTCAATGTCACAATCACAGTACCTTTTCATTGGCCCTTGTGTAAGACACACCATTTCTTAAAACTGGGAAACACAAGCTTCACCTTTGTTTCAATACCATCCAAGAAAGACAGTGGTTGTGATTGTTGACAAGGGGTAGGAAAGAGAAGTAGGAAATTGCCATGAGGATTACTATAAATAGAACTTTGCTACAGCAATGCTTTTAGTGGAGAGTGTTCTCACAAACAGGCTTGTAATGAAGAGGGAGCAGATTTATTGTGCAGGACTGTCAGCCTTTGTCTGAAAGATTTGCTGATGCTGTGCCAGTATGTTCACTTTAATTCTCTTGTGCTTCTGCCTAAGAATTCGCCCTCTATGCTTTTTGCCTGAGATTTTCTTTATTTGTAGTTCCTTCTTGCCACTGCAGTACAAGGAACAGCGCTGTTTATTGGAAAAAGATTCTGCAGTTTCATTTAGGAGAATGGGTCACCTACCTTACAGGGACACTTTCTTGTCTTTAACTGGTCAAGCTCATCTGAACTAATCTTGGTGTGCTCCATGCTGCCATGTGCTTTGTGGGAGTGGAAATGGAGGAACCTCTTTCAGTAGATTTCAGAGACAAAGAAACACAGAAAACATTCTTTGGTTTTTTATAGCTTTGATATAATTATTTAGTGTAGTTAAGGCTGAAACAATAATGAATCCTGCACTATTGTCTGTAACTTCAGACTTCACGTGAGAGATTTCTTTTTCTCCTCCATCCCCACAAACACTTTTTTTCTTACTATTTGCATGGATATGTTCTTTCTCTGAGAGGCAGCCAGACAATGTTCCTTGCCTCCAGAGTCAGTGGGAAGGTTCAGTCAAGTCAGCCTCCTTGGCTTTGGGCACTCACTCAAAAGAAGGTATCAAACAGAAGCAGCAAATTTCATTTTATTTTATTTTATTGGGTATGTTCTTTCATAAGTTGTATCTACATCAGTCCCTGAATCTTTCTGAATTTAATGAGCATATTTTAATGTCCTTTTGTCAGAAAGAACTCTAACCTAGACATACCCATGCTGCTGTTTCTCTCTTTGTTCCAGAAAAGGCTGAAAGTCTGCTCTAGACAGTACAGAGCTGGGCAGAATCTGCCCACTGACCTCCCTGTTAGCCTCATCCCACCAGTCAGAGCTGAGAGAGGAGAATCTCACCCATCCCCTGGGCATGTCACGCACTCAGGAGCTTCATCCCAGAATCATCCCCAAGGAGCAACTGCTTTCCCCATTTTAGTCATAAAATGATTCATGACTGTGTCCAGTATGTTTGTGGCAATTGGTGAGGGCATTTGTGTTCAGAAGACTTTCCTCTCACAGGCTGTTCTTAGTCACGAGGCACATCAAGACGATTGCATTTAGAAAATGGGATGGATGGCAGCTGCTCAAATATTCCTTGAAAAGATGTTATTATATGTCTCAACCATAAATCTCACAAATATCCTAGTGGCCCTGTTACAGAGACAGAAATATCCTGCACTGGTTGGCTGGGATTTAATGGTTAGCTGTTGCTGCCATTCCTCTTCTGGGAAAAATACCTGATGGAGTGGACAGGTTTGTTGATGCTGGTTGTTCTTCCATGACTGGGCTCTTGTGGGTTGCTGAGCAAGGTACCCTCTGATGGCAGCACCAAGACCTGTGTGAGAAGTGGCACGAGAGTGTCAAATTCAGAGATGCCGGTAAGTAGGAAAAGGGATGTGTTGGGCACTGCTCATTTTTATAAGTTCAGGAGTAGCAAAATTCCTTTCCTTAATATTTTTTCCCCCTCTAGCCTGTTTTTAAATGCCAAAATCTGAAGGGATGTGAGTGGCTCTAATGCTTGGTGCATTCAGCTGATTGTCATGGGGGGAGAGAGCCGTGTGCCACCTCAGGATGCAGGGGAGGAAATCCAAGGTTCCCCCTAAAGCAGACACTAGTCAGTCCTAACGCATCACTGAGCAGGATGCACTCCCCTCCTTCCTCCTCCTGGCAAACACCACAAGAGGGGCCCATTGTTGCAAAACCTGTTATCAGAACAGACATGCTACAGTAGAATATTTAATGCACAGGAAGCTTTGGCAGCACTGTATGTATTGATCACAGCAGCTTCATCAAAGAGGCTGATGAATGAACATATGGGTAATGCTTAAAGGGAGGCTGCTGTTTGGATCAGGTTTGTAGGTCTGAGCTCATTACGGTCTCTCAGGCCCATGATAAAATGTCACAAATATAATTGTATATGACATAGCATCAGAAAGAACAGAGGCCACTCCTTACCCTGACCTTGAGTCACCTTGACAGTCCAGTGGCCCATAACATCCGACCTGTAATCTCAACAGAGTTACAGGAGTAAGTGTGACCAAATCCAGTCAAACCTTCTCAAGGCTGCTGCAGGAATGTATGAGAGTGTCTCAAGAGGGGACAGTGTGTCTGTCTTTGAGTTACCATTGCATGAAGATGCTGACAGCAGCACTGTCTGATGCTCCTTCAGATCAAGCCATGTCTTAGCTGTAAGCACTTCTGTCTTTGAAAGACTTCAGCAAAGGGTTTCTACTGGAGTCAGCCAAAACCAAAGAACGGGTGTATGTAGAGATAGAAGTCATGGTTGTGACAAAATTCCTACCATGCCTATTGGTGACTGGAGTAGGAGACTTTTTTAATAAAATCACCTTCTGCCTGCAGGAAGGAGGGATGCGGTGCCTTAATCCAAGTGTGTGGAGAGCTTCCTTTTGCAGGTTGCCCTGGGGCATATGAGGGAAAGAGCACTCCTTTTTCTCAAAGGTTTCAGTACTCTGCAAGAGACAACGTTAGAGTTGCCATCTATGCTGCAGCAAGTCGATTATCACAGCTATATTTCCCCTCCCTCGTCTTTTTTTAGGAATACCATCTGTTTAGTCATTAGCCCCACCGGTTCCCATTAATTGAGTCATGTCTCATTTAGGTTGCTGTATTAGCTTCTCATTGTTCCCTAGATAAGGCTTTTTTACAGATGCCTTGCTTCCTGTTGAGCGCTGTCCAAAGTCAGGTGTCAGCTGGAGAGCAAGGACAGGATCCAAACCCAGGCTGTGTTTCAAAAGCTCATGCCAAACTGCCAGCCTGTTCCTTCAGGGCACTAAATGCCAACTTGTCTGTGCTGGCCCAGCTTTGGGGAGTCATGTGGAATACGGAATGGCCCTGACTAAAGAGATAAAGCCTTCTGTCTTTTCTCCCCCTTTGATTTCTCTGCTTTTCATCATCTCGGCTACAGCTAATAGGGTTTTTTCCTCCCTCCCAATGGCACAGTGGGTGCATCTAAGTATCAAAACCCCTCTGCAGAACAGATATTAAGAACAAATCACCTAGAAGGAAATGATGGGTTGCATTTCAATTAGCACACTTTGGTTACACAGAATTAGTCCTGTCACAGAACTTTATCAAGAAAGCCTTCAGAAATGCAAGGAGAAAAAAGGAGCCCTCCTGTGTAGTTGAATTTCAACACTGAAGGACTTGGGGTTTGTTGTAAAATCTTCTGTTTAGCTCAGTTATTCCAGGCTTATATTTTTTTACCATTAGTTTTATTGAGCTTGCTGAGTTGATTTTTATTGTTTGAAAGGTAGAAGGATTAGTTACAGCAAAGCCCTTTGAATTATTCCTTATCCTTAAAAGAGCCCAACTGGAGTGGGAGAATGTGTTAGAAACTACCCAGCTCGCTGCAGAAGGGATTATTGTTGAGGCTACAAAATGTAGGTGTGAGTTTGAGAAAGCTGCCTGAGAGCAGGATTAGGAAGGTGTTGAAGCAATCAAGGCTCCTCAGAGTGATTTACAAAGAAATGAATTAATTAGAGCAAATTGTGAGTTCACGGTTTTCTTGAATGACCTGCCTGGCTTGTATGCTCCAGGGCCTTCAGACAATATATGAACCCTAAACATTTTAAGCACTTTGCCAAAAGAGCGAGAACAAAATGTGAGGCTGCTGAAAAGTGTTTCTTTTTGCAGATATTTAGATGAAGACCTGTTATGTCTGTGTGGTTTTCCCAGCTTGCTTAGCTGCCACGGTAATTAAACATTAACAACAAATTCTTCTCCTGCCCCTGTCATTCCCATGTACGTCGGCATTCATTTTCATTTTTCTGCAATGAGGTGCCTACAGCTTCTTCCTGGGGCTTCTCTTGACACCTTTCAGATGGAGGACACAGCTTCCTCCGAAGTTGTGGCTCCATGGAGATGTCATGTTTGCTGAATCTCCTACAAACAGTGTAGTGCTGACCTTCCTCAGTGGGCAAAAACCTAGAAAAGTCTTTACTCTAGAATGAAATGGCACACAGACTCCAAATTCAGTGATTCTGAGGAACCAAATTACTTTCCATGGAAGATCTCAGCTACCTGTGCCTTTTGACTTCACCTTCCCTCCCCGAAATGCAGTGTTTGCTTTGACCTGTCCTCCCATACATTTGGAGCCAAAGCCAGAGGAGGGTTTACTGAGACATAAGAGAACAGAACTCCTGCTCTGTGCTGTGCAGCCTCTCTTGGTGCCTGGTGAGTGCTTAACAGGGCTGGGCAACTTATTTCTTCTTGTATGACTACTTGTGGTTTCCACTGCTGCCTCCTTTATATTGCTGCTCTAATTAACCTCTGCTTCATGGGAAGCAGTCAAAGACTATCACAAACTCTGTGAGTTGCATGTATTTTATTGCCTGTCTTGTCTTTCTCCAGCCCCTTGATTGCAAGGGAAAATAAAATACCGGAAGGCAATTTTCTTCACCCAGAAATTGGATATATTATCTACATATGAAAAAAAGTATGATTTACTAGGACAGCTTTGTATATTGTATTATAAATACATTAAAAATTAAGGTTCATCATTCAAATGGTTTAAACTCTAGATAAGAACAAAGTAGGATGAAGCATAATTGCCTTAAAGAATTAAAAAAAAAATGGTACCCAATTCTTTCTTAAGTGCTGTGACCATGATGTATCATGTCTTTATTCACTGTTTTTCTTATCCTTGCCAAGGATCTACAAAATACCTATTATAAACTTATATCATGAAGCTTCAAAGGTATTGATTTCTTTTTAGGGAGAGCTTGAGCTGGCTTCCTAACAAGCCATCTAGCTTCAGACTTGTTAATGGATTCTGGTTCGCCAAGGTGCCAAGATGTCCATAATCTTTCCATATCTACTTGTTGTTTTGCAAATCAAAAGGATGCATTAATAGTGATGAATACACTGAAGTCAAACTGAACAGCGGCTGTGATTGTACTGTCTGGGAGAAGACAAGAGCTCAGCGATTACCAGGGCCTGCCTTCCTTAGCTCTGCAGTGCCTAAGGAGGCCTGGCATGCTGGGATGGGCTGAACTCATCAGAATTCACCTGCAGAACCACCTTAGCTTAACCTTTCCATGGGTCACAGGAACACGAAGTTGTTAAGGTTGGAAAAGACCTCTGAGGTGGCCTGGCTTGTTCTTTCCCAGGCTGCCAGGCTAAAGCAGGGGGATGAGTGGGGTTATCCCTGGAGCCAATAAGCTTGTGCTCCTTAGGAGGTTTAAAATCAGCTTGTCATAGTGAGCCAAATACAGACATTTTTCTGATTATCATCTGAGGAAGAGAATGAGTGGGGATAGTTGTTTGCCTGTAAGTATCGTTTCTGGGAGCTGAGAGGCTTAGAGGATTAATCTTCCTTCTGGAATGTGGATCAGGCTGAAGTGTAGAGCAGGATGATTATTAAGACTGAAATTCTCTGTCAATTTGTTGGCGGAGATGGTTTCTCTGCATGAGGACGATGGTGGCAGAAGCATCTCCTCTGAGAGGCAGCACAGGGAAGAGCTAAGCCTGAGAGAGCAGGCAGCTTTCAGCAGGGGAGGGAGGCTTGGGTCTCAGCTCTTCATTTCTCTAAGTCTTTGTGCTGTAAGAATGACTTTCTTTTTTCTGGCAGAGGTTTTCGTAAGGACTATAAGCATTGCAGAGAGCAGCACTCCTCAGTCGCCTGTTTCTTCTGTTCTTTTGAGGGTTGAACAGTCCTTTCTCTGTCCCTCCAACACTGGAGGTGTTTCTTTGTTTTCCTCCTGAAGACCAGAATGGGGGTTGCACTCAGGCTGTGCTGAATGCTGCCTTGATGCCAAGCAAGGAGTGCAGCTCTGGAGGCTCCCTTCTTCCTCAGCCTTTACTAGTCCTTGCCTCCAGCTCCACCTTCCCCTTGAGGAATAACCTTTTGCTCTGGAGCATTCACTGCACATTCCTAATGTCATAAATGCACAGAGCACACGACATTATATTTATTTTTGCCTTATTCTCTTGGCACTGGGTGAGGAAGACACTGAGATGTGTGCTAACCTGAGCTGTGTGGCATTGACATTGGCTTCAGTCCTGCTTCAGGTTCCCATTGCAGTGCTGCACAGCACTGCAGCAGAGACTCTCCCTGTGCCGGGTGCTGGACAACCATAGCAAAAAGACATCAAGTATTTTTGGTCATTTAGAGTTTCTGTTTTGAATGTAAGATCAGCACTTTGGAGTTGGAAGCTGGCACATGAGAACACAGGGAGGAGGTAGTGGTTGTTACTATATTCCTATAGTGAATTTTTAATTTGAAGGCTGTTAAAAATAGAAGACAGGTAAAACTGAGACCTCTTCTGTAATATTCAAACAGTAGTCTTTTGATTTTGTTTGTTTTGTATTGAAATGTATGTTAATTTAGTTTTGAAATAAGTGATATGTTAGGTTCTCCCTTAGGAGCATACTCTGAAATACTCTTAAGAAATGTGAATTTCCACTTGGACTCTAGAGTAGAAAGAGTGGCCCGTTTGGGCTTTGTTTCTTGCAGGAGTTTGTAGGCAGGTGTGTTTGTATCCTGAGGCAGAAAATAGCTTCGTGAGTGCGAGTTTGTGTCATTGTGTTAGGTTTAAACATAGCCCCAAGAAATAGTTTCTGGAAAGGTCTTCTCCAAATGTGTCTAAGCATGCTTGTCCTCTCTCTTAGGGTGTGTTTTGGACTCAGGCTTCTCCTTCAGTCTAGTCTGAGTGTAGGTCCTGAAGCACATGGTCAAATGATTCCCAATGTCCAGAGACATTTTTATCCTTCTTGCATACTTAGTTTTAATTTTGATGCAAGTTTTATTTTAAAAAGATTGGAAAAAAGGTGACAACCGCTCTCTTGTCCATTTCTCTGAATCTGCAGTTCAGCTTTTTCCACTGGGCATTGTGGGAAAGAGATGTGTGTGCCTGACCTTGGATGAGTCCTTCCTACAAAGCTTTCCAGTCAGGAGACTTAATCCTCCTTTTCATGCCTCACCTCTGCACAATCAGGGCCAACCTTTGAGCACAGCATAATTATGTAGTGTGGCAGGCTGGGCAGATGGCAGGGGGAAATGTAGGGAAGGGATTTGGGTTACTTCTGGGGAACAACCCCCATCAGTTAAAAGATGATTGCTGTAACTTGAGCTGTGCCTTCAGAGCTTTGAAGGGGCAGTAGCTGGCTATGTGTCCATGCCTCAAGGCTTTCCACGGTTTCAGTTGCCTTTTAAAAGGTGCTTTTTGAAAACTCCCTGGCGCCAGAGCTGAGAAATGGCCTGATGGCATTGAAAGGGTCAAGTCAGGGCCTTGCCTGGTGCTCCAGGGCATCCTGCTCAGGCTGTGGTTTGTGTCTGTTTGAACTGACAGGTTTGTAATCCTGGTCTACTTCTATTTTAATGTCTTATTAAACCCTGGAGACGCACGCAGAATCACCTAGATGGTTAAGTCCTGGAAACCCGTTCCTTATACCTATCAGGAGCTCTGGGTTTCTGTGTGCCTCATTCCCCACCGCCCCTCTGCTGCCTCTTCCACTGCCTCACATGCTCCCAGCACAAGGGGACCCTCGAGAATTCACACCCTGCTTGAGGACCGACTCCTCCCTGTCACACGGGCTGCAAGCAGATCAGAAAATGCACTCTAATAGGTAGTGCTGGGAATGGGGGCAAGATCACAAACAACTGCCTGGTGGGGTGCATTAACTGTTTCTGTGCAGAAAAAGCCGACTATAAGCCAGGGAAGATGATGCAGCTCAAGGTGCAAGATTCATGCCTGCTCATGTCCTTGAACAGAATGCTATAAATTTTGATTAAGCCTTCCTGAGGCAAGGAGTTGTTGAAACATATATCAGGATGCTGTAACCTGGCAAACCCCCGAGGGCAACGCGTTGTCCTGAAGCACAGCATGATTAAAATATTAGGCTGACACATATATAATATCTGAAAAGTTTCTGCCACAGCCATTAAGCCCCTTAACGTTGTGCTTTGGAATGTGGTCACAAGTCATAAAAATGTCTGAACAGGCAAGAGGGTTAGGAGTGTCATAAATAATAACGGCACAGCTCTCCAAACATGCATGAGCACAGAGAGAAAAGGAGAAATAAGGAGCAGAACAGGATGACACAGTGAGACTTATTAACCTTAGCAGATATAAGATTTAAGATGGGAAATTTCCTGACAAAAAGCAAACAAAACACTGTAACATCTCCTAAAATAATAAAAAAAAGAAGATTCCTATTAGTGCTTGGTATGTCACTGGCTGACATTTATTTTTAGTTGCAGCTATAGTACAAGATACAAAAAGAATTGAGCTGTGCTAGTTTAGTTTAGTTCAGTCTGACACACCACACTGTCACTCTGCCTAATCTGCAGTGCGTGCTAGGCAAGGGACATTTAGATTCCAGGAGCAGTGAGTTCAGTGGAAGTTAATGTTTTTCCCTGTGTGATGAAGGAGATGCAATGAAACACTGCCATTTTCAGCAGAAGCTGCCAGAGGCAGCATTAGAGGATGTTGTGTGAGAAAAAAACCTTGTCCCAGAATGTTGCCTTTTGCCCAGGAGCAGAAGACGTGAACCCCGGTTCCTTCAGGAGTTGTGGCCTGTGGATTGATTTGGTGGTGTGGCAAGTTTTGGAAGGCTTTAACTGAAACTGGCATTGATAACGAGCCTCTCTCATGCAGAAGCTTTGGTGTCTGCCAGAAAAATGCCTTTCCCACTGCTGTTGCTATAGTCCTATCTGGTATCTGCTCCTGTCTGGGCATTGCAACAGCTCTGCTATCAATGAATGGTAAATGCTCTGAGAGCAAAAGTGGGGAGCTGTTTTTGCCATGTCTATTGTTGCTGCCACATTGCTGTGCATGATCCTGTTTTAAACAAATTGTTCTCCTCGTTCTTCCAAATGCTGAACAAAGCACTGTAAAGACCCAGCTGGATTCAGTGGTGCTTGGGAGAACCAGCAGTGTTGGCACACCTTTCCTTCGGCACCATTCCAGGCCAGGTTTGGGGAGTGTGCTGGAATAGGAACAAACATCCTGCTGTGTACCTGAAGAGGTGTGAGGATGGCATGGCTGGCACTCCCAGGGCAGCACTATCACTCACTATACATGCAGGGGCACCTGATCTGCCCCACAGCCAAGATGAAATCATCCCCTCGCTTCCTTTGGGCACTCTCTGTGTTGCACTTGTGGCTGTGCCTGACTTTCCACGTATTGGATGATTCTTACATGGCTGCTTCAGTTTGCAGGGTTGTAAATAGCTGTCCACAGACAAAGAGAGGTTTGTGGACTTTGTGCTTATTCTTGTTTATTCAGAGTGACCTCAATCCCTCTGTACCTTCCTGTGCTCTGTTACACATATGCACGTAGTTTGGAGACCAATATCTCACTGATGGGACAGCTTGCACTAATTTAATCCATTTATATAGAACAATGCAAAATCCCTCACCCTGATACTGCTATTTTACATACTTGAACATAATTTGACAGCCCTGGATGAAATGCAAAATAATGTTGACATTTGGCAATAAATTTTATCTTCTCAGCTACAGGCCAGGCCTTCTGCACACAAGGATGGACCCAGAGCTGTCCTGCAGAGCAAGGAAGGCCCTTACAAAAGGCAGGGGTCTTATATTAATGCTGGTAGAGGTTGCAGACTTTTTATTAGGGTTTTGGATGCTCTTATATGGATGTAAGTTTTATACTTTATAAAGTGAGGCTTTTAGGAGAAGTAGGTCAGAGACAGTTGGAAATGGTCACAGGGGAGAAGCTTTAGAATTGTTGAACTCTTCACCTCCAAAGAAACTGGTTTAACCACACGGTAACAATCAGGCGGGTTAACTTACCCACAGAACCACAACACCAAACTAAAGGTAGGTCTGGTCCATCTGAAGACAAGGTGGTAACATTAGGAATGCCCCTTTGTACTTCATGCAGCAGCACTTCAGTCTGTGAGATGGCAAGCGAGGATGTTTCTCTGACCCAGAAATCTTTTTGCAGAAAGTGGTTCTCAGCTGCACCTGCAATTAGACCCTTTCTACCTGAGCAACTTATTTTCTTAAGCTTAGGTATAATTATCTGTAACAGGAAAACCAGTGGTTAATATTCCTTCAAGTCTGAGAACTTCAACATTTTTAGTGTTTCCTTCCTTTCTGCAAAGTTTATAAATACAGTGCTGCATATATTGCTCGATGCAGAATTCCTAATACATTATTCATTGTTTATTTGTTGTATTTTTGCTATGTTTTCTGCAGAGATCATTTTGTCTTTGTTTGAAGTACTTGTTTTCACTGTGCCTGGCTCCTTGCACTCTCCTAGTCTTGGCTCAGGCCAAGGTGCAGCTCAGGAGGTGAAATAACAGGACTCTTTGCTGGTGCAGTGTCAGATCTCAGTAGGTCCCGGGAATACATTGCAGTACCCATTGAAGTGTACACTGTAAATACCCTTTTGGAATTTGTAGATTTGATATACCAGCAGATAAAGAAAAGTAGCACTGGACTTTAGGGATATTATGGACTTTTTCTCATGGCAGCATTGATAAAAGCTGCCTCCTCACGTCCCCATTTCTGAGTTGGAGAAAACAAAGCGGATCTTTTAGCTCTGCCTCTGGAATAGAAATGGACATCAGAAGCTGCATATATAATAACCAAACCAATATACAATTGCAAACTCAGATAATCTCTTTAGCCTGGTTTCCTCCAGTAAGCTCAGCTCTCTGAATCACTATTGAGAGCCTCCGAAAGCACCCCTGGAGCTGTGCTGCGGGAAACTCGCTTTTCCTGACTTCCAGGCTCCATTTCTTTTTTTTTTGGTTTTATTCTTATTCTTTTCTCCCCATGCCTCCCTCCTGTCTTTGCCTCTTTCTCTATTTTTGTCCATGCAAACATTATAAAAGGCCTAAAAGTGGATAAGTGTCTGCTTCTAGGGTATATAAAAGGGAGTACCATGCAGAGAATCTCCCAAGACAGCTGCTTTGGTTCCAGTCCAAGCTGGCATTAGTGCTAGAGGGATTTAATTATCATATATTAATATATAAACATAGAATAAATGATGTATTTATCTCTTGAAATAGACTTGTTCTTTAACTGTTTATAATTATTTACATTAGTATACTTTCACCTGAGTCTCAGTATACTTTGTCTGCCTTTAGGTGCAAGATGCTGTGTAAGGACAGGGACCTTTAGAAAGCCTCTGCTGTATTTTATCCCCTTAGGAACACAGGGCTTGGTGGATGCAAACAGTGAACAGCTGTGGACTTGGGACACAGTTCTGGAGTACTGAATTACACCACTGCATGAGAACAGCAGGGAGAGCTCTGGTGGGATGCAAAAGCAGCATCTTTAAAATTCAGAATGCAAGACACTAAGATGCTAAGCTGCCATTAGAGAAACAGTTTATGGAATGTCCTCATTCTTAATTGCGTATTTCCTCTTGGTTTTACTACATTATCTGGATGCTTTCCTAGCATGCATTCAGAAACATCCTGCCTCTCTCAGTTTTCTCCTTTTTGTTACCTAATTATGAAAAATAATTTTAATGCAGCAAATAGACACTAAGTGTATTTAGTGAACACGAGTCACAGGGACAGTTTTGAGTCCCAGAACAAACTGCTAGTGATGTGCCAGTTCTCTGAACTGGAAATAACTATAAGAATCCCACTTTTCCTGGTTTTCTATTGAGAATTTCCTGAACTTTATTCCATACAACTGACAGAGTGTACAGGCCTCACTCAGCCCAAGGGTGTATTAAAGGCCCCTGAATTTCACAGATGTTCACAGATGGCAAGTGCTCTCCCTTCACCTCCCCTCTGGCAACACATGGCTCATTCCCTGTGCTGTCAGCAGCCTTTGCAAAGTGCTGCCCTAAAGCTGTGAGGGGGAAGAAGAGGAAGGCTCCCTTGAGTGCTTCCTCCTTGCTCTTTTACTGTATCTTTGCTGCACCATTTCCACATTCTCTCACAAACCCATCAGTAAGGGTGTTTAGGAAAAAATTAGTTTCACTAACACAGGGTCAAAGACAAAATAATTTCTTGGGGCAGTATGTGGATGAGGTGGGCTGCTTCCCCTCCAGCAGGGAAGCCACTTCCCTCTTCTTCTGGGAAAGAGCAATTTTTCACAGCCATGTCTGGCTACAGCAGAAGCCAAAAAAGGATGCAAACTCCATCAGTCTTCTCACTTCTTCTTCACTCTTGCCCTTTACAAGCCCAGCAGCAGGTCAGTCTGCTCAGGGCAGGGGCAGGGTGTCCTGGCTGCTGCCCTGCTCAGCTGCAAGGATGGGGAGCACAGGAAGCCAGGGACCATCCAGCCATTGGTTTATAAATGTATATTCTCATTTGCAGTCCCTGAGAGCGCATTTATGCAATGTTTTGGATGAGTCTGCTATGGTGGGTGAACTGGTTGGGAACACATACTGAGATGTTTGGTCCCTAAGAAGGATCCATTGCACTGCTATTTCATGGGAAAGGCAGTGCATTCAAACCCTGCCCCGGCCTCATCCCACCACCTGCTTGGGATGCACGTTTAGGGCCTCTGAGCTGAAATGACAACTAATGACACGTTGTCAAAGGGACAGGTGTGATGGTTGTCTTCCATTCCCTACTCTGTTCATGACTTTTCCTGTGCACTGGCTTTGATGTGTGATTGACATCTCATTGAGGTGGAATTTGCCTCACTAACTTGCTAAAAAAAAAACAATATGGAAAAAAAGGTGGAGGTGGAAACTGTGCCCTGATGTGATGTGCTAATGTGGCTCAAGGAGACATTAGATGGATGCATGAGGAGGGCCAAAGGAGAGGGCAAGACCTCACCAAAATGGTAGGGGCCAGCAGTGTGGCTCCTGCTGGCAGCAACATGTGGTTCAGTGGCTTGGCTCAGTCAACAGACCATGTTCACAGGATCCATGCTGCCATCCAGTGCTGCTGGGGAAAAATGTACTTAATCCCAGGATCCATGGACAGAAGTTGTGTCTCCCCTGGTCATTACTAAGGGCAGTGATACCCCCAGTGGGGTGTGGGTGCTGTTGTGTTCATACCTGTGGATCTGTGAACGTTCAGTACTCAGGCTCAGACACCTTCAGGCCATTATTTAGGATTTCAGTCGGCTTTCAGCAATAGCTGAGGCTTCTCAAAGTTCCTAACCTGTCAAAAGTATATCTGCCCAAGACTGACATTTTTGAAGGGTTTTCCAGCTCCAGTGTATGGAAAATTCCATCTCCTGAGCACTGCATTTTTTGTAGAATTAGGAAAACAAAAACCAAAGTAGTTGAGAATTCAGCCCCGTGTTTTCCCCAGCCCCCACTAACTGTCGTGAGGGAAACTGTTGTCCACACAGGATCTTCTAGGGGGTCATGGTTGCCAATAGACGGCATTATTATGGGAGTCATTTCATGAAAAGGCAGAAGGATGGGATTCATCCATCACCACCCCAAAGCCCTGCTTCCCCTAAAGAAAGAAAATGCAAGACCCCAGGCAAGTCAATTAAGCATTGTATGGACCTGTCAGAGAGATAAGAAAGGGACTATTTGGCCACAGTGAGGCCGAAAGAGGAGAATGAATCCCAGAAAGTCTCTTGAGCAGATAATAAATAGCCTTTATCAGGGAGGTGTGTCTGTGTGTGTTTTTTGAGGAGAGGCAATGTCAACCTCCCAGGCTCGCCTTCTTTGTTGGGTGAACATTTGCTTAAATTAAAAGCCTCCATGGGAATGTTAATTGGCCTGGATTGGAGGGGAATCATTACTTTATCCTCTCTCTCCATCCAAGGCCATGCACACACATGTGCAGGAATACACATGCTTCCTTTTACAGCAGAGAGAAGCAGTGGCAGCTGGTTCCTGGCAAGGTCTCCCCTTTCCAATGTCACTGTTTGGCAAAGGCATAACAAATACATGGGGGGCTTAGTTTCCTTCTTCTGCAGGAGAAGCAAGGCAAAGGTATGCCAGCTCCTTCTAAAGGTTCTGCTCCAAGCAGAGCCTGTGGACCCACCTGAGAGCCCCGCACAGCAGGGCAGTGCAGCAGCAGCTCCCCCAGGATATATTTGGCATTATGTAAAGTGGAGCGGGACCGCTTGACTAATGAACATCTGGCTTTGTTCCTTTGAGCATTGTTTTCCATTAACTTTTTTTTTTTTATGAATTAGATCATTTTGTCCCACATTTTCAGTGGGAAGCATCAAGTGAGCTTGCAGAGACATGACAGGGTTCCCTATTCCATAAATTCTTTGCTCAGTTTTCATTCTTTTTTTTTCAAGATGAGTGAAAATAACCTTACCCAGCTTATATGCTGGACCTGTACATTATTGCAGCACAGACTAACCTCTCCCCATCCTCTGTTTTTCCTTTCCTGTTGTCAGTTGGAGCAGTGAGGGCAGTTTCTCTCAATTCTTTGGAAACAGCAATGATTGACTGCCCTGTCTGAGGTCTCATATAATGTGAATCGTGGTTTCAAAGTCCTGTGCTTTTTTCTCTCCAAGTTGTGATCTGGTTAGGTACCAGCCATCCTAGGGACTATAGCTTTTCCTAAAGCTGTGTGGTTTCAAAATACTGATTTTTTTTTCTTCTCTGTCTCAAATGTTATCTGTTTTGACTGTTTGTAGAAACAAACTCCAAAATACAAATAATAGCTGAAATGATAAAAAGCAGTGCCTCCCAACCTCACTGTCACGTCCCTCTAATGAAAACTGTGTTTTCCTTCCCTTGCCATAAGTGTAAGGCAGAGTTGAAGTGCACAGCAAACTCCTACCTTGAACTACTGCCGTTAATGGTTTTAAGAATTACTAGCACACTGAGCAAATAGGAGTTTGGAGAAGGATATAACAAAAATAGCTTCTGCCAGGGCTGGGATCCAGCCTCTAGGTGGGAGGCACAGGGGGGAGCTCAAGCCATCCCTGCTGGCTGCCAGCTGTTAGTACCACCACTGAAACCAAAAAGGGAAGAACAAATGCAAAGCCGAATTTAAAAAGCAATGTTTGGCATCCTGCTCTGGAGCTCCATGGGCAGGTAGAGGTTCCAGCCAGCTGCCAAGCACAGGGACTGCTGGAGACATGCAAGTCCTGCTCTGCTTCCAGCCTGGCAGCACAGGGAATGATCCTGATCCCTTGGCTGCACAGCTCCCTTCCCTCATGGAGCCTCAAAAAGTCCCATCCAGCACCTTCAATACAGGGAAAACCTGCAAACACGCACACACAGAGGCTGTACATGTGTATATATATGAACATAAGGGACAAGAACATACAATTTGTAAATCATGAGTGAATTTTATCTAGCATTTTCCAAAATGTCCTTGGGTTTGAAGGTGCTTAAGCACAGTGATGTGTATTCATACTGATTGCCTCTTAATTGGGGCTAATGTGCAACTTCAGATCGTCACAGCATCAAACTTCAGGCTTTTTATATTGTCAGCAGAGAGAGAGGCTTCTGTTTGATGAGCTTTGTATCGCCTTCCAGGGGAGTCTTTCTCCCCTTTGAGTGGCTAGGAAGGCTGTACTCCCAACACAGGCAATTAGAATAAATGTCAAAATTTGGATGCTGTGCATATAGTGAAACAGGAGTACCTGTGTTCCAAGGGCTAAGGTCTCTGCAAAGCCAAGGAAAAAAATGCAGCCTATTCGTTTCCCCAGAAATGTATTTAAAAGGAGTGAAAACATGCCAGGCTTCTTTCACAAAGTAACACAACTGTGCTGTATTGCATTCTGGAATGTCTTTTAAACGTGACCTTTTCAAAGGATATTCTTGTGCTTGAGGCTTGTACCCATTTTTGCTCCTAGGTATTCAAGCATGAGTGTAATTCTACTTGATAATTTAAAGAGTAGGGCTATTGAATTCCTAACAAGGACATCCCTTCTGAAAAATGCTCATTATCTGTTGGAATTTGAAACTAAATAGTAGAGCTTTTAAGGAACCTAAATTGAAAGGTCTTCTCTGTTATGCAGCTTTCATTCTCTTGATTCTTATGCTGTTGTAATTTTTGGCATTAGCATGACCTTTCAGAGTAAGCAGGACATAAATAAGTATTATACAGGGGTTAAAACAGGGGAAAAACTTAGCAGAGCAAGAAAATCTCAGAACCCCCTGTCATTTAATCTTTGTTTATTCATCCTGCAAAGTATAAGCCCCGTGTGGTTTCTTTGCAACTTCTCAAGGTAAGGCAGAGAACACTCCTGTAATTCATGCAAGATTCCTTCATGCTGTTGACTGATCTTACAAGAAGAGCATGGATGAGAAGACTGGAAGTCTTGTCAGTCTCTAGAAAAGCTGCAGGTTTGAGCCTTCAGCAGTGCCACAGGTTGCACAGATCTGGTCCACAGCTGATTAATGCTGCCTTGCTGCCAAATCTCCTCTTCAGGGGAGGAGATTTAACCCATCCCTTATTCTAGTTGTGCTTTAGTCACTATTAGCACCTGATATAAACGATAAAACAAGGAGGTAGTGTCAGCATACAGTTAATTTTCACAAAACACTGGAATTAAGCAGCTAATTAAGTTAGCTCTGGCTAACGTTACCCTTGGCAAATACATTTTGTCTCATCCAGGTTTTTAGGCAGTTCCTGCTTGTATGAACTGCAAGAAGCAGGGCAGTAATAATGCATCAGAGATAGCTGGGTGAAATCCAGAGGAAGTAACATCTTAAAATGCCACATAACCTTTTTGCAGGAAAATTTTAAAATTTGTGGTGGCTTTCACCCTAATGTGGACATCCAGAACAGTCAGATTCTTTTACAAAATTTGGACAAAATAAAAGGAATCCTCTAAGTGGGCCTAACAATAATTTAAACCATTTTTCAGGCTGACAAACAGATTGAGGAAAAGGAAAAACAATGTAAGAAACTAGATGTGGGCTCACTTTTCTGGACTAAGCAGTAACCCCCTTCTCACACAGGCCCATATGTGCTGAAGTCAAGCAGACAGCTTAAATTAAGTTTTTGCAAGATCAGGAACTTTGAGCTCAGGTTATTTCTCAAGTTCCATTTGTCAGTATTCTAGTGCAGACACAGCACTGAGGGCAAGTTAAAGGACCTTTTTAAATTATTAGATATAAGAGGTCTGCATAAATTGTAATTTTGAAAACTAATTACCTTGAAAACCACAAATTACTGCTTTATATACTCTGGGTGTATCTTTTTGCTGTAGAACTGCCTTAGAGATTTCCAGCTTGCTTCTTTTTTGGACCAAAAGGTCAACACGAGCATTTCTTTTCACAAACCTTACAAATCACATCACTTCAGTCATTCAACAACACGGGTCTGCTGATACACAGCTAATGAAATGCATTAGGGTGCTAATCTCTTGCCCAATAAAACCTGAGATTAAGTTCTAGCTTGTAAATCAAGTCAGCTGGAATGTTTATAGTTCTTTCCTAGAAGCACCCCAAAACAAGGCTGGGTTTGGGACAGGCAGCATCAAACAAAGGATGTCTGGGGTAAGAAGAGCAGGAAAGATTTCATGATTGCTTTGGAGCTACACAAACAGATTGTGCAGAATAGCTGTCCTGCACCTGGACTGAGTCAGCTCATTTACATTATTAAAAAAAAGAAGAGAGACAGCTTAGTGGCCTAAAATAGCTGGTGTGCTGTTGTGGAGGATTTGTTGGGTGTTCATGTGGCAGGCCAAAACAAAAGCAGTGTGTCAAATGAATCTTTCAGCCTATGGGATGTGTCAGTGTGGGTAGGCAGGAGCACTTGCAGAGTGCAGGCTGGAAGCGTGCTTATGGAGAGTGGGAATGTCCAGGAGTCGACCTAGGAGATAGGCAGTTTGCCATCTATTTATCATTTTTAAAAGTATATTTTTGTAAAATACAGGAATTAACAGAAGATGATCCTAATGACTCCAGTCTGCCATTTTCTCCCTCTGTTCCTTTTAGGAGAGGCCGTCAAACACCAATAATTCTAATCTTTTACAAGTACCTAATGGCTTCCTGCCAAGAAAGGTTTTAAGAAATAAATAGGAGCTCTTAATGCAGTGAATTTCAGTTTTGTCTAATCTGTGCGACTTGATGAATTAAATCCCTTTGCATCTCAAACCCACTTTGGTGATTTGCATGGCGATTATTTCAGTTTTCATAAATTTTCCCCAGTCATTTCCTTTCATTTCTCAAGAACAAACATCTGATCTCTGCAGAAGGGAGCCTGTGTAATGTGTAGTGTTTCAGACTTGTCTGTACACATTCAGCTGTTGCACAGCCATAGGTATAGTGTATGTCGATCCATGCAGGACACCCGAGAGCTCAACTGGCCCCCAGGAATGCGGCTGCAAGGTCTGTGTGTGCATCCTCTGCAGGGACCAGAGGCACATCTTGGGCTACACTGAGTGTGATTGGCTGTGCTGCATTTGTACAGACCTAAGTAGAGGCTGGTTGTTATGTATAATTCCTATATTTTATACCTGTAAAATTTATTTCAGTAACCTACATTTTATATGTAAGATGCAAGACCATATGTTATATGGTCTTGTATTATATAGAAGACCGATGCTGCTAGCATGGAGCACATTGAAGCAACAGCTGAAAAGATAAGCCAAGAAGGATTCCTCTGTGTTCTGTTCCTGTTCCTTGCAGTGCTCTAGTGAAGTTTAAATGCCTGCTTTGCTCAGGCATTAGTTGAAAAGCACCCACTAAAATGCAGTTTTTCTGCCTTCTGGGGCCTTCAAACAAAAGTTTTCTCACAGAGCCTCTCTCAGTATAGCATGAGCTGGAGAATATTCCATAATCTTAGAGCTTGTGCTGGGCTCAGTTTGGCACATTGTGGCACAAAAAGCAGATATTTGTGATACACCCAATGTTTTGAAATATGATGTTAACAGCATACCCTGAGAGTAGTTTATTTGCTCTGGCCTCAGGACTCGTGTTCCCAGAAAAGTCTCACCAGGCTGAGATGGAGACTCAGTGCTGCAAAAATAGCAGTCAGAAGTACCAGCTACAGAATTATTGTTATGTCCCTAGCCTTAATGCTTTTCTTTTCTTTTCCATTTTCTTTCTCACCTACTACTTTCATGCTTGTCTGGAGTGAGTCTTGTTTATAGAAGCAATATATGTGTGTTTTGTGGATAAATGGTTATAGATGCAAATATAGCTATAGATGTACATCGTGTATGTATTCCTCTCTGTGCCTATATGCATTTGACATGTTTAGATGAATTAGGAAATGCTTTAATCCCAGTTTTGTGGCAAGTAGGGCATTCTGAGACGCTAATAGTAGTTGCAAGGATGAATGAAAACTCAGTGTCAGAGACAGGGTTGGAATCAGCTTTCCACGCCCTCTGTGCTTTGGTCAGAATTGAGGAGATCAACCTAGAAGGGACAGGAGGTCAGCTCCTCCACTCTGCTGCCCCCAGGCAGGATCCATTCAAAAGAAACTTCTCCTGAGAGATCTTTAGCTAACTTCTTAAAACCACTGACAGTGGAGGTTCCCTGGGTCCTGCCAGTGGTCACTCTGGCTGCCAGCTGGATATTTGTCCACAGCACATTGTCCTGTTGCTGAGTGTTGGCTTGCCCTGCACAGGATTGCATAGCAAAAATACAGGGCAAAGTGGGAGCATGGGTTGTGTGGGTGACTGGCTTTGGTTGTAGCCCTGGAGGTTTAACAGACTCTTCCTGTGTTGAGATGCACTGTGATACTGTGTTGTGGTATTTCTGAGGCTTCTCTGCTTAACAGAGTCTCTTGGGTATCCATTTAAGAATTCTGAGACTATTTTTTAATCTAGAAAAGGAAATGTAATGCACTAGCAGGTTGAGAGTGGAGTTTGCTGGAAATTCTGCCTCTTCTTTTTAAATGTTTAGAATGTGACTGTCCCATTTGTTTGGCTGGACCTGTGGAAAACCCATGGTTAGGGGATGTACAGCTGAACTGCAAGGAGGAGAAAAACACAGTTCTCCGACTGGGAAAACTCCAAGACATTGTGAAAAGGCAGAGGCTAGAGTTTCATGTGATATTTTTGGAGTTCTTTTAGTTAGTAAGTTGTTCCAGTTCCCTTGCTGGTCCCTTGCTGGGGCAGGAGCCTGCCTGGACCCTACCCCATGGCACTGCACACCCAGGAGTGCCATAGAGACAGTATCACCCTGTCAGCTCCCAACTCTCTAGTTAGGCAGACAGGACACCTGGATGTTTCACTAACTCATTCTTTTCTTAGTATATAAAATTAGGAAAAAAATAGTGCAATTTCACGAGGTTGGAGGATGTGAGGATCAAATTAGGGCATGGTTTGAAAATATGATTATTGGTGGCTTCTCTGGCTGACAGTTCCCTTACTGCCCTCTCCTTTGTCCCGGTCTCCCCCAGCTGCTGGCTCCAGGGTTGCAGGCTGAACTGGCCCAGGAGAGCAGTCAGGGCTCCCTTCTTTGCTGGGTTATTTTTGATTTGGCCCAGTTGCTTGATCAAGCCCAGCATTCAGCTCCATGAAGCAGTTGTTCTGACACTGCTTTGGGGGTGGAAAAGGACCATGAAGGGCAAGGAGGGATGGCAGGAGCTACTTCAGTTGACTTTGCTGCCAAAAAAAATGTAGGTCATTCTCCACCAGAAAGCAGCACAGCCTTGAAAAGGCCAGTGCTTAGGCTCCCTCTTCACCATTTAGATTCATTATGGAGGGAAGAATAGTTTTCCCTACGGTCCCCAAGCAGAGCATTTCTTCTTTGGCATGAAGAAACCCTTTTAAGAACATTATCTGAGCTATTACAGTGATGAGAATGCATGTAGGTCAAAGTTGTCAGCAATTTGCATGTCCACATTCGTCTGCATCTCTCCTGCCTTTGCCGGTTACTGTCCACTGGTGTCAGGGTTTGTTTTTTAATATAGATGTTTGTTGCCTAGGGACTGGATTAGGAGTGCCCCAGTTCATGTTGAGTTCTGATGAGTCTCTAGGTAGAAACATCTATCAAGGCTGGGCATGAGAGCGTGCCCTTGGAAGGAGAGCGTGGCTGTTCATTATCTCTCCCCTGAGCCGAGTCTCCCTCCCCACGTGTGTAATCCTAGAGTTGGCGTATTTGCCGTAGAAGAGATTCCAGCTGGCCTTTGAAGTCGCCTCAGAAATATTTATAGAGGACAGGTCAGCTCTTTCGTACAGTGAGTGTTGCATGTGTTCAGAATCAAAGTGTAAATTATATCTGTCTAAATGTGTGTGCCTACTCTTGAGTACCAGGGCTGCTCTTGAAATACATACCAGTCGTGAAGCTTTTTATTACCATTATGAAGGAGCTAAATGTCAATTTAGAACAAGACCTTTGTAAGCCTTATACATGAGGAGGCTTTTTTCACCTGAGATGTCCTTGGCAATGTTTGTAACACCACGTTATCCAGCAATTATACTGAAAGCTTGGGAGTCTACCCATAATTAATTTGCAGCACCAAGAGCTGTTACACCAGTCAGTGGAGGTATCCTGAATATTCCTAAGGAAGAGAATGTTGTGTACAGGGGCATTTTGAGCTGGATTTCTCAATGTGCAAGAAAGAAATGCAAAGTAATGATACATTCCCACTGCAAATCTTTGCTGTATTTTAAAGCTCACCCTTCCCTGTGGTTGCTACCCACCAGTCCAAGACAAAGAGGAAGGAGCTTACAAAAATGTGACTTTGGCAATCTTGGAAAACGATGTCTCTGTGTATGAGGTGCATCAGAGTGTTATTCAGTCTATTCCCAGCAAAGCATGAAACTTGGTAGTCTGAACATGAGGAGTGTTACATCTTTCATAGGCAATTACAGAAAGATGGCTCTTGAGCTGGGGCATTTACTGGGACAACCTGAATTTCCACTCTCATCTTGGCTTTGGTGATGAAACCCTGAACAGTGACTTGAGAGAGTCCAAGTTAGGGGTGAGTGAGTCAGCAGAGAAACTCTAGGTCCAGAGCGTGAGCAGGGAATGAGGATGTGGGGATGCAGGCCCATGTTCCTACAGAGCTGCAGGAGGAATTCTGCGCAAAATAAATGCAATAAATGTGGAGGGAACATTCTCTCATGCTTCCTCTCACGGTTATTATCCAGATTCATAATTAGCTTAGTGCAGCTTCTAGCTCGAGAGTGGATTTTCCTGTGGTTGAAACAGTGCTCTGTCCTTTTGTCAGCGCATCTGACTGTGAGCTATTGCTTAGTTTCATTTGAGAGATTTCCCCAGTTTAGCTGCTTAAAAGCACTTCTTTAGGAGGCTGCAGGATTGCACAGAGCTATTTGTCTGGCATTTCTCAAACAGTTTGCTTCCTGTTGATAGTAAACCGATGTAAAAATGCCAGAGTTGTAATAAACTATATCCACTCGTGCACCCCAGATTGGCCTTAGATTTGTCTAAAAGCCACTGGGGCAGTGCACCAAGTACATATTTTTTCCTACTCTTTTTATTATTTTCTAGAGCAAAGGGCAAAGCCAGACTGAAGGTCAGTTTATTTCTTCCAGCAGAAAGGTGACATGTCCTTTTTGTGTTTGCCAGTGTTTAGTTAGGGGATAAACAGACGAGAGAACTGGCTTGACACAGAGGGCTGACCCAAAGGCAGTCGAGTCCTGCAAAACTATTCTGGTGAGAAGTTGGCAGGCAAGGACTGAAGCAGCAGCACGCTGCTCCTGCCAGCATTTGCCTAGGACATAAGCATGGGAAGTAATAAATTTGTCTCAAGAGTCTGTCTGTAAATGCCTAATGCTGGAAAATGCAAAAATGGTATGTATGAGCATAGATGAGAGCTGCTGCTGATTTCTTTAATGAAATGGATTTGTAAGGCCAAGACAGCCACAGGAGAAATTGGCCTGCGAGAACGAACAGCACAGCCATTTGTGGTGCTGTGCCTGGAGCTCGTCCTGAAGGTGCACAAGGAAGTGATGCTCTTCATATAAAATTGTGCCTCCACCCTTACGAGTTTACTTTGAAGTTCGCAGGTAGGGACGCAAATGAGAAGGAGAATAGAGTATTAAGACAGGGTTGTACTGAGGGTATGTAATCATAGGTCACCCAACCAATTTTTCTCTCAGAAGAACAGGGTGAAATACCTGCAGTAAATATACAGGTGAAAAACTAGACCCTACTGGTAAATCCTTGGGCACTAGAAGTGCCTTGAGTATACGTGTAGAGTATACATGTAGAGCCTGTATCAGCTGGTCTGCGTCCTCAGGCAGAAATTTCTTCCTGACGTGTTCAGAAATGCTTTTGCTGTGCCATGCTGTGTGTTAAGGTGAGATGTTCCTCAAGCCAGGGACCTCCTTCACTGTGTGTGCTGTGCATCCCAGCTGAGGCACCTGGGCATGGGGGAAGCCATGCAGGAATTATGAAGGAGAAAAATGTTCCACAAGGAGATGGTGACACTGCTGCCTTCCCTCTTTCCTGGGTGAATAAATATATTGTGGCGGTAGAAGATAAAAATAGTCCTCGGTCACAGGCTTGGCAAGCACCTATGTGTGTGGTAAGCATTCTACACTGAGGATAAATAATGAAGCCATGTAATGCTCCTTTCTTGGTAGCAGTTTAATACCAGAAGGCCCTGCCGACATTGCAGCTTGGCAGTGAAAGCCAGAGCCAAAGCTGAGTCCCAAGTGTTTTCTGTGGATGTTGCTGAGAGGAGCAGGACCACTCTGTTAGTGAGTTCTCAGGTTCTCCATAGCCCCTTCTGTGAAAGGGAACAGGAGAAAGAAACCAGGGCGAGTTTGGTCCTGAAGAATGCCAGGGCAGGGCTTCCTGACACAGAGGGCTGGGAAAAGGAGAGTTCTGGAGAGGGTAGGGGACAGGTGCACTTGTCAAGCCTCTTCCTAGTAGTAGTTAGAAATACTGCTCAGGGATGGCCAGGAATATGTCAGGCGTGTAGGATACCTGGTCCTGACATCCTCCCAGCCTCCAAGAGTAGGTTTGGTCCTTCTTTTTACCCCTTTTACCCCTTTTAGACTTTTTGTAGATTTTTGTGCAGTCCTCCCTTATTTATAAAGAAAATATTGGAGCCTTATCAACTTTTCAGGGCAACAAGACAAGAAGGCTTTGAATTTTGCATACTGGTTGGACTAAACAGGCAACATTATGATGCATTTTAATACATGCATTTTGAGTTTCTTTTAACAAAAATTATCAAGTAAGCAAATTAAAAGGGCGCCAGGGCTACTTCTGAAGCTTGCAAGACAGATAAAAGCAAATATTTTTAAACATTTCATTAAAAATGAACCCAGAAGTTTTTTGAAGCTGAACATTTTGTTCTGCAAGCTCAGCATATTCATTAACCTCCCACTGAAGACTGCTGAACAGCTGGATCCAATTTCTGAAAAGATAATCATAAAGAAATTAGATTAATAGTCTTCAAGTGGAGCAGTTGTGAATCAGCTCTTTTATATGTCGCATCCTTTTAGCTGTTTTCCATGTGAAGATGGTTACTACAGTCCCCAAAGGAATGAGACCATATCTCAGTGTTACAGATATCAGTTCTGTTCAACTGTGAACACAGCAAGGCACAGCTATGCAAGATTGCTGCTGGCTCCTTTTTCGCCTCTCCTATCTCCCTTTTCTGAATACATCACCTCCATGACATATATGCATATTTGCTCCAAGGAAATCACTGTCCTGTCAGAATCAAAGGTAGGACATTTCTGACATACCAAGCAGTACAAAAAGGCTTCTGCTGGTCCACAGGAACATTAAGCGCCTTTGTCTAGTGCGTTATTGTAATACAGAGAGGTCAGTGTAAAAGATGACCTGTCCCCACTCCATTCATGTTCTCGTAGCTTTTTCTCAGGGATAAGCCAACTAAATGGTAACTGTAGGGCAGGGATTACAGTACCTTCATTTTGCATGTGCACAGGCACATCCTGCAGCCACCTGGTTGCTCTCTGCTTTACTTGGTTTGCTCAGTCCCTGACCTGTGAGTTTATTCCCACTCACGCAGCGAGGTGCAGAATAACCTGGCAAACCTTAGGGCTTGACTTTCCCAACTCAGTGACCAGAAATGGCTTGCATTTATTTGTGATGTGATTCCCATGCAATTTTACAGAAGTTTGTTTGAAAAAAGTCCATAATCACCAGCTTTCACTCATCTTTCTGTGTTCTATGATTAACAAAATGATACACCCACATGCAGTCATTCCCTGGGCAAATGTATATCCTTACATGATTGCACAGCTTTTAGGGGTAAATTGCTATATTACACCTTTAGGTGACATCCTGTTGATGTCCTGGCTTCCAGATACTCCAAGGTCTCAGCTAAGTGACTGGGTTTATTACAGGACACCCTGGAGCTGCCTCTTCCAAGCCCAGCCGTGCTGGTATGTGCCAGTCCTTGGGCCTGGGCTGTGGAACACCAGCTCCAGTAGTGCCCACCACCTTTGCACACCCACAGTCATGTTCTCCCAGTTCAGTGGGCCAGCCTTGGGCAGCAAATGCCTTAAGCACATGCCTGAAGTTACACACCCACTTAAAAGTCTTCCTTTCCCAAATGGAAAAGGGTCTGGGCTCAGCTCAAGTGTCTGCCTGAGTCAGGGTTGAGAGAATTCACTTTTCAGTGTGTCCCCTACTAGTGCCATGCCAGAAGATCTCTCATTTTGAAGAAAATGTGAAACAGAATAGGCTGTGGCTGACTTTTGTCAGTGCTGGAAGCCAGCCAGATCTCTAGAAGTGTTAGTCTTTTTCTTTGCAGCCTGGAGGTAGTATTTCAATAGTTACAGAGCTAGGTAAAGAGACAGAAGGGTTGTTTGTTTTCCTTTTTACTCAAACTTTCAGTACGTGCTTAAAAGGTGACACTCTTGTCTGGTATTTTCAGTTTAGACAGAAAGTGGTTGTTTCTTGGGTTGAAAAATTGAATTCCAGAAAGAAATAATGCTTCTGGCAGTGCAGCCTGCATTCCAGGGCATGATTTCATCTGGTAACTAGTCCAAGAGAGTCAATATTGGCTAATGTGACCATGACTGCATGTATTTCTCATTAATTTTCATCAAAACTTGCCAGAAAATCCATGTTTTGGTGCCAGCAGATCACTGTTCCTTTCCATGTATTTTTATTGTCATCATTCACTAACCCTGAAAGCCTCTCTAAGGAAAAGAAAAAACTGTAATGCAGCACATTCATCTCCTCTCAGTGCCTGCTGCAGAGGGACAGAAAGTGGTGGATGGAAGCCCTTTAGCAAAAAAATGGAAGTTCTTCAGGAAAGTGGCTTTGAGAGTCCTTTGCAGGACCATTATTTTCTGGTGCAAAAGAAAACAGGATTCTAAATGAGGTCATGATATACAGGGTAGCTCTGCCCTTCTCTATTCTGTTATCTCTTGCTGCTTCAGCTCAGAGCAGAGCCTCAGTGATCTCTAGTCTAATTTTTCTGTTTGCCCTGTATTACCTCAAGCTGTCTTTTGAGAATCTTCCTGCCATTCTTGCTCTCCTGTTGGGATGTGTGTTGGCCACTTCTGCTGTAGCTGATTGCCCAGCAGTGGACTGTAAACCTGCACATTTGGGCATTTACTGTCTGTCCCACAATACATGGAGGAGTGGGAGCTCTCAGTGCCTCTTTTATCTGTAAGAGTCCCAGACTGGAATAATGCATAATGTGACCATTAGTTTAGCAGAGATGGAAGAATGCAGTTGCACATCCCAGAACAATCCATGACAGTAGATCCAAACTCCTGAATCCTCCTGGTGTTTAAGTGCATTTCAGCATCCCGTCAAGCAGCTCAACAATTTCTGTGTCCTCTGTCTCTAAAAACGATTTAATTTTATTTTTGTTGCGTGGACCAATTAGTGGTGAAACTGCCAAAAAATTGACCCGTAAGGAGTTTTTTGAAATTCCACCTGAGCATCTGTCCCTTCATCAGGTATCATTCCTATTGTCAGAACATACCCTGAACTTTGCTTTGTTGCCTCAGCAGGCCAGTCTGTTCCCTGACTTTTGGATATACGTGGAAATTAAAAAGTCAAACAAGTCATATCACAGAGAATCTCAAAATGGATCCCAAGGTTTCCTTTACAGTGCTGTCAGCTGGTTGGCACGCCCTTCCCTCTGAATGTCTCAGCAGACTCCTGGCCTTTGTTAAACCCTGTGTGCTCCAGACAGCAGCCAGCTCGTGTGCCACATCTGGAAGAGCTGTGCTTCTGTCAGCCTGACTGACAGAGGTGATATTACTCTTTCCCACTCTGCAAAGAGATTTCCTCTTGTACTTCATGCCAGAGTCTGCATCCCAGGCATTGTAGGTAAAAACCTCTGTGGAGTTAGCTCAGCAAAGGTAGATGCCTCTTCTTTCTCCCTCTCCAAAATCCTCAGCACAGAGATTTTTCATTCTGAGGAAACCTTTCTTGGCTTCCTTATGGAAAGAAGAGGCCCTGGGAGTGTAGGTTGAGGCTGGGCTGGAGCTCTGGAGGTGGGTGAGTGTTTCAGCACTGGCAGCTGAATTGACTAAAGGACCAACTCAGGGAAACTGTTACTGCAAATTACAATTCAGCTTTAAACAGTCACCTCGTCCTGCCAGGGTATTTCTTCTGTCTTATTTTTCCTTTTGTGAAGGAAACAGCTGTGAGTGATCCATAAACCAAAATTCCATTCACAAGCATTTTACAAATGGGCAGATGGGAGATAAATATGTATATATTTGTTTAGTTATGGACTACACTGAGTTCACCTGTAAAAAGTAGTGCTTTTTTGTGCTCTGTGTTATACACAGAGGGGAGGTATGTCCAATAACCTGAGTTGGAATAGCTGAAATATGCACAAGAATCAGGAACTAGTATGTGTGATTAAAGCAGTATTTCTAATTGGAGGCTTTTTAAATAGTACCACTGTGGAGTTTTTCCTTATAGCTCAGCTACTGAAATTGCATCCTCACCTTGGACACCCCCTCTAGTGAGGAAGGAATGATTTTAAAATTTGGGACATACTGTACAATAAAAGCTGTGGCTGTGAACAGGCACGTCTGTAGATGGAGGGTCCTAACTCGCTCCATACTTGGCCTGGCACTGTTGTACATGGATGTGCAAAGAGAAGGCAGTGGGGGAATTGATCTCTCTAAATTCTCACTGGAATCTATGCAGTAAAGTAATGTGAGGGGAAAAGCTCCAGTACCTGCTCATGCACCACTCTCCAGTTGTGGGGGTGGGCCCGTTATCCAGCTGATCAGATGTTATCTATTCCTTGGTCTGTGAAATTAAGAGGGTTTGATTTGAGAGCTAAGTGGCAAAGCTCCTTAAAGCCAAATCTGTTATCAGCAGCATTGCTGTCATCACCTGTACTGCAGGCTCAGCTCCACAGGCACCCTCTGTGTGCAGTGGAAGCAGGAGCAGCAGGTCAGGCAGCTTTGAGGGATGCTCTTCTGGCCCTCTGCCCTCCAGCTGCACACTCTGCTCTGTCCTAGTTAGGCTTCTGTCTTCTAACTAGGATTTCAGAGGCAGGGACATAGAAGAAGGCTAAAGCATTTGTGAATCATGGAGCTGCAAGTGTTGAAGAAAGACTCCCAAAAGAGAGAGTAAGCTCCAGTGCCATACTGCAGACCCAGGCAATTTGGATGATGTTAAAAAAACCAGCCCTCTTTCCCCCCCTTTTTCTCCCTGACATTTCCACTTAGCAATGGAAGACAAAGTTACGTCAAATAAAGTGATTGTTCTTATTTATATGGCACCTGGATGGAGTAGGTGCTTTACAAGACATGTAAAGTACCCGCTTCAACTGCATCCAGCCTAATGAGATGCATGAGATGTGACAAGCTCTGCCAGCCTGGAGGATGTGCTGCAGGGATGTTCCAGGTGGGGAAACAGGGATAGCTGGAAAGGAGTTCAGTGCTGTCAGGAATTCCTGTCTGCCAGAAATGAATCCCTGGAGTGTGGGCTCATTGCAACTGTCTGCAGCAGCCTGAGCCTGCAGGGGGGAAGAACAAAAGTAGGTAAAAGCCAGCTCCTTTTTCTCTCACCCTGGTGTGATGCAGAGTGGTTTGGCCTGACTCTCAGGGATGATGCTGAGCCCAGAGCAGCATTGCTCTCAAACCCCTGGCAGTTTTTTTTCAAAATACAGTTTCTTATTCTGCTACACCTTGGCAAAACCACATCAGTCCCACCATGCTGGCTCTGGCCCCAAATTCCTGTTGGTGCTTTCTACTTATTTATTTTAGCTTTTCTTGAAACTCTGTTGTATGACAGAACTATCTGTGGTGGTGTCTTTTGTCGGAGTCCTTGTAAGCAAAGGTCAGGCACTGCAGTAATTCAGGTTTGGGTTTGATCTTTGGTGCACCAGTGCTGCCCTTGGGCTGAAAGCAGCAGAGTCCTCTGAAAGACAATGTCTGTCTTTCTGTTTCTCAAAATGTAAGGGGTTTGTAGGATCAGCTTTGCTATTTGTAGATTGCTTCAGCATTCATTTAGCTTGTATAATGATGGGCTCTACTAAAATACCAAAATTAGAGGAGACCTCAAGCGAACCTCTCAGGAAGGGGCCAGACTATGTGTGGAAGACTTGCCAAAAGCAGTGAACACGAGGTTCAAACTGAGCATTAGCCCTGTTGGTGCCATATCCCTGGCCATATCCTTTTTTCCCATTTATTTGTCATCATCTGAAACTAATTTATAAGATAATGATTTAATACTGTCAGGAAGCTTACAGAAGGGGAGGAAAGGCCTCCCTAATTGTGTTTTGACATTTTTTGACATTAGCAGCTCTTGTGAAGGAAAGAGACAAAAGAAACAAAACAAAATCTGTTCAAACAAGATTCTTCTGCTTTTTATTCTCTTTGGCTGAGAAAAATCAAGTTGCAGAGGAGCTGGTGCTGCAAAACCAAAGCCTGTCTCCCAGTAGCAGTTTTTGTGAACTGCATTTCCATCTAAAGTGAGTTTCACAGAATTTGCTCTTCTGTAAAGTGGGTGTTTGCTTTTTAAGGGATAGAGCACTTTGGCTTTCCCAGCACCTCAGGGCTTTGAAGCATTGCTCTGTGTCAGTGGCATGAAGGTTTGCTTAATACCTGGCTCTGTCTGAAGGCAGCTCTGTGCCCAGGGTTTGCATTGCTGGGTAAATCCATCAGTGTCTGGATTAGCCTGGCTGCGGTTCGCAGGGATACAGCCCTGGCTGAAAGAGCCTGGTGGATCAGCTCTTGGTGGGAGCTGCAGCAAGACTCATGCAGCTTCTTCAACAGAGAAGACTTGCTATCATTTCTCTTGTTAGCATTTAGAATAGGTTTCATTGATGTTTTCTGACTATCAAGGCCACACTGTACCAATAAGGTCCCCAGGTGATGACAGAATTTACCAAGTGTGTAGTCTCCCACACTTCAAAAGTGTTCCCCTGAGTATAAACAGTGTCTTCACACAGGAGACACCTAAGGCCAATAGCAGGTCTAACACCTAAAGCAGGAGTCATTTTTACATCCCACTTTGTTGGGCTTTCTGTTGTTTCTTTTTTAAATTTGAAAGGAAAATAGAGCATTTCTAACTTTTTCTTAGAGTTACCTACCAAACCTAGGACCGATATTATATTCCTGCTCTGTTTTGCTAACATGAGGCACTGCAAAAAGTGCCAGAAATGGCTAAATTCCAAATCTTTGTGGGTGAGTACAGTTTGTCTTCCCTCCTGTTGCCCTGCTGGAGTTGGTGCTCCAGTGTCAGTATCTTTAGGGAAGGGTCTAAAGCCACAATCCCTCCTCCCTCCATAGCAGCAGATACCTTTGAGCTCCTTACAGGGAAGCATTACAGAAGCCTCTGAGTCAGCCACAGGGACATCTTGATAGATGCCACCACAAAGGCAGTTCTTCTCATCTTCCTCCAGCATGTCTAAAGGCCTTTCAGCACAGATTTCTTTCCTGTAGCTGTTCAGGATATTTTTTCTGCTGCTTGGTAAGCTTTAACACTACTTTTTACTTGGATTTGGCAGATAAATGAGAGCACAAGCTTCCAAAGTTGTGTTTTGTTTGGTTTTTAATGAATTACAATAAAATGTCTTAATTACCAAATTACTGAAAAAACCTGAAATTTCCTGAGAGCCCTGGAGGTTTTCCCTAGGATTAGTCCCAAATGAAAGAGACATTACTGTCTGAACATTTCCAAAGTACATTCTAGTTATCTTTTAAAATTTTGATTGAAATTTAAGCATGCAGGTTGTTTTGAAGGGCTTTTCTGTTGTCAAGAAAGCGAGTTAAAAGGAGCAAGTGACTGAATTTGAGCAAAACACAATTTGCTAATAAGCTGTGAGTAGTTTTGTGAACCCCAGGACCTACAGTCACCCCCTCTTTCCTCCGTGTCTATGGTAAGGCATCCCAATCCTGCCAGTCAAAATCAATGAGCATATTTTGTACAGGAACTTGCTAGTTAAACAGATGATGGGAATGAAGTTATTCAACCACATGGCTGTTTACGGAGCACCGTTTGCATCACATGGACATCTGAGTTTCCAAATGTGCATAGATTATTTAAAGGGCTTGAGTTTGTTCATCCCTTGAGTTTGTCTCTGAATGTACCACAGACTTAAGAGTTCACCATGGGAAAAACTGAATTAATATGCAACATGACACAATTTCTTAATAATTTTGTGGTTCCTTATAAACAAAAGCAGAAAGCTCAGGCAATACACTCTCGAGCCATTGCTTTGCTCTGGTTAAGGCAGAACTTTAAAGGTATATCCTGTCTTACTGTCATGAAATAGTGAGAACTCTGCCACTCACAGGAGAACTTCCTGCTGAAGTTTGAATGTCTTTGTTGTTTGTTTCTTGGAAGTCGTTTTGTTGTTGCTGCCTTTTAATGGTAGTGCCTTTATTGGTTTTATGTTTAAGGATTTGTACACCCCTCGTGCTTTGCTGATAGTTGGGCCGATCTGTGAGGAGCTCCCTCCAGCAATGTGCAGCTTTCTCCTTGTTGAGTATAAACAGACAGGGCTTCATTGCATTGCTGGAGGGATATTTCAGGAAAAGGGGCTGGGGTAGGCTTCTTGTATGATAATCGAGTGAAGAATTTCTCTTCCTTTACTCTCCTGTTCAGACTTTAAGAACAATTTGCCATTTGTAAGATTCCAGAAATTGTTGTCCTGGGAGAGACAAAACTCTCACTTGTACAGCTGGCGTGCCAGGGCACATGGAAGTGCTTTTCTCCTGCAGGCACATTCTTGAGTGTTCTCTTTGCCCTGCCCAAAGCCAACAACCAGGAACAAGCCTGCTGTCATTTCCAAAGCCACTCTTTCATGCTTCCGACCCATCCCTGAGTGAGATGTCTCACAGAGCAAGCCAGCCTTTGTAAGATGGCATGCAGAAGCTTAGGAAGAATTTCAGTTCTGCTTCTGTGCATCTCTTCACAAAATTAGGGACTGCAAAAGGCATTGTGATTCAGAGCTGTATTAGCAGCCAGATGTAGGAACTTTAAAGAAAGGCATTCCTCAGATTGATCACAGCAATGCTATTACTATCAGTGGTGTGTAAAGTGTCAACTGCAGCTGTGTTGAATTATTCATTATTTCATAAATACAGTGAGGTTTCTAAAGGCAAGGTTTTTAAGATCCATTTGAAAAGCAAAATGAAAGCCCCTGTAATTAAAAATCATTATTAAACTTCATTGTTTAACTTCATTTCAACTTTTTCCTATGTGATTATTATTATTATTGAAGTTCTTATATTTATGGATTTTCCTACTCCCTTCTCTTTCTCTCACAGCTAATGAGAAAAAAGTGTGTTGGAATTAAATAATCTTGCTCTCCAGAGACAATTGTTCTATGCTCTCATGTTGACCCCTGGAAAGAGATTTACTGGGTGATGCTCTTAATTTTGCTGATAGGAGACACTGTGCACATCAGCACAGGGTAAAAGGAAATAAAAGAAAAATAAATCTGAGTTTTGATGTGCTTGCATCTGAGACCCTTAAAACAGCCTGTAGCTTTGGAATGACTGGAATCTGCCTTGGGCTCAGCAGGGAGTGAAGTGCAGCAGAGAGCAGTGCTTAAGAGCAGGAGACAGAGTGCATGTCCAATTCCATACAAACCATGTTAGCTTCAGCTCATCTCTAATAACAGTATTTCCATCAGCCCCATGCCATTCAAGATAAAAAAAAGTTCAAATCCCTTTGATACCTCAGCTATCTTTGTGACCATGCTACAGTCCTCTGGGGATCAAGGCTGTGGTATAAATACCTACGCTGCCTTGTGTGGCAGGACCAGAGGAATGTGGTGATGATGCTTAAAATAGCCTGAACTGAGCTCCACCATGGCAAAGATCACACATTTCCTACATTTCAGCCACTCCTTTACAGATGTGGGGGATGATCCAGACAGCAACAGGGATGCTCTGAGCCTGTGCCAAGGGCTCCTGGCTCCTCAGCCTCCTCCAGCCTCTGCCAGCCATCGTCACAAGGGTGGGAGCAGCCAGAGAGGGCTGTATGTGGTGGGGACACAGGCAGAGGGTGGGCACAGCGCCAGGTCTCAGCTGCCACCATGCCTTACCCTTCCCTCCTCCGCGAGCCCCTCAGCACACCCCAACTGCCCCATCCCTGCTTGGCACGTGGCATCAACCCCAGCTGGCACCAGGAGCCTGACCATGGCTGGGTGAGGGCTTTTCTGCTGACACTGTGGCTGTGAGCACCCACACTCCTGTGTATCTTGAGTTAGGGCTTCTCTGAAGCGCCAGCTTTCCTGCCTGCCTTTTGGAATTATTAGTCTTCACCACTTCCTCAAGGATGCTGCAGACTGTTTTATGGCTATTGCTGAAGTTCCTCTGACCCTTCAGTAGGATGTGCTCTTAAGTGTTAAGGCATTGTCACGTATGTCCTTGCCTTTGTAAGCGAACATGTTCATTCAGCTCATTTAGTGTTTGGTCTGGGAATAAAGACTAGTAATTCCATTTTGCCTTTGTGTGTAATCTTCCAGTAGTGCAGTATGGCAGAAGCCAAACTGGAGAGACATGAAGCATTGTGTGTTCACCTAGAAAATTGGATTTTTTTTTCTGGAGTTAGTTGTGTGGGACTCTTCTGCTGCTGATTCTGTAGTGCAGCTTTAATACAGTACCTCCAGGCATCAGAGTATCTTAGAAATACAGAGAGTAGATTTCCTTGATTCCTGTGCCATGTTCCAGGCCCTGCAGCAAAGGACATGTGCTCCATAATTCATTCCAGCTCCCCATGGGGAAGTGGAGCTACAGGGCCCTGCTGAGACAGAAAAAAAAATGGTAAAGAATCTTGTGGAAAAAGTTCTTACAGAACTTCCTGTCCCTTTCAAACATCAGCTGAACCAGCAGTTTTCACCCCACCCAGAGACAAGAAACCACCTGGGTGCAGATCTCAGAGGAAGGGAAGAGCCCTCAGACCAGTTCTGCCCAAACTCCAGACCCTTTGGGTTCTCCTGTCTTGCAGAGCTTACTCTTCCATTTACCTTGGGAGGGAGGGTTTAACTTCTTTCCTCCATTCTCACTGATTTCTCATCAAAGATTGAATTCACTGAATGAATTCAGTACATGGATGAGCGTCAAGACAGTAACAGACAGTCTATGAAGGTTTTGCTGTGAAAGTCAGACACAGTTTATGTGCCCACTTCATTCTGTGACCATAGGAAATGTGTGTCTCATTCATTGCCTGTGTCCTTGCTCATTTCTCCTTCATCTGTGCTCAGTAGTTACTGAGGGCTGAGATCGTAACTGGAATTCATTTAGAGCTGTGTTCTCTCCACCCTCCTGGGTCCTTCAGCACAGTGACTTTATCCAAGATTTCATTTCCTTCCTGTCTTTTTTCACAAACAGAAAAAAGGTGGATGGAAGAATACTCTGGCAGAAATGCTCTGGCAGAAAGTCCTGGTTTTCCTCACAGCCTCTCGATGAGTGAGAGTGAGCATCATCACTGCAGCTCATCTGCTGCCTGTCCCCACTCGTGTTGTGTGGTTGGAGGGCCAGTCTCAGCTCAGGCCTGGGGCAGAGAGGAGCACAGAATTCCTGCCCTGTGAACTGGAGCCAGCACAGAGGTGCCCAGGCAGCAGCATGTTGGGATAATTAGTTCTGAGGCAGCACTGAGGAATCAGAGCCTTGACCCAGTGAGACCAGGTGTTTCTTCAACTTATCCCTGCGAGGCTGGGATGAACAGAGAGTGCATGTCTTCCTCCAGGTGCTCTCTGTGTCTATCTATGATCTTTTTTCTTACATTATGATCTTAAATTTCTCTGGAAGAACAACTCTTTATTTGTGTGCCATTTAGGGTCAAGCATTGCAGTTTGAGTAGAACATACAGAAATATATTGACACTGTTTTGTTCACATTTTTTAATATTCAAGCAAATTTGATTTTGCAACTGCCAGAAGAGGTTCCTCTTAGTATTGAAAAAAAAATTACACTTCTAATTTTTATCATCACTGAAAGTGAAAAACATTATAAAAATAATTAATTATAAAAAATAATTCAAACGTGGCATGCCAAATTCATTACATTTATATGCAGGCATGGAGGGGGGACACAGGTGATGGGAGAAAGGAGTTCCCATTTGCTTTGGGGTTTTTTTCCTTTATTCCCAGACACTCGTGTCAAACCTTTCACCACAGTGTTGGAGCACTAATGATAAGGCAAGTGAAGGCCTTGAGCTTGCTTCCTGCTTGCTTCCTTCAGTAGTATTGGAAACCTTTCAGTCTCACTGATAAACTCCCCAGGAAGCTCACAGAATTTCTGGCTTTAGAACAGTCTTTGTTTCTTTTCTTGCAAGTAAATACTCCCCTCCCCCTTTTTATCCCTTCATTGCACCAAACTTAGGTTGTTTTATGGATTTTTGGTTGAGTGTTAACAGGTCTCTAAAGCCTTTTCCATGGTTGATGCCAGAAGTAGGCTGCTAATAGAAGAAGGGCTGGATGTTAGAACTGTGCCTGGGGCTCTGGGATAACATGGCAAATGCAGAGGGCTGGGCTGGCACCACCCGGGGCTGGAGCTTTGTCAGAGGCTGAATACTGCTGAGTGTGTGCAGATAGATGCACTGATACGTACCCTGCCTTTCCTCTCCATCTGCACCCAGTACTGCTGCAACAGTGTGTGTGTCTGCGTTAAATTTCATAGGACATAAAAGGTCTTCCTCTTACTCCTTTACTGACAGCAAATCAGTGTCATGAAGGAATGCTGGTAAAAGGTTATTTGCATGAATCTCTGAAATCTTTATCCACTGACAGAAGCACTTTGTGTCGCTCTATTTCGTTTGCCCCATTGCTTGGAGAAAGCAAACTAAATTTAATTAAATTGTCTTCTTTTTTTCCTGTTTAGCTGGTGTACTCATTGTGACATACAAATCTAACTGCGTTTTTTCTCTCTTTTTCTTTTCCCTTTTGACCTGGATTTGTCTTTTGATGTCACTGTGTGATCCTGTCTGCTTCATTACTTTAAAGGTAAGATTATTATTTCCTCAGCCAGTATTATACATGTTACAGAAGGTACAGAAATACAACTTGAAAGCCGTCTGGGGAAGAGGTTGGTAAGGAGGCAAAGTAATTAGTGGCTGTTCAGAGGGCAAGAAGTCCAATTAAGAAGAGCATTTTATATTCTGTGTTCACTAACCATTGACTGCTAGGGATTCCCCAGCTTTGCCACCACTTCCATGAATACAGCTTAGAGGGGACACTGGAGCTTGGAGCAGGAAATCTGTCCAGGACTGCAAGGAGCAAGACAAGGTCACTTGATGTTTCCCTTCCCACAAGAGTCCCAGAGAATTGCAGTTGTCAGAGGAGACTCAGTAATTTAAAGATCACGTATGTCGGCCTGTTTAAATGGCAATAGAGAGAGGGGATGCCAATCAAGATGAGAATATACAGAGATAGGTGTACAGAGACAGGCAGGGATATTGTCTCTCCCTGAAAACTGGCACTGTTTTCTTCCTGTCGCTCTCTTATAAGCGTGTCTTTGGTTTGCACAGCATGTTATGCCACTTGGGACTCTGCCAGGCCTGAGGTGAAATATCTCCAAACCAGTCCTTTCCAGAGCTTGCTGCTTTTTCATGCATTTTCAGAACATTCTTTTGCTCAGGAACCAGAACACTTAGGAAAAATAACGTTTCACAGGAGGAATCTAGAAATGTGGAGATGGTGGGAGGCAGGGCTATGTATTTTCTGACAATATCCAAGCACAGAATTTTGCTGAAGATAAGCAAGAGAATCTAAAGTAGGAAATTTTATTTAATGAGCACTTTTATATGTAACCAGCAAGTGGCAAACAGCGAAGTCCTGATGCTTCCCAGCTTGCACAGAGACAGTCCTGGTCTCTGACAGACCTGGAAGAGAATATTATTTTTCCAAACTTTATACTTTGCCCCTCTCAGAGATCCAGAAGCATGTGCTGTAGTGTCTGGGTCATCTCTGCAGCCCTTGTAAGGCCTGGCTGTGTCCCAAAGAGTGATTGACAGAGGGTTGGACCTGGTAGCCTTGTGCCTCTCTCAACAATGGCAGGTTGCCTCCATTTACATAGTGACAGTGGAGTCACAGGAGACGCAATGAATTTCATTAGTAGGAACTGAAAAATATGTGTACTCATTATGTAAAACATGTAAATTTAACCCTTGAAATGGAACTGTCAGTGACTCACCACTATGGCTGGATGCCAGCACTGGAGGCAAAATGACAGAAACTGCACTTGTGTCACAAGAAATCAAATCAGCTCTGTGAGGGTTACTGGGATTTGGTGAGGTTATTCATGCTTGGTATAGACTGAAAACTTGTTAGGAATATTGGGGTTTCTTCATTAAAGTGGGCTTTGAGGTGGGATGTGTATTTATAAGTAAATTAATTGACAGAAGATCAGAAAAGCATAGCAGTCGTAAGAGGAATCATATACTGGATCTCTACCAAAGTGTGTGCAGAGTAAAAAGCCATAATAAACATTACAGTGTGTGGCCACTGTAGGAATGCCCAAGGCTCTGATGGGCATTGTAGTGCCAAAAAATGGCTATGAGGAAAGTTTTCACCTAGCCAGTGACTGGAAATGTTAATTCACAGACCCTCGGGCAAGTTACATGCAGCTGGATTATCACTGTGGGATTCCCTGGGGTCTCATTCAGCCTCATTGTAGAGGATATGGAACAAAGAGTTTCATGGGGAGCTTTAGACTATTGTTGTCAGTAAGAAGGGAACAGACTTAACCCTAGGCCTGTTGCTGACACTTCTGGATCCCATCCAGGAGTGGGTGTGTATAGTTGCAGCTCTTAGGACTGTGCACAAAAAAGAATTTTTAAGGGTCTTTTTGAACTGCTGCCACTGTTGAAAAGCAGAAGAAAGTTCTCTTAATGACTCTTACACCTGTCATGTGGTAAATGGGCCTCAAAAGCTCTAACTTTTCCATCCTATCCCAGTGATTGACACGGTGCTGTGCTGTGATCAGCATGAGACTGGAGCAGGATGTCTGGGGGTCCCAGAGTCCAGTGGGTGCCCTGTGTTTGGTCCAGCCTGGTTTTCCAGCTCAGCAAGTCCCTGTCTGATAGTGAGGCAGATCCTAACCCAAGCTGGCAGGTCTGGGAGTGGCTGTCAAAGCCTTAATCCATTGATAAGCCATTTTCTAGAGGAAGAACATGATCCAGGAAACATGGCCCCCACCAGTGGGATATATGGCCAGTTGTCATGAATTATTTTCCCTCCTTAAGTGGGGCCTCAGTTTATTTAATAATTTACTCCAGATTTCTCATTTTTTAAATTTATTTCAGAGCTGCTGCTCTTAAGTTTTCCTGTGCTTTCTAGGGACCACTTGATGTGTGACACCATTCTGCTTGCAGGCTCCTGCTTATCCTGCAGTTCTCTCCCCAAATATGCTGGCAGCATGTGGCTTCCAGAAAGAGCTGTGTGCTCCCAGAGCTGCCTTTCCTAACCCCAAATGTCACCATCCAGGGATTTCCCGTGCATACTTCAGGAAAAAATCATCTAAATTTTTCCCAGACCGGGTAGTGAGCATAGAGGTGAAGCCCAAGCAAGACAGAACCTGATTCATACCCTCAGTAAAGCCCACCTCACTGAGCAGAGCAGCACACCTTACAGAGCAGGTGTAACAGGCTGGAAAAAAAGTGCTGAGAGCATTGGAAGGGTAATGGTTTTCATTCAGAGACAAACCACAACCTGTTCCTGCCTGGTCATCCATATCCCCAGCTCTTCCTACCTGCCTCTTTGACCTGGCAGCTCAAGGTGAGTAGGTTCTTAGCCAGAAATGACAAGAGTAAGATCCTTTTGTATTGTGATGTTGCTTTATTTTCCGGGGTTTGCAGTTTTGCAGTCTGACAGCCTGAGGCAGTTATTAGACAGGGATGTTTAACTAGATCAGAATCCAAGATTACCCTGGTATGGGGTCACCATGTCAAGTGTTGCTGTTTGCAACAGTAGTTTCAAGGATTTAACTTCTTACTGTCCTCAGTTACCCAGAGAGTGAGTTAGACCCATGGTAGAGAAATGCTTGCTTGTGCAGAATGGATGTGATTTTATGTCTGATTTACACCACACCTCAGAAGGAGTGGGAAAGGTCATCAAGGAAAGTTTAACTAAGGAATAGGGAGAAAAGGTTATGAGATGATTCTTACAGTATTTTTAATAACTATAAAAGTTCTGCTCCTCTTTCCAAGCCTGTCCCTAGTGCTCCAGCAGAGCTACACAGGCCACATATGAGCTGCCTCTGGTTGCCATCCTCTGCTGCAAATTCTGCAGCAGGGTTCTTCTGCCCAGGAATGCTTCTGACTTTCTTTCTCTTGGTGCCAACAGCTAGTGAAATGACAAAGCAGTGAAATGCATGATCCCTTGCTCTATTAATCCTCACATGAAAGGTATCTGTGGGAGTTAGTTAGGGAATTCTGTCTGCAAACCAAGCAAGGCTTGTCCTTAGCAGCCAGTCTGCTCTGAGGGGTAAGGACTTGAGGTGTGATTCTCAGGTCAAAGAGCCTGCCTCAGCCAAGATGATGATACATTTGGAAGTGAACTCAGACTGTGTGAAGAGTGCCATAACTGGCAGCACTGCAGGTCAGGGACAAGGAAAAGCATTTCATTAGTGCTTTTGCTGACTCGAACACTGTAGGTCTGGTATTGTCATCTTCTTGAGTATTACTGGGCTTGTGCTTCATGTAAGAAAGAAAAGGTAGCCAAAAAGAAAGTTTAGTAAAGAAGGGTGAAAACCTCTCAGGCAGACAAACTGAGGGCAGAGCACACAGGGGTGGGGGGGGATTTGCTTTGTGTCACAGAACTGTCAGAGCAGTCCACACTTGGAGGGAGAATGGGCACACTCATTTGTGTCACAGATCTTTGAGAAAGACGTGTTTATGGAGTGAAAGTCCTCTTTAAAAGTGAGAATGCAATTATATTTATGAGACTGCAACTTGGAGGACAGTTGCAGACTGACCTCCCCTGTCCCTGGCAGCCAAAATAAACTCATCAAAACTGATGGTTGCAAAGGCCTGTGGGCTTCTGCACTTCCCAGCTTGGAGCAGCACCAGCAGCTGTGCCATGGGTTCCCTCAGAAGGTACCACTGCTCACCTCCCTGCTGGCTCAGTGTGAGAAGTTGGGCACATCTGCCCCTCCATGGCTTTTGGAGAAACTGGTGCCTGTGGCAGCAACCCTGTGTGTTTGCCCTCTGGACTGGAGCAGTGAAGGACTTCATGGTGACTAAATATTAACCATTTCTCCTTACTCTTTTTCCAGTCTGGTTATAAGCATGTGACCTACAAACAGAGTCACTGCCCCTCACTTGCCATCGTGCAAGAATTTTGTACCTGAGGATCACTTGGTTTCAGAATTTGGGCACATTTTTCCAGACCTTCTTACAAAGACAGCTCTTGCTAAAATAGGAGCTGCCGTTTCTAGTCAGCAAAGTCCTGTATTTATCTAGTTCCTGACACTCGTTAGTGGCTGCTAGATGATAATGAGGCTTTATTCATTACCCTCCTCCATCTGATTTGAACTCCTGATCCAGATGCCAAATGCTGTAACATCTCATTTTCAGTCCTGAGCAGTTTTAGTTCCTTGTTCCACTGTGTAGCACAATGTGAAATTTGTTCAGAATATCTCATCAGTATTTCCATCATTATAGTTACTTCATTTATGGTCTTTTTGAGAATATCAATCTGTTCATTAAGATGGGGTCAGTTTATGGGCACTCTATCCCAAACACAGCAGCATGGGGCTCATCCTCATCTGAAGTGGGCCAGGGAATATTAGTGGGGTCTGCTGCCAGGATCCTCCTCTGTGAGCTATACTATAGATACACAGCAAGGATCCACCCAGGAGTTGTGACTTCCTCTCCTGCAGCTTTGAGTGTAACATTCACTCACACTCCTCAGTTCTGGTGCCCACAGTCAGAGAAAGCAGAAATAAATAGGGTAGGATTCATTGAAAAATTACGTGAAAGGAAAAGACTGGGAACCAGGTCTCCAGAAGAAGCTTGAAGAGCATGGTTTGTGCAAGCTGAAGTCTAAAGGGCCATTTATATACAGTCTGTAAGGCAAACAGCAGACTAAAGACTGATGAAGCTGGACAAACTCAGGCTAAGGATTGTAGAAAATTCACTTGGTTGTACTGGGTTGAGCATTGCTGGAAATTGTTAATTGAAATAAGGTTATTTCAAGAATGCATGCCGAATTCAATGGAAAATTAAGTCATAGGAGCCCAGTTGCCCCTGTAATTCAGAAGACAAAACTGCAATATTTTGTGGCTTTACTTTCTATTAATGACAGTGAGATGAACAAGTTCCTCGTTTCACTGTGATTTGGTCAGGAAATGAAAATGAGTGTGCATCCAGTCCCTTGATACTGTGTCATCAACTTGAAGAGATTTTCCATGTTTTCCATGGCAGAAGGACCCTTCACTTTGATTTGGGAGTCTTCGTTCTTGTTGCACACACTGTATGAAAATATAACCCCAAAGCTTTTCATTACAGCCATATCCAAGCTGTTGGTGTTTGCTTGTTCTGGCAGTCAGGAGGATATGAGAGTTTTGAGGTACATTTGCTGATTTAATGTCAGTGGGCTCTCAAAGAGAAAAGTAAACTAGTTGGCATAGCAAGCATTAGTATTGAAACATAAGTAGATTAGTTAACATAAGAAAACTGTCTAAATCTTGATAGCTCCTGATCTACCTGACCAAAAAAGTGATGGAGCAGCTGATCATCTCAGCAGGGCATGCCTTGGCAAGAAGATGAAAGGGCAAGTCAATGATTCATGCTCAGGAACCCCAGGGATGCCTGAACCTTAGCAGAGGTTTGTGTCATCATGACTCACCATGACCACTGGGGTTCACTGCTGTGACCAGGCAAAAGTGCTTCTGCAAGCCCAGTGTGAGGGTGAAAGGGCACAGTCTGGAAAGGGGAGCAAAATCTAGGAATTACCCAATGGCAGCATTTTTGGAAGCAAACAAGTAATTTGAGAGCCTAAGCTCACACAAATAACTTTTTTTCCCATAGCTGATATTACAGTTTCAGAATCTGCTATGGAGTTCCTTTTCCTGCCAACACAGAGTTTGAAGCTGATGCCCAACCTCTACTGTTGGTCAACAGAAGGGGTGGCTGAGCACCCACATTCCCACCTAAGTGGTGAGGGGGAAGGGAGAGAGGTTTTGTCATTTTGGGGGTTTTTTTTATTTCTTCCGGCATCCCTTTTTCGGCTTGACTCCTCTCTTCCAACCCCTAGCTCTGGGCACCTTGTTCCTTGGATTTGTGATGGATCCCTTTCCCTGACGGGACCACCACTGGCAGAGAAGCTGCTGCTGCTTCCACCCTCTGCCCCCCCGGCCCAATGTGTCTCCTCTCGAACAAAGGATGGGAACGTACACCTACTCCATACCATGGAAAGGGGTTCCACGTTGTCCTCTACCCACTCAGGGCTGCCACGTTTTCCATCATCAGGACCCACCGGTGCCTTCACTGCATCCCTGAGAGCTGACCCTGCAGCCAGCCGGGGTGCGACATTGCCACCTGCTATCCGTAAATGTAATTGCACCCAAAGGGAACAGAAACTTTCATTCAAAGTGTTGATTACAGACTGGTTTGTCCAGTTCTTCTTTTCTGAAGATAGATAGATAGATAGATAGATAGATAGATAGATAGATAGATAGATAGATAGATAGATAGATTGTAGTTAAGAACTGTTATCCTTTTCTATACATTTTCCTAATTAAAGTTTGTTCTAAATTTAAGGGACTTGGGTGGGGTTTTTTTGAGGGAGAAGGCCCCTTCCCTTCTCCTGATCAACATCGATATCGTATTTTCTTCTAAACTCAAAAAGATGATTTTACAGTTTACAGTTACATTTACATCCTTCTGTTCAAAAATCTGGCTGTTGTTCAACATGGGTGCTCTCAAGAAGCCCAAAGTAATATCCACTTCTTTCAGCTGGAAAATTTGGCATAAAGAAAAGGATCTACAGGGTTTTAAAATGCAAGCAGGCTTCCAGTTTATCAGTATAAAAGCTGGGAGATACTGCTGCATTATCTGAGCCAGAAAATACACAGTGGAGCGTTACACCAGTAATCTCAGGCTGTTCTTAATGTTCACCATAGCAAGGGTTAAATGAACTGGAAAGCTCATAGAAAAAAGCTCATACAGTGCAGTTTTTGTTTATACTGAAATGTTCCCATATGTTTCAGCTAATGCAGAACATAATTGGGTCTGCCTTGGGATGGAGACATTTTTCTTACACTATTTATCCATTAATCATGTGTGTGGGAGAGTCCACTTCACCAGAAATAGCTTCCTTTCCATTTTAGCAAAAAATCCCCAGTGCAAAATCTTCTCCCTTCTCTCTTCTCCTTAGCATGCTCATTCTCCTCTGCAGAATGTTTTGCCTTGCTGCAGAGAAATAACCTGGTGGAACAGTGTCAGACGTGAGGTAAAATAGTTCTGCCCTTCATTAGCTTTCAGCTCAATTTGCTGAGCAGCTTACATTGCACATGGACATTCCTAAATTAGGAAATCGTACCTATAAAAGTTTTCTTGTGTTTTTGTGTTTATGTTGTTTCAAAGTCAGGATTTCTGGTTTTGAATTGAGTACCTCAAGGTAATGGAATTGAATTGTGCTTGACATTAATTACATCCTTCAGCCTGTTTTATTATTAATAGGATAAACAAGCTACTGGTTTGAGAGAGAGAAAAGTCTACAAGGTGTTTGAGGTCTTTATTTCCTTTTCCTTTGGTAAACTTCCAGTAATTTAGCTTGTCTAATTTACTGCTGGAAACCTGCTGCTGGGAGTGCTCATACCTGAGAGAGAATTAGTGAAGATTAGTGAGCTGCAAGGAAAATTTCAGTAATGAGAAGCAGGGAAAATTTGTCTTTGTCTATTTTCTCTTTGTGTGTGAATGTGCACAATAAGCGGAAGGAATATTGATGGTCTGAGAGCAAAACAGTGAGCTGTGCATGGAATGGGTGGCTCAGAGATGTGTGTGGTGTGATCAGTGTGTTTGCCATCACACCATGGTTCGGCACCAGGTGGACACTCCATTGCCCTTCCAGACAGAGACAGGAACCTTGTGGTGCTCACTTTGATCCGCATTGGTGCTGGGGCAGGGACTTCCAGCAGTGCAATTGATCCCTGAATTATCATCTCAGCAGAGGGGAGCTCTCTTGCATCCTGGAGTTTGTATGGTGGCTCCCAATGGTAATTTAAGGGAGTCAGACTGGGTTTCTCTGCATGTCACCACTGATCCCCTGGTGCTTTATTGGCCCACAGAAGCCCCTGACAGCCCATAAACTTAAGCCAACTTCTATCCTACTGACATTTACTACTAAGCATAAGGCAGATTTGTGATCAGAGGGCATTGGCAGCTACCTCTGGCCCTTTCTTGACCTGTACTGTGCATTTCTTGGCTGTAGCCATGGATATGCCATAGTGCTTGGAGGCAGAGCAGGTTGGTGATCAGTCATGTTTCATGGCATACAGATGCTTTATACCAAGTGACAGTTCCATGAGCAGTTGTATTCCATGGCTTTTTGAACCAGTGGATTGCCCCTGTATGAAGACTGGTGCCGTTTGTGAGGTAAACCTGTTAGATTTGGAGAGAGATTCATTTCCTTCAGTGGACTCCAGCCTGAGAAAGAAGCTGCCCTGGAAGAGGCTGAGTTCCTCCTTGTACCCATGTATGCAGGTAAAGAGGTATTTTAGTACAAAGTTCAGTTGTTCATATGGGAACAGTTCAGTAGCAATAGTTGACATTTAGAAATAATGTAACCTAATTAGTCCAATGATTTTGAAAAGTTTCCTTTCCAGGTGCCTATTCTTGGTCCCACATCTAATTTGTCATTAGCATTTGCTTATCTTTAAAAACACTTATGACATGGGCAGTCATATGTGGGTGTACTAAGAGTGTAGGTAAGGATTTCTAATGCTGGCCCACGGAATGCAGACTGGTGTTTGATCATCAAGCCACCCTGTCTTAAGCGTCACTCCTTAATGTGCAGATTCTGTAAGCCAAAATATTCCCCTTATTTCCTATTTGCCAACTCTCTACATGCACTGTTTTTGTCCTTGCACCACCTTGTGGATAACCAAGTGCCATTTGGGACACAACTTGGTCATCGAGCTTCATTAGTAAGCGTTCTGTTTGTGAGACACAGGGCCAAGTTGAGTTAAATAGACATGCTTGTAATTAATGGTGACTGTAGTGCAAACAGTTGTAAAAATGTACCCAAAATGCCACAAGTCAGCAGACGACACTGAATACATTCAGAAAATGAATTTTCTATTACTAAATTGGTGCATTTTATAGCGCTGTTTCAGCGAGGGCTTCTGCTTGAGGATCTGTGCATTTTTGTCGCTGGCTATTTGCTGTTCCTTTTCCTTCTAATGAGCACAATTCCCCCCTGCCTGGCAGTCCCAATTGCTTAAGCCTTTCCCTGTCGCTGTGTAGTCTGATGCACTGCACCCATGTGCTTACAATCCCTTAGGGTCATCCAAAATTTATACCATAGTAGAGAAAGGGCAGAGAGAAGTGTTGCTGTGCAGGAGTCAGAGTGATAAATAAGGTTCTAGCAGGATGGAGTGAGAGGATATTAGTTTTTAACAGCTTCTAGAAATCCTAAAATAGAGCAGAACTTGTTATAATCCGGTTGGAAATTGTAACCAGGTTCTTTTAAATTGATTGCTCTGAAGGCGGGACTCAGGCACGCAACTCCTTATGTTGGGTCTCAAACAGATCCTGACTTTATTGAGAGAACAGAAAAAGGGGCAGGCTGGAACGAGGAAAAGAATTACCACCACCTGTGGGAAGGACTTCGGGGGAAGGGAACCAGGTACGGCAGGATGGGGAGGTGAGGAAGAGGAGAGGCCGGCAGGGTGAAGGACAACAGAGAGGAGAGGCAGGAGGAGGAGCGGGACCAGCAGCCAGGCTTACACCCTGGGTAAGCCAAGATGGAAATGGTAGGACAGCACGGCCTTCTGTACCCTCTGCTGGGCGGCCATGGGGTATCTCGGCTCCAGGCCAGCTCCCCCAGGCTGTGGATCGGCTGGGCCACTGGTGCCCAGGCAGGGAGAAATGTCACCATTTTCCTGCTGTTTTGCTGTCAGTCACACCCTGAGGGCTCCTCAAAATGCCCACCAGCAGCCCAGAAATGTCACCCGGGTCGGTAGGGACAGCCCTGCCCTGCAGAGAGAGCCAGGGCTGGGCCGGCCATTTTGTGGTCCCCTTGGGGCTGGCCATTTTGTGCCCACCATGGTGTCTGCCATTTTGTGTCACC
>WBMV01002673.1:228131-301607 GCA_013396655.1 Campylorhamphus procurvoides | reverse complement strand
TGCCCTGGTCAATGTAAGAACATCCTAGCCAGTTAGAGACAGAACAGTCTCTTACAGAACTGTGCCACAACTAGCATAAATCATGACTGCTTGCCCATGAACAAAGGCATCACTGCTGGGAGGGAAGGAGCTTTGGCAGAGGACATCTCCCACAGCTTTCTTGTAGTTACTAGAGCGAATTACTTGGATCTGGAAGGATCCTGGGCTGCCCTGCCAGAATACTTGGAGTAAAACAGAATGAGGTCAGCTTGATGTGGTGGAATTTTTCAGCTGGTCCAGTGGTTTTCCAGGGGCCTGAGTCAAATTTTCTGAATGCCTAAATCTGGCAATTCATTGCTTTTATGACTGTCAGCCACAAACAGTATAAAACCCACTTTGCATGTACATGTGGACAGGCAGAAATTTAGGGTCAGTAAATGCCATGTGAATGGACTGACTGACTGGTGTGTTCAGGGCAGAGTACTGACTGAACTGACACGCCTCAACTTTCTACTGAGGCATTTATTTCCTGCCTTTTAACTTCTTAGTGAATTAGCAAGGGAGAAGTATTTGGTTTTCTTGGTGCTGTTGAATTGCTGGGAGGCAATGAGATCACCAGAGACTCAGGTGACAAACTGGGCATAGAGGGTTGACATTGTGATAATGGCAAATAAGACATAATTCTGGGGAGAAAACAGTATTTGGCTCCCTAAACAAGGCTTGACAATATTTTTTTTTTCTCAAATTGCCCTTCCAAAGGATGTTTGATACTCTGGTTCTGGCTAAGGCATCGAATATGTGTGTTTTGTGGCAATTCCTTGTACCCTGATCCCCCTGTCATGCTAACATGCTACCTGCCTAGAGCAGCCTGCAGCTCTCCTCCAGCCCATTGAAACCACAGCACGGGGGGACTGGGGCACTTCTGGACCTCAGGACAAACTGGTTATCCCACCTAGATGAGAGTTTCTGATCTGATGGTGTAGACATAGACTAAGGGAGTTGGTGGGGGCACAGAAAGGGAACCTCCCAGTGATTTTCAGAAGATTTCTTTGAACATGGTTTGGGAATATATGCCCTCAGTTAAACAGCTCTTACTAGTTCTCTCTGCTACCCTGCCCTTGTCACTGCTGCTCCCCAGCATGGGTCACAAGCAGGCGGCATTCCTTCAGGAAAGTCCTGCCCTGGCGTGAGTCCTCCATGGGCCACAGCCCCTCGGAGGCATCCCTCCTTCCAAAATCGTGCCTTCAGCCCTGTGTGCCCTCATCAGTCTGGCCCTCCCTACGTGTTTCCTCATGTGTCCTTCCCTAGCAGTTGTCACTCTTTCATAAGAGAGCTCATACACAGCGTTTGCATTGTCTTCAAGGAAGGCATTTGGCAGGCAGGCAGGTGTAGTGGGATCCAAAATCCCTAGGAGCCAGTGCAGATCTTTCCCTTGAGTTTGGATTGTGCCCTTATGGAATGAAAATTTGGCAGAAGTATGTAGCAGCTGTGATGTACGAGACAGGCAGAAAGATTTCAGCAAACCAACAGTGGCTGGATCAGCTTGAGCTGAGTGCAAGAGGCAAGCACAGGAAGGAATGGAGAGGTCAGCACTGATGCCCAGGAAAACACTGGTAAGAAGAGCAGTTCTCTGTTGGTGTTACAGGCATGTTCAGTCAGTTAAAAGTGACAATCCATCTCTGAGGTGTTCAGGCTGCAAAAAGGAAAGCTCAGATTATAGTACGTACAATTCTAAAAACAAAGCTTATGGATGATAGTATATGCAGCTAACCTCTCCCCAGATGTTCATCCAAAAGAGAACCAATTATGCCATCTGTAGCCAGAACATCCTCTCATACACAAACTGGTTTTAAAAGAGAAAATGTCTAATATTTTTCTGTTTCACCTCTTTGAAATAGAAGCCCTTTGTTTTATAACCAGGTTGACCTGATGGTGAACTCAAGGCTGATATAATACTCTAAGTAATTTTGCAAATTTAATCTAACAAATTTAATCAAATTTTAACTTAACAAATGTAATCACAAGTCATCTCAAGCTCGTTTCTTATCTTGTCCTCCCTACCCTTTCATGAGCATCACTCTGAGTTTTTCTCCCAGCATATTTTGCTACTCCTAAAGGCTTAAACAGATGAAAGGCTGTGGTTAAAGAAAATCCATATATTCACTTGGGATGAATAAAAGTGCAGATGGAGCTATCAGTTGTCAAGGATAACTGGTAACATTTTTATGAAGGGAAAGGGTAGTAAAAGGTGTTGAAGCTTCTTTGGGTTAAAAAATTGGGATGTGATTCATAAATCTACCATCCACCATCTTCAGTTCCCAATCTCAAGACTCACAGCAGCCTTCACAGTCTCCTCAATGACACGAAAAAAGCCCATCTGTGTATGGGACTTAAGCACCCCATTTCAGTAAGCGCCATCGGAAGTCTCATCTATAAAGGTTTGTGTGTTCATTGTAATAATGGGCATTTTGCTCTTCTATGCAAATAATCTTCATTTTCTCTGAAACTTAGTACTGTAGAAAGAAAATATTCACCACTTCATGTAAGTTCCTCACAAAATATAGTCCCATTATTTTCAAGGTTACATGCACAGCACAGGTATTGCGTGAAATATGTTTGAGTTTTGCTGTAAGCAGCTTCAGCTCAGACTGAATTCCAGGTTCCACTCAGGGAAGTGATCTCATGTTGTAATGGGCTTAAACATGTATTTTTTTGAGGTTTGGAGCAATAGGAAGGATTATCCCAGAAATATGGCAATAGGGGGAAGGGTTCCTGCTTGGGGAGACAGGAACCAGGAGAAGTACCTGCTTACCCCCAGCTGGTGCCTGCTACCAAACATCTGCCAAGCAGTGATGGGAAAACCATGTGGTGTCTGTTTTCAGAGGAGAGCTGTGCTTGTGATCCACACTGTGCTGAAATCTCTTGGTTAAAACATATGTTGCAAGAAATGGACAAACCTAAAGTAAACAGTTTACACAGACATGAGCATCTGCTGATTGCTGCTATACACAGGCAAAATGAGACTCCCTGTGAAAATGGTCTCATTTCGCCCTTCCCTGCCTATTTTATACAGTGGAATAAATTACTCCTCAGGAAGACAGAAGGCTCCGTTACTTGTGTTTCCACACTGCATTTTCTCTCCCAAACAATGTTTCCTACCCCAAGAGCCTAATTATCACCTAAGAGATGTTAACAGCCAGATCATTGGAACTCTGAAAAGGTTTTGATCAAATACAAGCAAGATGTAGTTTGTATTTTGCTGCCCTGTATTCCAGGAGCAGCTGGTCTCCTGAGGTAGGAAAGTGTAGAATAAGTTAATGAATTTAAATACGCTTCTGTTAGATCTTTTAATCATGAATGTAATTGCATCTGGTAGTCTTTTTAATTTTTAAATATAGAGTATGTGATTGGATTTATTTTTTTTTTTAAATTTCTTGTTTGTTTTCAAATCTATTGCTACTATTCCTCCCTTCAGGGAATTCTCCGGAAGGAACACTTTGTCTTCCCAGAGTGAATCTTTATTGTACCAACTTTTTCCCTATGAATTTTCTGTATTATCTATCCCATTTCTATCCCTCTCTACAACTGTTCTGCCTTTGTTGTGTCTGGCATAAGGAGGATACACATATAGTAACAGGTATACTGAGCCTAAGCATGGAGTGGGAGGAATTTACTTTTTGGTTTTCTCTGTCTGTGATACATACCTTTTGTGTCAGCTCTGGGTGACTGGAATAACAGGATCCACAACAAGCCCAGCTTCTCAGAAAGACTGACAAGGGGAATTTGAACCCCAGTACCTGTGTCACACAGGTGACTGAGAGGTATGGTGTTTCTGTGTTTGAGCTAATTGATGATAAAAACATCATCAGGTTAAATGGAGCAGACAAAGGAAGAAATGCTGACAGTTCTGTGATACTAAAAGCTTTCCAGATCTTTTGCTTTTGCTCTCTTTGGGATGCAATAGGCAAAGCTGAGATCCCACAGAATATTCAAAGAAAGGGATTGCAATTGCCCTGTCACCCTCCAGCTCCCACTGGCAAAATATACAAAGAAAAAATAAATCCTTATGTGAAGAGACAAGCAGGGAACTGAATCATAGAATTAACTAGGTTGGAAAAGACCTCCGAGATCATCAAGTCCAACCTTTGATCCAACCACTGTGCTTACTAGACCATGGCATAAGTGCCACATCCAGTCTTGCCTTAAAAACCTCCAGGGATGATGAATCAACCACTTCCCTGGGCAGCCTATTCCAATTCCTGATCACTCTCTCCATACAAAATTTCTTCCTAATATCTAACCTAAACCTCCCCTGGCACAGCTTAAGACTCTGCCCTCTTGTTCCTACTGCTGGTTGCCAGGGAGAAGAGACTGATCTCCACCTGGCTACAAGCTCCTGTCAGGAAGTTGTAGGGAGCAATAAGGTGTCCCCAGAGCCTCCTCTTCAGGCTCAACAACCCCAGCTCCCTCAGCCTCTCTTCACAGGACTTGTGCTCCAGTCCCTTCACCAGCCTCGTTGCCCTTCTCTGGACCCGCTCCAGCACCTCAATATTCCTCCTGAATTGAGGGACCCAGAACTGGACACAGTACTCAAGGTACAGCCTCACCAGCACTGAATACAGGGCAAGGATTATGTCCCTGCTCTTGCTGATTCAGGACTGTGGGATATGGGGCCTCATTTAACAAGATCACCAGCTCTCATCCATCCCAGGTTGGTGGTGCCTGAAAACCTCTCTGAGCTCAGCAGTTGCCGGTGTGTACGAAAGAGCCAATGGTCCCAGCCCAGCCAGTCCCAGTGGGCAGAGACAGCACAGCATGCTCTGGAGAAGTGCATGGGCACGTTCTTATTTCAGAATTTACCAAACACAAGAAACTTTTCCTCTATAGTATTTGTTTTGACGGAGACTAAGCACATGCCTGCATTCAAACTGTGGTTATTTCAGTAGAGCTGAGCTGATAAACTCTTTTTGGAAGAGAATTCACACTGGCAAGGTTCCTCTACTTAACCCATTTCTCTGTACAGGATAAGCCATACCCACAACCACATTTAGAGCTACCCACAGCTTTTTGCTGGCATTGCTATTTGGCTGCCAATATTCTTTTATTATTTACTTCTCACAGTACAGCTGTGCCAGCAAAACTCTTCCATGTAACCTAAGTGTATGAGGGAGAAAATGCCTGTGTGAATTTTTTAGAAGTGGTGTTTTGTAGTCAAGCCTGAGGCAGAGACTTAAGCAAAAGGCTCAGTAGATACAGAACTGTAATGCCCCAACACAAACCCCAATGCTGTGCCGTTTTGTGTGTAACATCACCCCCAGGCCAGCAGGCACTTTGGGGGCAGCACTGGTGTAAGCAGGGAATAGCTGTTGAATTGAAAATATAATACCTTGGGGGAAGTGCTGTCAGCCCTTCTGGAAGGAAAGATGTGAGCAGAGAATTGCCTTTGGAGGATGCACTTGTGCTGACTCATCCTCGATTGTGGTACCCAGCTGGGTGACTCCGGTGTGGGGTGGGGCTGTCGAGTGGCACACGGGCGATTACTGCCTCCAGCGCTGCTGTGGAGAGGGAAACAGGCACAATTAACCAATTCCCGGCAATTAAATGAGATCGCACTTGTGGTCTTACGGTGTAAGACATGACAAATCCCGTGAGAAGGGAAGGAAAATGTTGGCGTAGGGAGCGGTCCCTCCCTGCCAGAGTGATTCCACAGCAGGCAGGTGCCACCTAGTGGGGTCGGGCACAGCCAGGGGTTCCCTCTGCCTTACCATGGTCGGGGGGGCTCCAGGCTGCAACAGAAGCAGGAACAGTCCTGCTGTGCACTTCCTTTGGAGAGGTGCAGAAGGGTTTTTTAAGTCGAAAGCGGTGCTTTGTGGAATGGGTTTAAGCACATAATTAGACTTGTCTGCAGTTGAGCTGCAGAAGAGCTTGGCTACCTTTTGGCCAGCTGGGGCACCTCTGGAGTCCTTCACGTGGAAGGCAGGGTAATAAGGTTGTCCTGTATTTAAAAGAAGAAAGTTTCGTTAAGAAAGGATTTGTTAATCAAAAAGCAGCTTTTCAAACACATTGCTGCTTTTCTGCATATTGGGATGCAATACATGAGTATTCCTTCTAACCACAGGGCTAGGGATCCCATTAACCCCTCTATGAGGCAGAAGAACCCAAGGTTTGTCAGAGTGTTATATTCCTTCTTCTCAGTGCAGGGGAGCTGTCCCTGTGAAATACCCACTTGGGTTTTCATAATCTCTCAGCTTCACAATGCACAGGTCTGAGGGATCACCCAGCAGAGAAATCCTGCAGCTGTTGGAAGTTTTGAAGATTCAGATGTGCCTCTGAAGACCCAAACCCCAAGTCTGGTTTGTGCTTTCTGCAAGTGCTGCTGAGAGGAAACAAGAGGATTCCTGTAATTAGAAATAGCTTTGCTGTTCCTCGCACCTCTCGGCAGTGCCTGGGACAGGATGCTGGCTGGCCAGGACGGATCAGTGACGGATTTGGAGCATCCCTTTCCAGCACTGCTCAGCTAATGAATTTTGCAGTCTTTGTTAGCTTCCTCAGTACAGTGATTCACTTAGGAGAGAAATTGTGTCTGTGAGCTAGACCATCACTTTGACAAGTGAAGTCTCCAGTTGTGCTGTGAGGAAGGGCTGGTATTGGTTACAGAGACAGCATAATAGCAGCTCCCTCTTCATGGGATTGCAGCCCCTCCTGCTCAGCCCAGCTCAAATGGTGGTTTCAAGAGCAAACTCCCAACACCTCCTTCCTTAGGGCTGACTCTGGATGCATCAGGAGTTCTTGATGTTGGCGTGGCCTGAGATCAGTTGCTGTTCACAGCGTACTCTTTGATGGATTTGTTGCATACAGCTTTTAGTAATGCCTAGATTTCCCAGGAAATGATGTGTTTTAGACAGAAGCCACACATGTTGTTATTCCTGCCAGCTGGCAAGGAGGGTATGTATGTGCATACAGATACTTGATGTTTAATAATTGAACCTGGATGTACCAAGGTTAGCAGCATGTCTTTCAGCTTTAAAGACAGGGCATTGTTAGAGGAAAATGGGAGGTTTTCCTGTGCTGAAGACAAATTTTTGTTCCATAACTAATCCTGGTGTCTGCAGCTGCTGTGTCTCCTCCTAAAAGACAGGGAATGAACTTGTGAATGTCTGTAACAGCTACATTAAGTTGAGTGGTTTATTGTAGAATTATGGATGATGATGGCTATATTACTAAACTGTAAATCAATCAAAGCATTTTGATGATATTCTAGAGCATGAAAGAGAGACTCATGAAGGAAGAGACTGATTTACTGCACCAACTGGTAACACATTCAGCCGCAGTCATTTTTTTTATCATTATTTTGAAAATATTTCAACCCTTCATAAAAGCAAATTTAAAAATCCTGTAATGATGATAAAATTTTGCTATACTGAAAATTGACAGTCCTGAACTGTGATTTCTGGTCATAGAAAAGTGAAGAATAATAAACTTAAGATACACAAACTTCACAATAAATTAGTTGAACAATTGCCTTTGTTTAATTTTCTTAGGAGCCAATGAAGGGAACTTTTTCCTTTTCATCCTTAAATATGTTCCTTTGAAAGCATCTCACAGTATCTGGACTTTTAAACCATGGTACCCAGGATTTTGAATGCTTAGCAAGTCATCCACTTTAAGGCATTAGCAACACAGACAGGATTTATTTCAATCTCTGCAGATGATTCTTTGATCTGGGGCTTGCTTAAGTGCATTCCAGTGCAATTAATTAGAAAAACAGTATAAGGCAGTGGCAACTCCAAGTGATCTTAAATGTAAAAGTGACTGATTAGTAGCTCTGCTTTCTTGAGTATTATCATTTGCTGCTTGACAGCAACTGCTATTCCTGAGCAAGGGAGAGTCAGTTAATTGAGGAGAGGGACTTTTGGCATTCTGTGTAAGCCACTAATATGTCTATTCACAAGAAAAGAAGCAGTATGGGAACCTCTCCCAGCACTGATTTTAAGAAGAAACTGGGTAAATGGAATTAGGGGAGTCCCCTACCTGATGCCATGACATGTGTGGCAATGTGTAGCTCACACTGATGCTTGGCTGGGCTGCAGTTGTTCCCTTTTGCTGACAGCCCTATGTGGCTTGCAGAGCTCTTTGGAAACCAGTCCTTGCACTGTGCCTGCTTCCAGGAATGGGTCAAACTGCTGCTTGTGTTTTTCTCCCTTGGAATGTCTTGTTTCTTGATGTTCACTGACTGCCTGAAAGTTATAATGTTTGTCCATGGTATGTCCAGGACATGTCAATCCAGTTTAAAAATTCTGTGCATCTCAATTCTGTTTCGAGAGTCTTCCCACTCAGATCAATAAAAGTAGCCATCCATCAGTTTTTGGCTGGAACAAGACTGATCAACAAGCAACTTGAGTTCTGTGTTGCAGCTGCAGCTGGCACAAATATTGCCTCCTTTTGCCAAGGAATTCAATTGTCCTGCATAAACGACCTATATCTGTTCCTCTGACCACTCTTGTTCCCTTAATCTTCCTGTATGGTTTCTTTCTAATTTAATCTTCAAGGAGCCATATGTCCTGTCTGTCATGGTGCTACACTTTTCTCAAATCTTTTTTGGATCTCACAACCAGTGGAGCTTCTATGATCTGTGAGAGAAGCTGACTTACAGTTCAAAAGAAAATGCAAATTCTAGCCTATCTGCTTTATTTACAATTGTTTCAAATAAACATCTTTGCATACTGTATAGTTACTCCTGCTTTGTCTTTGCACTACATCGACTCACTTCTGGTTTTCTTTTTTCTGTGTGGCAATATCCCGATCATTCTTCCTTCTGCATCCTGAGGTGTGTGGGGATCAGATGCAGAAATGCTACTTTATTAGTTTAAATATTCACTTGTTTTATTCATTGCATCCATCTTTACACCTGCAGAGGCTAAATCCCTGTCATTCTCTCTCTTCCCAGGGCCGAGGCACATGAAGCTATGCAGGTTTCTGTACAGAACCAGTGCAGCCCAGTCCCAGTGCCACGGGCTAAGGCTCCGTGACATGGCAGCCTACACTGCTAGTGTAGTAGGGGACAGCACTTACTCCCTGGAGCTGGAATGAGATCCCAAATGCTTTCCACTCACCTTGTGGTAGGGTGAAAACTGATATCCTATGCTACGTGTCCAGTGGAAATTGATCTCTGACACAGGGATGAAAAGTTCAGTGTCTCATTGCAAATGTCTCACTGCTCTTGAGGGGTTGATTTGTTCCTTGCTTGGTTCTAATGTGGTCACATACAAGGAGAAAATCAAAATCCTTCTGGCAAATATCTTATAGTAAATAAGAGTGTAATATGTTACTAAAATCTGTGTTTTGTGTAATCCAAAATCAACACAAATGAAAGTCTCTGTAATAGAACCAATACGTGAAGCAAGTGAAAATTTTTCTTTTGGAGAATGGCCGTGTTCTTCCTTCCTGAGATTTCCTACCTTGATGACAGCAGAGGCAACAACAAAAGCAAAAGAATGCAAAGAATAGGTGAGGGTTGCAGCCCACCATTCTGCTCTCTGTCCTCTGCTAGCACTGGTGTAACCCTTCTGGTACTGAAACTTTCCATTGCCATCTGTCAGCATTCCAATGTGCTATTGATTAGGTGGTTTACTGAGGTCACTTACAAATCACAGCAAACCTCCTGAAACTTGGGAAAGGTAATAAATCAAAGGCACTTGATTTGTAACTTGCCATCATTTTTGGTGCCTTGCTTCAGTAGAGGACAGCAGTCAACACTTCCTAAGCTCTTGATATGAGGAACGTTATGATGGCAAAAGAAAGTGCTTGTTTATAAATGGTGCAAGTAACATAAGCCTTTAATGGGTCCTAGAGGAGTCCAAGGCTCCAGAGGTCTCTGGAATGCCTTCCTCTCTGCCCCCATCTGCTCTCCTCATCCTGACCCCCACTTTTTTGTTCCAAGCCTTTGGCCAATTTTCATCATATCTGTCATTTTGAAAAATGAGCTGGCGGTTCACTCCTAAGGTTCAGAGCATGCCACGTATCCTTTTTTTTAGATTAACTTGTTTGCAAAGATACAGTTCAACAGGAAATTCTTATGCTTACACAGCAGTGGAGTTTTTATGAAAAACAGATATGCTGTTAAAACTCTTAGTCTGTTTCTATTCTGTTAATTGGAAATAAAAGAGCCATGAGACACAAGGGTGATAGGACCACACTTGTTTCCTGGATAAAAGCCTATTAGTAGTATGTTGCTAAGAAGTCCAAACCAGGGCTGAGTTTGTACCAGTGTAGTATGAACACAGTGAGTATCAGCACTGCACAACATTGATATCTGAGATAAAAATGCTCCCTCATTTCATTTATGGAAATAGGGCTCCTGAAAGTGTCCATTTATGATGATTTCAAGGGAAAGGGTACCCAGCCATACCTACCTTGATGCTGCATTTGATTCCAGACATAAAACGTTCCCTTGTATTACCATATAGATCAAATCAGTATGGAATAGTCTGTATCATATTGCCACTCCCAACATGGGCCTCAAGACTCTGTGTCCCCTCCCAGCTCTGACAAACTAGGTTTTACCCATCTGCCCTTGGGGCTGACTGACGTCCTTTGTGCTCCCACTCCAGCTCTGCTGCCTTTGCCTCTGTAATTCAGGAAGAATATCTGTGTAACAGGAATATATACGCAATACTATTCCGACTCTTGCTTTGGAGACCTACCTTTCTTTGTAGGTCAGTTTTAAATAGAGATGCCTCACACTGCACTGCAGCAACCTTGTGTGCAGACACATGGCATTACTGCTCCTACAGATTCCAAAATCAGAGCTGGATTGCTGGGGGGTGACTGGATCAAGCACACAGATTGACCTTTTCCTTGGTTTCATGTCTGCAGGGCTCATCACACCAGGCTGGAGAAGGCTATTGCAGTTTTGTTTGACTCCCTCTGGTGTTTTTAAGCTGTGGCTCAGCCCATGCATTGCTTGTGAACACCAAAAGGGAGCTTTTGTTTAAAATCATTTTGAGTTGATGAAGGGGTGGGTTGTCCCTCTTGTGAAATGCCTGAGCTGCTGCTTGCTCTTTTATCTCCTCCTTCACTGTCAGCCTCTGTTATGGTTCCTACTGCCCTTGCACACAGGTACAAATACACAGGAGCTCCACATCCCAGGCTGGCACTGCAGTGTGACTGCCATAGTATGATGAAAGATTGCATCACCAGGGTTGCAAAGCAGTCAAAATCCTTCAGGGTTTATGAAATGCATGGGGGAAAAGAGTGGTGTGGCTCTTTTCCTCTGACTCCTAGAGCAGCCTGAGGGTTGTTCATGCCTGGCTGTCAGTGGGCTGTCAGCAGCACAGCCCAGCACCACTGCATCAGGAATGGCCCATGGTGAAATCACACCCTAGGGCAAGTCCCTGAGTGAGGATCTGGAGGGTGAGCAGAGCTTGTGTAAGGGTTGGTTGTTATGATTCTGAACATCCTGTCTTTTAATGCAGCCAATCCCAAATGCAGAGACCATCAGGCCAAACAAACACTACTATGCAACACAAACCCAGTCCCCAAGGCAAGCACTGACACCCCCTCCTTTCCTGGCAAAGAAAATTGTTGATGTAGGTGTTTATGCAGTCTGAGAGCTGACGGATTGGGTTTGCTATTCGGTTTCTTGGCTTTGGGGGTTTTGTGTTGCAACCTTTATTTAAAGATAGGGGACAGAAGAGATGTGTTTGTTTTCTTTATTTGTTTGTTTGGGGTTTTCTTTCCGTTTCTGTGACTTTTAAAGGACTGAAGAGTTTATTGTGTGTGAAATGCAGGAAGAGTCTAAATGAACACCAGATGAGAGGAAATAGACTGAGGAAAATTAGGGCTATTTGCTACCAAAGGAAGTAATCATTGTACATATATTAAATTCCAATCTCTAACTGAGATGTGTTTGCTATGCAAGAAATCTGACTGTAGAGGAAGAAGGGAAGCATGTGGAGTCTTCCCAAGGCTGGGCTTTAAAAATTGTAAGGATGGCTTTAGTTCAGTGGTGGTGAATAAGCCAGGAAGCAGCTTTCACTGAACCAGGTGGTGGGTTTGGCTGGAGGGGGTTCTGTGTCCCAGAGTTTCCCACTGTTGCAGAAGGTTATTCTCTGTGCAGAAGGGGAAAACAGGTTTTCATACATTTGTTATTTGTAGGTAACATTTAGTATGACTTTATAATGAGAATATAAATTCTTTACAATCCTTCATCTGCAACATTCTCAGCTCATCCGTCATTAGAGACAACTAACTCACCTGTACTTACGACTTACCTGCAAGTCCTTGCTGAACCTGTTCCTTAAGGATCAGGTCTATTTTCAGTGGAGATAACTCTTACCTGGCAGTCCCCTTCAATGTCTCTCTCAGGTGAGGGTTTATGTACTCACAGTGGTGGCGCTGAGTGCTCTGGTTCATCCTCCCTCACTCCCTGCAGACTAAGGGCAGGTGCACATCTGTATTTCACTGGTGGGAGGCAAAATCACTGGTTGTTTCTGTGATAAACTATTTACAGTGAGAGCCAGGAGGAAGGCAATAAGGATCCTCTCAAATGATTTGAGGAGTGCATAATTACATGGAGTTGGCTTACAAGGATGCCTTAAGTCAGCCATAAATTTGGCACTACTGCTTCTTTTAAACAAAACAGTATTTCTCATACCTGCATGCCAGCAGACACCCTGTTCAAGGACATAGAAAGTTTTTTTATTTCATTATCAGTAGAAAAATTATAGCCTGGGGAATGTTACTTTGACATATTGGTTGAAGTCAGCCTATGCAGCTTCCTTACCCTTCCCCCTCCTGGACAGGCAGATGAAACGTTTATGATTGAAAGTGGTTATCTATATTTTTTTTCTTTATCTGACAGAATAGTCACAGTAGTCAAGAAGGACTTGCTACAGGTTTTGCTTTTCCTGTGAGGGGAAAAAAAACAAACAGTGAAGAACCTGTAAAAATAAAAAAATTAGATATTTTGGCTGTGTGGGAGGGAAGCCTTTAAGCATAGCAGAGAGTAGGGGATTACACAGTCAAATAAGCAGTTCCTGGCAGATTTTGGAGACCCACAGTGGGAAGTAAGAAAAGTGTATCAGAATGGAGGAAAGCATGGAAATGCACAGAAAGAATAGTATCATATTTAGAATCTGTCAACTTATCAGAATTATGTTGACTGGTTGTTAGCTAAGGAGAAGGAACTGTTTTTTTAGAGGAAGAAAGGTTACATTTCCCCTTCATTAGCTGAGGGACCTCCTGACAGGAATTAAGACAGAATATGACTAAAAGGGGGCTTCAGCCATGCAAGAAAGGGTTATTTTTAACCTCAAGCTGCTCAGTGACTGCATTTGCAGCATGGCCCTGCACAAAAACCTCTGCTGGCAAAACTAAGGCTGCTTTGTGCTACTGTGTGAGAATGGGAAGGAGAAGTCTGGGTGGGAATCCTGTGGGGCAGCAGTGCCTCTGATGTCTGTGTCATGAAAATATGCCTCCAGTTAACTATTGTCCTGACCTCAATCCGTGCTGAAATGGGGGCTTTGCATAATCATGGAAGGGGATGGCTCCTGCTCCAAAAGTTATGTTTTGAATTTCCAAAAGAGACAAAGGAGACTTTGTCAGCCCTTCACACATGGGAAACAGGCAGAGAGAGAGATTTTTCTGGCGTACACAGGCTAATTTTGACAGAAGGGGCACTTAAACTGAAGTTTCCTGAACTCATTTGTGTACTACAGTCACGAGATTGCCCTTCCTTTTTAATATTGGATTTTGTTCTCCCTGAAACTTCAGTTCTAATATAGGGTTGCTTATCAAAAACATTATTTTATTCTGTTTAATAGATGCACTAGGGGTTCTTTCCTTGGACAAAACTCTGCCCTTGCATGCAGGTCTGAGTTGCAACTCTGCAAGTGCCTCAGGGAGCTTCAGGTGGATTTTCATATTGGGACTGCCAGGAACAGTAATGCAAGACAAGGCAGATGTGTGACTTTGGCTTCTGCTTGTCTGTGTCCCCTTGGAGATCACAGCCCCATGGGTATGTAGAAGAGAAGCCTGTGAGAGCAGTGATGCTGTTCTGCCCCACTTCATGCGGAAAGAAAAAGAAAAATATCTCACTAACTCGAATGTCCATTTGTCTTGCTTAGGCTTGTTAAGTCCAGAAAGGCCAGTGAGACTTGGCACTGCATGACCAAACTGGGGCTTCTTGTAGTTACTTCTGTAAGACACAAAATAATGACAGGCTTCAACCTGCTTAGGGAAAAATGCAGTCCTTGGATTACATTGGTGTAAATAAGAAATCCACTGCAATTCACAGGTCAAAAACTTCTGGTAGTGTTTAGCATCAATGTCTGCCACTTGAACATCTGACATTCATCACTACCTCCCTTTTCCTTCCACTGTCATATTTTATCCCCATGTGTTAGGGGTTTCTTAGCTTAGTCTGTATAAATTATAGCTGCCTCTCAGTCAGGGTAGTGGAATCATTACAGGCTGAAAGGTAAATGAATGAAAAAGAGTAGATCTAAGGAAAGTGTTTCTCTTACGTATTCTGCTCCCCTTCTTTCTCCCCTCTCCCTGTTCACAGATCGTAGTGGACAGTATTACTAGACAGTCTGATACTTTTGCTGTGAAGACAGATGGAAAAGTTTCCAAAAATAGCAAATGTTTGTACCAGTCCTAGTTCTGAAGACAGAAGGAGGAGAGGAATGGGAGCCGACGTGGACATCCATTGCCATTGCTGGAAAGACCAAAACTGACTGCTTTGAAACAACCCTTCAGCAAGTTAGCAATGAATTGGGAAAGCAAACATTCTTTAATATCAAACTTCTGGGCAATGATTTTGATGTGTTTTTTAACTTTAAATTGCTCCTATTGCAGTCATTTAGGTTACTACGAAGAATAATACTGAAGGTGCTAGGAAAATATGGGTGGTTTAAAGTCAGTCAAAGCAGAATACTTTTACTTTTTCTTTACCTCAAAAAACTGTGCAGTGCCCTCACAATGGCCATCAGATTTGGTGTTCCCAAGCCATGCTGGCAGGGCAGTGAGCTGGAACAGCAGTCCAAAGATGCACTTCTGGTGGGGAGGTAGATCTTCCACCACCCCTATCTAAAAAATTTCCAGTAGCATGTGTACGATACCTACCAAAACAAGGTGCTCCCATCTGTGCACAGCATTACACAGCTCCGTGCACCAGGAGCACGTGTGAGTTTAATTCCCTACCAGCTTTAGTAAGTAGAGGTATTTCTGCGTTCTAGAAATGCAGAGACTCCTCAGTCCAAGGTACTGGTAGTTAGGGAAGAAAAGGTTCATTTCCCTATGTCTGGAGAGGGCTGTTGTACGCTGCCACCACTATCAATCCCAGAACTTTATCCAGGCTCCAGGTGGGCTGAAGCTGGTGGGTCTCTGTACAGGACTGCTGTCATGTTTCCAGTTTCATGACCAGTTGTATTGTTGGGGACTTCATTATAACCTGGAACAGCAAGAATGCCCAGTGCCACTGTGTGTCTTCTTTCTGATTGTCTTGCTTTTTCCTTCTTTTTGGTCTCATGTGTCAAAAGTCTGTCTAAAGTATATTTGATTTGATGGCAGGTTGGCTGAAATGGGCATAAAATATTGCTGCTATTGCTGGTTGTCAGCTTAGCCCTCTCTTTCTGCAAAGCATATTGCATTTCTGATTTCCCATTGTGTTTCACTTATGTTCCTGTGGTGTTATCCTGCTACTCACTGCAGACTCCCAGATTCCAGCTCGGCAGCCAGATCAATCAAGCAGTAGGTGTCCTGGTCAGCATCTGCATGAAGTGAAAGTGATAGGCCCAGCTCATAATCAGACAGGCTGCCAGGCTGTACTGTGGAGCAAGTCCTGGCTGATGCAGAAGGCACACAGTGGCTGGTGTGAAAGGCCAGGCAGTCCCTGGAGTCACAGTTGTGCTCTGAAGTTGGTAGATTGGTTCACTCCTGATAATCTGTTCTGACATTGCAGTCTGTTGCTGGAAGTGGATGCCCTGGTGAAAGCATTATGACCTGGCAAGTCTAAAATGTTGGGCTGTGAGAAAGAGGACCACGAGTCTAATGTTCCACAGACTCCTTCACATGAGATATTGCAAGAAAAGAATCCAAGAATACAGTGGAAAGGATGTTGTGATGTTGATTTACTCACCATTTTTTGCTGTCCACATTAGTTCTCTGCTTGCCAAGCATCTTTCTTGTTATTAGCAGAATATTTATTCTATTTTCTCTTCTTCTTGTAGAAAATTTTACTACATTACACTGCTGAGAGACCCTGTATCTCGTTACCTCAGCGAATGGCGTCACGTCCAACGAGGAGCTACTTGGAAGACCTCCTTGCACATGTGTGATGGGAGGACACCAACTCCTGAAGAGCTGCCGTCGTGTTATGAAGGCACAGACTGGTCGGGCTGCACGCTGCAGGAGTTCATGGATTGCCCATATAACTTGGCCAACAACCGTCAAGTGAGGATGTTGGCTGACCTGAGCTTAGTGGGCTGCTACAACATGTCCTTCATCCCAGAGAACAAGCGAGCACAGATCCTGCTGGAGAGCGCAAAAAAAAACCTCAAAGACATGGCCTTCTTTGGCTTGACAGAGTTTCAGAGAAAGACTCAATACCTGTTTGAGAGAACTTTTAACCTGAAATTTATCCGGCCCTTTATGCAGTACAACAGCACCAGGGCAGGAGGGGTGGAGGTGGACAATGACACTATCCGGAGGATCGAGGAGCTCAATGACTTGGACATGCAGCTCTATGACTATGCAAAGGACCTCTTCCAACAGCGCTACCAGTACAAACGGCAGCTGGAGAGGATGGAGCAGAGGATAAAGAATCGGGAAGAGAGGCTTCTTCACCGGTCCAATGAAGCACTTCCCAAGGAAGAGACCGAAGAGCAAGGACGTTTGCCCACTGAGGACTACATGAGCCATATTATAGAGAAGTGGTAGCCCAGGCAGACTTTTATATTAATGATATTCTAGGGTTTCCGTATAAGAGATCATGGAAGTAAAATTACAAAAACAACAAGTATTTTATTTAAAAGCAAGTCTGTAAAACAGAAGATAGATTGCTTCCTTAAGCATAGGGTCTTTTTACTGTTTCTTACAAGACCGATGAGATTCTTAAAAAAACAATAAATACATAAAAATAAAAAAAAGGGTCAACATTCTAATGCCGAGGTAAAAAAATGCACAAATGCAGTTACCCACTCATAAGGCCAAATACAAGAGAATGTTTCTTATCCTCACAATTCGAACACAAATGGCAGAAGTAGGATTTTTGAAAATCTGTTTATCCCCGAGCATAACGATATAAAGATACATCATTAAAAAACAAGAAAACAGAGGTTTTCTTTCGTGTGGGAGGCGGGATAGGAATTGCATTGTTTGTAAGTAACTGCTGATGGTGACTGAGTTGAGGATGTGCTCTCCTGTCAGGCTGATCTGAGCACATAGGTGGTCACAGTGTTTCAGGTGGCAGCCACTGCCAGAAGGTGGAGCACCATTAAAACAAAAGAAGAAGAAAAACACCTGGAGGATGAGAAACATTAAAGCAAATTGACTATGGCCTGGGATATGTACTTAGCACCATGGTTTTGATACATTGCACTGGTATAGCAGATACATACTCAACTTCATCACAAAAATAATAGGGAATTCATGCACAGAGCTCCCAGATTTGTTTCCCAGACAAGTCCCAAAACAAGTTAAAAGCCAACCAAATTCCCCATAGGCTCAAACATGCATTCACATGCCATCCTGTCACCCTACACCAGTGCTGCTTGTGCCATCATCAGTATTATGTGTTAACAGCACATGAAAACCCTATCCTACATACTGAGAAAAAGGAAGAAGAATTTAAATATTCCCTCATAAATCTGCACAAGGTTCAGGGTAGACCCTGCAAATGATCGGTCATTATTGGGAATGTGAAGAGGGCATGATTTTGTTTTGTTTGTTGCTTTGTGAAATACTGACTGAGAATAAGCATACAGTTGTACCCTATCTGTATTTTTACAGGTATTTTCACTTGCTTTTATCAAGAGATAATGGCCATCAGCTTGCTTCCACTGAAGTCACTAGAACTGATTTAAGTGGGAACAGGATGGAGCTCTCCTCCAGAGCTGTGAGAATTTCTGACTATGGGTCTGAATTAATTATGACACGGTGCTCATTGTCTTTTGGCAGGGTGCCTGTTCTGCAGATCTAACTTTAAATGAACAAGCTGTGTTCGTAAAACTGGAAAGGGGAATCCTGGATAATGTTTTTTTAGTCTCAGACCACTCTCAAAGCAGAACTCTTTCAATGGTGTCTTTTAGAGTCTCATGTAAGTTTAATCCTCCAATGTGGGGACAGTCTCACCGGGTTCTGCTTACTGACTTTTGAGTCATAGAACAACAATGACTTCTCTAATTCCTCTTCCCACTCACCAAATTAAAGTATGGCTTATTTTTTTTGCTGTTGCAAGCACTTTTCTGTTTGGCTAGAAGCATGGAAATGGAGCAGTTTTTGCCTGGTTCATGTCTCACCCCATTGTTGGTCAGCCTGTAAGACCTGAAGCAGCTATTGTTTAGGGCAAACTCTGAACCAAATGGAATATGATTTGATTTTCAAAGGCCATGTTAACTGCAAATCAAATATGGCATTGAAATCACTGGAGGAGAGGCAGAGAGCTGATGCATTCAGTTTTAATGTATCATTTTTACAGAGTCCCTTTCCCATCACACAAATCCGCTGAAGTGCTGCTTGGTTTGTATTTCAATTCTCTCTGCCTCTCTACACTGTTTTCAACAGTTTCAAATTCAGAGTGAGTTTTGCAAAAGAGGGGCTGCATTGTTCTTCTGCAGACACCCTGGGGGATACACCTTACTACTTCTGGAGATATCCCTCTCCAGCAGAGTAAAAATGACTAAAAACTTGAGAACCGAAAATCCAAACAGCACTTTGGGCTCAAATACAGTCCTGTTACAGCCCTGAGCCAAGGTCTACCAAATCAAAGGATATCTTTCCTATTGATTTCAGATGGATTTTGGTCAGGTCTGCATCCTGCTGCTGCAAAGTGCCCAAGCCCATACTTGCCTGTCTTCAGGCACAGCAGGACTTTGTTACTCACGGCCCGGGCTGGTACCTGAATGTGCTGCTGGAGTTGGTGTCTTTAAGGTTGTGTCAGTGCTTCTGCTGCAAAATGGCCCCTGTTTCCTTCTAGATGAAAAATGGGAAGCAAAGTGAAGTAGTATTTGGTGCTTGGCTTGGGGGCAGAAGGTATTGCAACTCCATTTCCTCATCTCCTAATTCCAAGACGGGGAGAAGCTATGTCTGCTAGTTCCCAGTGCTTTTACGTGTTGCTGTAACTAAAAAAAATATTTTATTTTAAAAATGTGGCTGTTTACCCGCAAAACCAATACACAAGATATAGAAAGCAACTGTTTTATATGCACAGTTTCCAGCTTTCCCTAAAGGCTTCTCAGTGTGCATCCTGCATTATGGATCCATAACACACAGGTGGTTACTGCAGCTATTCCATGTTCGCATTATCGGGACTCTGTCGTGATTAGGCTGTGTCTGCCTGAGCTCTTTCTGTGCCACGGGCTCTGAGTAACCAGCTGGATGTTGATGGATCTGCCTGCAGGGTTGCCTGAATCAGAGGCAGCCTCTGACCTCAGAAGCATGTCAGTAGAAGACCTTGTTCCAACATTCTCTTTGTAATGTATTGCAGTTACAAGCAACAGAAATGAAACTGTATAGAAAACTGCCTTGTTAACAGTTATACTTCAACTCGCAAAAGGAGGGCTAACCTCACTTAGCACTGAGGCAGAAGTTTCTCAATTTGCATCCTGCACCCAGCAAATGCCTCAGTTTCTCCACCTGTACATTGGGAATAACATTTACAGATTCTAAAAAGGTTCTCCAAAGTATTAAAAGTATAGGGCACTTTGAAACAGATCCTAAATAATGGAAAAGAAGAGAATTACCCAAAAGCCATTCCTCACCCTGGCTGTTGTGCTGGTCTGATTGTGTCTTTAGGCCATGTGTTAATTTATTCTAAGTGCTGTGTACCAGAGCATGGGTTGCAGGATGTACCTGGCACTATTTTCCTCCTTTAGTGGGTTCAAGGGAACTTTTTCAACATAATGTGAATGTAGTTTTTTGTGGTTTATACCTACCACAGTTCGAAGTGGTATCATTTCTTTTGTTTTTAGGACTGATAATTTGGTGCCACAATAACATGAAAAATGTGTGTGTAGTTTTAAAATGAATGGAGAGCAACAGCTTTAAGGCACTCTGGCAGAAGTAGTGGCAAGATAGTACATTCATGTTCAGTATCTGCCCGTTTCTTCCAAAATGTTTTTCCTGTGACTTACAGATGCACCAACATCATCTTCACCACAAGAAGTGTTTCTTCAGGGCCTGTTAATGCATCAGGATCCAGGTCAGGTTAGGTGAGCCCTGGGAATGCTGGTGGCTCCTCCAGAGTTCTCCAGGCAGGTGCCAACTTGTACCCTGCATGGGTCACAAAATGCACAATTGACTGGTAAGGTTACCCCAGCTCAGACTATCACAGGAGTAAAAAAAAAAAAAACAAACCCAAAAAACAACTTCAGCAGAAGATCAGTGAATTTCTGGCTTGTCTGAATTTCTCCCTTCATGCCCAATATTTTGGAATAAATGAGGAGCCCTTCAGGTTGATGTTTTTGCACCCCATAGTCCCTTACTTACAAAAGTGGGGTAGGAATGGAAGCAGCATAAGGAAGATCCCAACAAGCTTCTGCATCCTCTCTAGCAGAACTGTCCTGTTAGAGCAGGAAAGAGCAGTGCAGTTGCTGAGAGTATGAGCAAGGTAGGAGGACACCACAGTAGCAGAACAGACAATTAGGAAGTTTTCATTCTGAGCCCATCAAGTCACTTCATAGAGATCACTGGACAGCTACAGCAGGTAATGACTAACATTACAGCCCAGGGCCTGGCCCCTACTCATATCCTGGGGTTAAAAGCTTTTCCAGCTCCTCACTGATTTTTAGAGTTACTCAGAATCCCTCCTATTCCATAGTTTTTTTTTGTAGCAGGTATAATGCTCCAGGAATTCACCACTCAAACCGTGTTATAATGTTGTATTCCCAGGGCTATAGCTTGGAACACAACTGACTCAACCTGCTGTATTCAAATCACAAGGCTGACTGCATTCTCTTTTTGTTCTTGTTTTCACTAATATTAGCATGTTCCAGAGTCAGAATTGAATGCAGGATTCGCTGCCTCATCAGGAGCAGAGCCAAGCCTGTATAGCACAGATCAGTGAGCAGCAGCTCAGGTAAACCAGGGTGCAGCAGAGCCCGTGCCTGTGCACCCAGTCCCAGCTACCCCAGCCACAGGAGTTCTGCCAAGGTGAATGCAGCCCTGATAAGCACAGGGGTGTTAAAGCCTGTGTCATCCTGGCTGCAGGCAGCTTTCTATGTAATTTTTTGCCATGCAAGCTGAAAAAAAAGCAAGATTTGCAAATGAGTCTGCTCAAAGCCCCACAACTCTTTCCCATTTCCCCCCAGGTGTCAGTTCTGCAGACTGGATTGAGAGAGTTGTACTATAATTAATAATTCTATATTCAAAGGGTTTACTGACCATGATTTGTTTTGTACATATTGGAATATGATTTAACTTATTTTTATTGCCCCTTTTAATCATTTTTTTCCTAAGGATAAGACAAAAATCCCCATCCTCTCTCAATGTGAAGTTCCTCTGTGTTTTTGTATAGTCTGCCAGGCAAACACACAATAGCCACAGGATTTTTCTCCGTCTCTACTGGTATCTGATTTTATTTTTCTTTTTGTCTGAGGCTTTGCTTACATTGTCTCTTCTTTCCTTTCTGCTGCACAATCTGCACAGAGCAGGGAAGGGGCAATGCAGGCAGGATTTTCTTTTTCTTCCTCTCTTCTTTCTTGTTCTTCTGGAGTTGTGTGATTGAGGGTAAAAAAATACAACTGTCCCCCACCTGCATTCCACCCTGCATATTGTAAATCAAACAGATTCAGCTTCTCTGAAAGTGGCTGTGGCTAGAGTCATTCCACTGAGATGAATGTGTATGGTTTGCACTTTCCCCCACACTTCAGGAAGTTAAAAACAACAAAAAAAATAAAAGGCAACTGTTTAACTTGAGACAAGTAACACTTAAAGCTTTATATATTTATTTATAGCATCTTACAGAAAGTGTTAAAAGGTTTTTTTCTTTTCTTCCACGAGAAAAATTGAATTAAAAATCATCAGAATTGTTTTTGTCTAGATCAAGAATGAATGTTAGCAGATGAAATAAACCCTAAAATTGAGCATCTGGTGTGTGTGTTATCCTTGAATTGGCCTTTGGATGCTGTTTCAGTTTAATATGTCTTGCCTGTGTATTACAGAGAGATAAAGCTGCCAGTGGAGTTGATGGAGTATATTTGTTTTCTGCTACAAAACCAGACTCCTAACAAGAAATATTCAAGTAGAAACTACAGTCTGTTCATTCTTATTGTTATATTTGAGCCAACATTGCAGAAAACCTTAAACCTCCTAAAACCTATCATCTTTTAAAAATTAATACCCTTGATACTGTACAAGGGTACAGTAAAACCCCCTTAGGGTTTTTTTCAAAGTCACTGCAATGAGCAGATATACAGGTAATAAATGGAGGTTGTTATACCAGATATTACAGAATAAGTAACGGGGGCTTTTTGTTGTTGTTTCAGAATTACTTTCATCAAGTGTGTTGTACAAATGTTCTGCAGTCACCATACTGAGCCTTGTGCCTGGCTGGTACAATGAAAGTAAGTTAGGGGTAAGACAGTGATGGTACAAGTGTTTCACAGTATCCTAAGTGAGAACAGTGAGATATTTATGCAAGCGTAGCAAGGAACATCACTGTGATTTTATCAAAGCATGATCACAGCTCACACTTGCCACCAGACAGGTCAGAGGAGTAGTCCAGGTACTGGTGGAGAGCTCAGGTGAGTGGCAGTGTGAGGGGAACACCTGTGATCCTGAAGGGCCTCTCCTGTGATCTTAAGGAGGTCCACCTGTTGTCCCGTGGCCAGGGGCAGGCACAGCCCTGCAGTCAGTCCCTCCCACCTGTGCTGGTCCCTCTGCCAGGAGCTCTCGGGTCCTGCTCTCCAGTACTGCCTCTTGCCATGACTGTGACCATCCCTCGGCTGAGCTGCCAGAGGAACATCCTGGCTTCATTCCCTTCCTCCAGACAGCGCAGCAACAGAGGTACTGACACAACCTGTCCTGCTGAGGGGGGTCCTGGTCCTGTGCTTGCTTAAAACTGTTCTTTGTCTCCTCCTTTGCCTTCTCAAAAGCCTGGTATAAGAAGTGTGTGCTGGCAATTTGCTTTCATTTGCATGTGGTCTTTCTGCACCGTCTTTAATATGTTTCTTCCTCTCAATGGAAGCCTCTGGGAAAAGGAGAGAAGGAAGGATAGCTAGCAAGTAGGTGGAAGTAAGGGTTCTGCTATTGCAGAAGGGGAAAAGAGCAGAAAGGAGTCTTGGAGGAGGGTTAAAACAAGCAGAGAAATGAGTTACTGAGGGGATAATCTCCAGAGTTGGGTGTTTTTTTCTTGGTCACATTGATGGTTATTCAGTTTCTTTATGCTTGGGTCCAGGATGTTGCTGTTTCTATTGTATCTGGTCGTTTTACACTATCCAGTGCTGCCTCTGGGCAATGTGTTGCCTCGGGTTAATTGGAAAGTGCCTGGAGCCAGGAGGGACATTCCTGTCCTGGGGGGCACCAGGCAAAGCATTGCTGGGTGAGGGAGGGGATTGTCCCGCTCTGCTCTGCACTGGGGCGGCCTCACCAGGAATATTGGGGCAGTTTGGGGGGACACAATGTAAGAAAGACATTAAGCCATTAGGTGTCCAAAGAAGGGCAGTAGAGATGGTGAAGGACCATGAGGGGAAGGAGGGGCTGAGGGCACTTGGTCTGTTCAGCTAGAGAAGAGGAGACTGAGGGGAGACCTCACTGTAGGTACAACTTCCTTGTGAGGGGCAGGCACTGATCTCTTCTCTGTGGGGACTAGGGACAAAACCTGATGGAATGGCCTGAAGTTGTGTCAGGGCAGGTTCAGGTTGGACATTATAAAAAGGTTTGTCACTCAGAGGGTGGTTGAACATTGACCAGGCTCCCCAGGGCAGTGGTCACAGCACCAAACCTGACAGAGCTCAAGAAGCATTTGGATGATTCTCTGGGGCAGACGATGTGACTCTTGGGGATGGTCCTGTGCAGGGGTAGGGGTTGAAATTGATGATCCTTGTAGATCCCTTCCAACTTGGCATATTCTGTGATATTCTCTGACCTTTGGGTCATACAGGTTCCTTTTTTGCTTTGCTGAGAATCCACATAATGCTGAACTGCTTCTTTGTCACAGAGCAGAAAGAGGGATGGAGGTTCCTGCATAGTTAAATGTATATCTAGTAGTGGCTGTATCTTCCTATGGATTTTGTAAAAGTGGGCAGATTTTAGGAGAGTCCCATGCCTTGCAGTTCATAACACTTCATGATGCAGTACTTCAGTGGCACTTAGAGTGGGGATGTAAATAAATCCATATGCAGAAAAAGTAAAATTCTGGGCTTTCTGCAGCTGGAAATGTTCATGATTGAGTTGAGCACATCAGCTTAGACCCTCTGCTCAGGGCAAAACTAAGACATGTTCATACATAAACTCAAAATAATATATATTGTGGGCTTAACAATAAGGCAGTTTGAGTTTTACTATAGTTGTTATTTCATAAACTTCCAATTAAAAGTCATGAAATATTCTTGAATTGAGCAGCATTTAATAGACTATTGCAATATAGCTCTTCAGGCAATCAGAGATTCAAATGAGAAAGGCTTGTCTAGTAAGGTCTTGTGTGCTTTAATTGATCTGGGAAGTAAGTGGCTTGGAAAAGAAATCATGCCTTCATATTTTGCAATCTATAAGCCTAAAATGAATAAGATTTTCGGTATCTATTTATTAATCACACTATAGCATATTCAGGAGCTTTGGTGTGTGGTACTGTTTCTTAGGGCTTAGAAATTCTTTGTCCAACATAAATTTACTCATTTCTCTCTCTCTCAGGTGATGCTCTTCTCAAAAGCTTTTCTACTTTTGAGTGCTTTCACATCCCTGCCTTACTCTTGACTACTCCACAGTCTTGCTCTGCAGAAGGTCTGTCCCCAGGATGGAGAGCATGCAATATCTCAGTCAGGGATCTTGTGACCTTTGCACAGAGAGCTACAGAACTGAGAGGCTTTTTCATCAATATCCAGCCAACAGCCCAAGGGAAAAGTTGAATACCTGTCCTCCATGAGCTGGGAATAGGTGAGGGATAGCAGTGCTTTGCAATGTTTAATGAACTAAATGTTATTCATATATTTATTTTGCTCTCCCCACTAATAATGGTTATGGAATCCAGATGTTTGTGCAACAAATGAGTAATAGTGATAAATAATAAACATGTAATTCATGTGATTTTAACATATTCTACTTCTTACTGGATTCCATTTAAAAGCTCCTTCTTTTTATTGATTTAAACCAAATGTTATACTCAGTTGTGCTGTAAATGGTAAAGAAATTCCATGCAGCCTAATGTAGTTAATTCAGTCTGGATACCTGATCATGAAATTAATATGTGGTAATCAGGCATCAGTTTTCTGGCATAGGCAATGACAACATGTATAAATCATACGGCCTTTATGAGACCATAAATAACTTCCCTGTAGAGCCCTTACTTTGGGATCAGATAATTATTGCCAGACATTTTTTCTGAACAAGAGCTCGCAGCCAAATTGGTGAATGAATGCTCAGATATTTTACACACTACAACAGCCCCCATCAGTACTTATTTCCACTGATCATATGTTCTTTTCCTTCCTTAGTATCAAATGTTTTGATGATAAGTGAGAATTTATAAGCTGATACCAAATAGCCACAAATTAGTGAAGGCTTTTAAATTTTACCAAGTTAATGCACGATCAAACCTTTTGTGTTCCTGGAAATACTAAAGCCATGCTGCTACTGGAGCTGGTTAACAGCCAGGCTGGACAACCTGGGTCTGGGAACAGTGTCACTGGGAGAGATGCACAACCTTCTGGACTGAGAGATCTGCTCCTTGTTAGATTTTGCTCAAGTGTGATGTGACTGCAAAGAATTAAAGAGTGTGTGGTCTTCTGTTCTGAGGGCAGTCTGGCCTTCTGAAACAGCTAAAATGACCAACAGTTTGTTGGTTTGGGGGTGAAAACAGTGGTCCTGTTTGAGGAGAAACTCTTGATAGGATCCTACCTGATGTTATCATTGGAGCCTTTATCACAACTGTTCTGCATAGTTTTCCATGGATTTATTTCTGATTACTGTTGTGAGGCAAATGATTTTGCTCCTCCACTTGGAAAGATTGTCACAGGAAAGTATGTAAAATAGGGGGCCAGAGTGCTGGCTGAAGCCCTGGTGTTGATGGGCATGGCCTGGTCTATGTTACCCTTACAGAGAGGCATCCATAACCTTTTGGAATCAATGTTTAATCTGAACATATAGTCAGACTTCTTTGTTTCTTCTTTGCAGTGGCTTAATAATTTAGAGGTTGTTTTTACCATCCATCTGCCTGTCTGCCTCTGTTCTGGCTAGTGCTGTGTGCCATGCCACGGGCAGAGAAAGGCACTGCCTTCTCCAGTGAGGAACAAACCCAGGATCAACTCTGCCAGGGCACACACAGAGACAGGGTCATGCCTCAGTGGGCTAAGGCTCTGCCCAAGCTGAGCTTTGTGGCATGGGCTGTGTGTGGCACTACAATGTCCTCCAGCAGGGGTGGCTGCTGGCCTGCCAGCTGAGCTCTGCAGACGTGTTCATGTGGTGTGAGCTTCTTATAGGTACATTTAAGGACTGTCACAGGAAAATCAAACCATGCATCTGCAGGGGCAGCGTTGGGAGGAACAATTACAGCATCAAATAAAGCTTTCTGCTTGCATGCCATTCAAACAGGCTTTACTGTCTCCTCATTAAGTGAACTGCCATTTGTTGGCATTGCTTGTTAGGGGCTTTCTGCTCTAGGCCCACCCTTTTGTGTATATTTTAGTCTTCTTGACAAGGGAAAAGAACTTTATTAAGTAGAAGCACTTACAATTCATAGTGCCTGTAACATCTGTGGCAGGCCTAGAATTGCAAACTACATCAGCATATTTCTTTTGTTTGTTTGTTTTCTCTGTGTCTGGGAATCTCATTAGCTGTCATACTTTTGGTTGTGGGTTATTTTCCCCCACCCTCTGTGGCTTCTTTGTGAAAACAAATTGTTTCATCTTTCTTCCTTGTTCTTCGTAAAGGTGGCCTGCAGGTCTGGATTAGCCAAAACTCAAAAGAAATGGAAATGAGAGTTTGTGAGGCAGTCATCTTGGATGGGCAGGTGGGATGGGAAGGTGGTAGATGGGAAATGGTGTGTTCCTTACAGCAGCCCTTGCCTCTATCATTCACCTCTTAGGTAGTCCAGCTGCCTTTTTCATTGTGTTAAAAGTGCTTTGGTGTGTTTCTCCCTCTNTCTGGGAACAGTGTCACTGGGAGAGATGCACAACCTTCTGGACTGAGAGATCTGCTCCTTGTTAGATTTTGCTCAAGTGTGATGTGACTGCAAAGAATTAAAGAGTGTGTGGTCTTCTGTTCTGAGGGCAGTCTGGCCTTCTGAAACAGCTAAAATGACCAACAGTTTGTTGGTTTGGGGGTGAAAACAGTGGTCCTGTTTGAGGAGAAACTCTTGATAGGATCCTACCTGATGTTATCATTGGAGCCTTTATCACAACTGTTCTGCATAGTTTTCCATGGATTTATTTCTGATTACTGTTGTGAGGCAAATGATTTTGCTCCTCCACTTGGAAAGATTGTCACAGGAAAGTATGTAAAATAGGGGGCCAGAGTGCTGGCTGAAGCCCTGGTGTTGATGGGCATGGCCTGGTCTATGTTACCCTTACAGAGAGGCATCCATAACCTTTTGGAATCAATGTTTAATCTGAACATATAGTCAGACTTCTTTGTTTCTTCTTTGCAGTGGCTTAATAATTTAGAGGTTGTTTTTACCATCCATCTGCCTGTCTGCCTCTGTTCTGGCTAGTGCTGTGTGCCATGCCACGGGCAGAGAAAGGCACTGCCTTCTCCAGTGAGGAACAAACCCAGGATCAACTCTGCCAGGGCACACACAGAGACAGGGTCATGCCTCAGTGGGCTAAGGCTCTGCCCAAGCTGAGCTTTGTGGCATGGGCTGTGTGTGGCACTACAATGTCCTCCAGCAGGGGTGGCTGCTGGCCTGCCAGCTGAGCTCTGCAGACGTGTTCATGTGGTGTGAGCTTCTTATAGGTACATTTAAGGACTGTCACAGGAAAATCAAACCATGCATCTGCAGGGGCAGCGTTGGGAGGAACAATTACAGCATCAAATAAAGCTTTCTGCTTGCATGCCATTCAAACAGGCTTTACTGTCTCCTCATTAAGTGAACTGCCATTTGTTGGCATTGCTTGTTAGGGGCTTTCTGCTCTAGGCCCACCCTTTTGTGTATATTTTAGTCTTCTTGACAAGGGAAAAGAACTTTATTAAGTAGAAGCACTTACAATTCATAGTGCCTGTAACATCTGTGGCAGGCCTAGAATTGCAAACTACATCAGCATATTTCTTTTGTTTGTTTGTTTTCTCTGTGTCTGGGAATCTCATTAGCTGTCATACTTTTGGTTGTGGGTTATTTTCCCCCACCCTCTGTGGCTTCTTTGTGAAAACAAATTGTTTCATCTTTCTTCCTTGTTCTTCGTAAAGGTGGCCTGCAGGTCTGGATTAGCCAAAACTCAAAAGAAATGGAAATGAGAGTTTGTGAGGCAGTCATCTTGGATGGGCAGGTGGGATGGGAAGGTGGTAGATGGGAAATGGTGTGTTCCTTACAGCAGCCCTTGCCTCTATCATTCACCTCTTAGGTAGTCCAGCTGCCTTTTTCATTGTGTTAAAAGTGCTTTGGTGTGTTTCTCCCTCTCCAAAATCTTTTTTCTAGTCCGTGGTGTTTCTCCCTCAGCCCTTCTTCTCATACTGATGTTCTGTTTGGGGGTTTTTAAGCACAGATGCCTTATGGGAAGACCTTTGCCTGTAAGGTGCCAAATGCTTTCTGCACTTCCATAGATTCAGTCATATATTACCTTCAGTATTTAAAGCACAAGTTTCTGTGACTGAAATGATGCTGAATTGTTTGGAAAGCTGGAGGGCAAGAGCTGCAGAGGATGAGCATAACAGGATAAAGACAGACAAGCTGGAGGTTGCCAAACTGTGTCAGGCTTTTCGAGGGTAGGATGGAATCCAAAGCTCTCGTGCTCTTTTGTGCTGGCAAGAAAAACACCATCACTGAAACCCAGGGGCTGTTATGCTGGAACTTCGGTAACTGTAGAGAAATTGTGACCTTCCTTTCCTTCATGCCCTTATAAAAGAGGAGTACATAGGTTCTTCCATGCTCTGAACCACCTCCAGAAGATATCCACTGCCTTCTGGAGGCAGAGGCTGGGCTAAGAGTGGGTTCTTTCTTAAGTGTCACTTGCTTCACTTGGTACAAGGTGGGAGGTGACAGAAAGGCAGCACATCCTGTTATACAGGACCATTTCTCACACATTAATCCTGGATTGCATGAAGGTAACCCAATGCAGGTTTCAGTGTGAAATAGTGGAGAAGAGCAGAAGCCAAGAGGTGTCCATAGTTGCCATTCTCCAGACACACTGTGTTACAGCTTAGTTAAATGAGGAAGGTTTTTTTGTGTTGAATTTTTCTTCCTGGGAGCCCCAAGGAAATACCAGTGGCTGCTGGTTGTTGCCAGACTTGAAAACACAGAGGCTTGTGTTCAGCCCTCAAAGCATTTTGCCCATGTGGGATGTTAGTAAGCAAATGTTAAAAGGAAAAGATAGCTGAGAAATCACTCATGCTTCCCTGTTCAGGAGTGTGCCAGTGAGAAGGAAAGTGCTCTGATCTGGTCAGAACTCCAAGGAGTCATCTCCTTTCCAGGTCAGGGAATTACCCACAATAATGCTGAGAAGGAGGTTGTAGAATGTTGCTCTGGTGCAGCTAGAGAGAGGGTCGTGTGTGTTTTCTGAGGCCAGGGAGAGCTGAGGCACTTTGTGGCAGGTCTTGAATTTTTTTTTAATATCTTCAGGAAACCCACGTGTTGTTGTATTGCTGTCCCCTAACCCCCTCCCTAAGCCCCCACTCCTAAGGCCTAACCATTAAGCCCCCCCTAAACCTTCACTCCTAAGTCCCCCTCTAAGCCCCCATCCCTAAGCTAATCTGCGATCTTGGCTGGCACTTAAATCCCTGCTGCTACACGTGTTGATGAACAGGGGGTACTGCAGCCATCCCCCAAAAGGAGGGCCTGGCTCTGCCCCCCCCTAGGGCATCCCCATCCCCATCCCCTCCCGTGCAGGGCAGCCCCAGGTGTGGCCAATTTGGGTAACGAGGGGATGTCACAGCCCCAGGTGTGGTCAATAAGGGTAATGAGGGGCTGGGGCAGCCCCAGGTGTGGCCAGTGAGGGTAAGGAGGAGCAGGCTGCTTTTAGGGTGTTTAGCCAGGAGGCACTTTTTGTCGGGAGGTTCTGCAGGGAAGCAGCCGTTCCTCGGAGAGCCTCCCAAACAGGGGTGTGGAGGGCATCTCACAGGAGCTGGAGGAAGCCTCTGGGTGTACTTGGAGATGGATGATTGCTCAAAGAAGGCACCGAGGGATGAGCCTTGTGCCAGGAGGCAGCGCAGGAGAGGGGAGCAGCGCACCTGAACAGGTAAGGGACTGTGGGGGCAGAGCAAAGATGCAGCTGGGACTGGAGGGAGAGCTTGGAGGCTCCTTTGATTGATATGAATGTGCAAAGCAGGCAGTGAGGTGGAATACAAGCACTGCAGGGACTTGGGCAGGTGAGCCAGCACTCAGTAGAGGTGGTCGCTTTGCTCAGCACCTCAAGTTCGAATTGCCTCTCTCAAGAACCATTAAGGAGTTTCCAGTTTGGGGCTGGGCTCCAAAGGAAGGCACCTGGAACTGCTTCTTTTGGGAAATCCGTAAGTGTGGGAGGCTGAAAAGAGCTCCCTGCTGTAACCAGCCAGTAATTTCTTCTGGTATTTTAGCTATTAAAACCAGTGAATTTTGTTTCCTGTGTGCGCAAAACCTGATGGTAGTTGGTAAACTCACTTGCTGAGTTGTGCATTCCTTGAGCAAGCCTGGTCTCTTGCTTTCCCTGGGGGGTTGATCTGTCTTGCCTTGGAAGCAGGAGCATGTCCTGATGTCTGGGGCTTTTGCTGTTTTTTCCCTGCCTGCTTATCTTGTGGTGAGTGCATCACTTTGACTGCGACAGGCCCCGTTTGAGCCTTACATGGTAGGGAACAGCGTGTGTATTTTGAGTTTAATATCTGAAAGACACAGAACAGGGCATAATGTACAGTCGCATGCTTAAATTTGTACTTTGAAAAGCAAAAGTGGGGAAATGCAAAATTCCTTAGTGGTTGAAGAGGCCATAGGCACATAACATTTATTTATTCTTTCTGGCTGCTTCCTTTTCCCTTGTCTTCTAGCATTTGTTCTCATTTTCCAAACCTGAGCAAGTTCAAACAGCCAACTGTAGGAAAGCAAATATGTATTTCTATGGCATTCAGCTGGGCTTTCTGTGTCAAGCTGTCTACTTTATATCTCCTTGATTAATAAAGATGCTCTGGTTAAGAGGCTTGAGAGTCCTATAGGAGTTTGGAATTCATTCCCAGCTCCAAAAGAGACCCAGACAGTTCTGTACTTCGAAGTATTATTGGAGAATCACTTTTCCAAATGCTTACCATGGTATCAGTGTAAAACCTAATCAAACGAAGAAACTGACACAGACACATCTTTATTTAAGTAGTAGGTAGAGTTGAAAAAAAAAGATACCTAAAAGGTAGATTTATATAAAATATTTTTATTGTTTCTTTAACAGAAGTTCTTCATTTTAGGGGTTACTCCAATATTGAGACCACCAGGCAGGAGGAACTCCTCCCTTTCCCTTTTAGCTTTTCAACATCCCAACACTTGAATACAGGAAGTGAAAACACACTCTAAGCAACACCATTAAAACCTCAGTTGTCAGCCCCAAAACAATTGACAGGACAGACATAGGTAAGGAACAGCAGAGGCTTTAATTACATCAGGTCTTGTTGCCACTGTCCTGGGAAACTCACTGTGATCTTAGGTAACATGCAGTCAAGAGGAACTCCCAATACCTTGGGTCACCAATACCAGTGCCACAAAGTCATGGAATATTCTTGAACAAATTACAGAAGAGCTGCATCAAAAAATTAATATTTTTAAAAAAATGTTTTGCTTCCTAAGACTGTGACTGGATATTTACTGCTTTGCACATGTCCCTTTCATTTGCTTTACAACCCATCCCCCAAGAGCTAAATGAAAAAGAGACTTATTTCTCTGCTATTTGTTTTCTAATAAGGCAGTGAAATCTTCCTTTCAAAGTAAAGTACAGGGCATTTCTCACTGTGAACTCCCCACCAAGAGGACAAACTGCTTGTAGCCAGAGATTGGGAACAGTATCATTGCTTTGCTGCAAAAGTGGACTTTCTAGTCTGAGGAATCCAAACTGTGACCTCTGTAATCCACATTTTCTATTTTTCATCATCATCAGTCTTACCAGTTACAGGACGAGGCCATCAGTTATATGATCAGAAGCAGCTCTATTTCAGTAAGCATTTCACTTCAAGTTGCTTTCTAGATTGAGCTGTCAAAATATTTTTAAGGGCCAGTTAAGCACTAAGAGCAATCATATACACAGATCCAAAATAAGTGATTATTCCCTTTACTACTGCTATTCTTGGGTGCAAATAAATAGTGGCACCAAGGAAAAACAGGAGTAGTTCACATTCAGACTCATCAGTCCCATGTGCATTTTCTATCATACTTGAGAACAGGTATAGAACTCTTACGGGCACTGCAAAGGCATAGAATCTCACTGTACATTTCTGGTTTCTTTCTGTATCAGTTGTGAGTTGGATGGCTTTTATTTCTTAATAACAACTGAATAGAAAAGCATGGCCTCTATTAACCAGAGGGAACAAGCGTGCTAGGTCTTATAATTTTTTTAAAAAAGGATGGAGAGTGGATATTCAAGGGCATACATTAACTATCAGAATGGAGGAGCATAATTAAAAAAATAATACTGTAACTGACATTTAATTTAAAAGTATTTTCTCCTTATTCAACACCAAACAAGGCATTGCAAATGTGCTGAATTTAAGACGTTGCTTTATTCTCATTTTATGGCTTCTAATAAAATTTGGGGAGAAAAAATAAGCACAAATATAGTTCTAGATAGGAGAGGGCCTTGTGTCACAGAAAGCTTCTCTTGTTCTGAGGGCTTGGGCAGATTCTTTCCTTATCCATCGCTGGATGGAATGGTGGTGCACAGCTCCTGCCCACCTCATCCTGTGTTCTTCCATGTGCTCCAGCAAGGCTGAAGTGGGTTGTAGCTGAACACAGGAAAGACAATCTCATCTGTGCTCTATCAGCTGTTTAAAAGAAGCTAATTGACACAGTATGTAATTCATTTGTTGGCAAGCACGTTATTGTGGTTTACAATAAAAAAAAAGTCCTTCTACTGTGAATCTGCTTATCCTTAACTGAACAGTTTTGGTGGGAAGCATAATGCACATCACCTGTAATTCCCAGAGTGCCAGGCAGACCATCTGAATTTAAAACCCCACAAAGTGGGAAATACCTAAGCTGGTAACTCTGTAAGGTCTTGATTTGATCTCCAGCCTATATAAAAACATGGGAGGCACAAAAGTAATCCCAATTTGGATTTCTGCATAGGGAGCTATGTATTCTGTACCAGAAATACTACTTTCAGTTCTTATGTTTCAACTCTCCAGCTCTTCGGTGTAGAGGGAGCAGACAATAATCCTACAGAATGAGGGAAATGGGGTTTGAGGTGCTTTTTTTTATTTACTCATAACACAGAATAGGGCAGCATCATCTTTAAAAATGAAGATATGAATATGAATGATAGCCCAGGATAATTAATCCCTGCAATAAGGTATTTTCTTGTCTGTGCACAGAATGAAAACAAATAAAAGTGAAATATCCAGGAACCCCAAAATCAAATTAGGACTGTAACGTGTGCAAGCAAAAAGGATGATCAAAGGACTGAGTGGGAACTAAAGCTTAAGATCCAAGAACTCCAAAGTTTTTATTGATGTGACAACACCTCTGTTGGAAGAAAAATAAAGTTAATGAAATTTACATGACAATGAATTTCCAAGCTTCCACAGATTTCTCATAAACAAAAAACATTCATGAATCAGTGAAAACCACGGCCAGAGTAAAGCTCTACCAGTCTTGCAGGCTGATTTAAACTTTGAGCAGGAAGGAAGGGATGGTTCTTTGATTCAAAGATAGGCTGGGATGAGCTCCATGTTCTCCTTACTTTGTAAGTTTAGGCATTTGTATTTGGATGGGCATTTGAAGAGATTGTAGCTTTACACTAAGCCAAACCATCAAGAGTTGGGTGATAAATGAAGATAGGAAACAGAAAAATCAAAGTAATGCTGGATTTGCTACAAAATCAAGGGCAGACTCAACAAATCTGAGAAGTATCTCCAACCATTTGAAAACCTGCAGATGAAACAGTGTCCCAAATTCAAAGCATAATTCTGAGCCTTATAATGTTACCTGGACAAATTATCTCCATCAGATGAGGTTACGATGTATGTCTGTGATTCCCAGACTCTCAAGGTAGATCTGAGACTAACCTGATCTTCATCAGTGGTGAAGGCAGCTGAAGGAATGGGCTGTGGTTTCTCCAGTGGATTTTGAAGTTTTGTTTCTGAAATGCTAAATTCCATCATGGGCTCTTTCATCTCCACCATAGGAGCAAAAAAATAGTAATGCTAATTCCAGCAATCCAGATCCTATTTCATATGCAGAAATTACCCCAAAGGAAAGTAACAAAAATGCATACATCATCCCATTCAATTACTCAGCAGTTTTGCAGACATACTGGAAAAAAACTAGCCTTCAATATAAAAATTGTCTGTGAAACAGTCTCACTTGAATTTGTCCGCATGGATCATAATTCCACATGTGCTGCTGGATCTGTAAAAGAGGAGAGAAAAGTGAGCACTCAGTTTCAGCTGCCTCAATTGGCAGACTGGTTTGAAAACCAGTATAAACCCCCGAGACTTGTGCTTTGGAGGGTACCAGTGTCCAAAGAACAATTCATACCCATGATGCAGAGCAGTGCTGCTTTAAGGGTTCAGATAAGGCCAAGCTCATAAAATTGAAAGAACAGTGAGGGTCTGTAGCAGAACTGAACAGTCTGTTCTCTGACTTTCAGAATCAGGTTAAGTTACACCAGCCTTACTCAGCAAGGCCTTTCTGTCCCATCACACCACCTGATTATTTAACAGGTCCAAATCCAAGTCTGTGCATGGTACAGGTGAGGGAGGACACAATTTAACACCAGTCCAACAGGCAGGGAGAAAGTCAAAGAAGCAGGGAAACAAAGATTACCGTGTGTCTGTTGTCCTGGCATCTCAGCTGGTGTTCCTGTTTCCTTTTCCTTCTGGAGAAGACTTTGGAGCTGTTTGATTTCTTGATCATAGTCCTGCCATTCTGGCACTATTCGCATGGCTGCCTGCAGCTTGGGCTCTTTGGTCATGGGGTTGTTACACTGCAAACAGAACATGAAGGCTCTTCAGACACTTCAGGTGTACAAAATGTTTCTGCACTGAACAGAGATGTGTCTTCCTCTGCTGGGATTAATCTGGTGGTGGTGAACAACATGTGTCTGTACTTTAGCTAGGGAACAGTGCAAAATTCATGATAACCTCACTGCTCCAGGTAAGAGAAATACTGAAGCTAAAGGAAAAGCCTTGAGTGCTGAAAAGTGTGGAAAACATTTAAGTCCCAATACAGGCTGAGGTAGGGAAATGCCTCTAAAATTGGTTGCTGCATTTTATTGTGATGTAAAAGTGAGGGAACTGCACTCACCAGATCAATGGTTTTTGCTCTCTTCTTGGAGGAGTCATCACACCATGTTTCACACCACAGCCATTCCTGTGGGAGGGACTTAATTGGCACCTGGTGGATCATGTTGTTTGGCAAATCCTGTTGTGCAGAACAAGAGTTAGTAGCCATTTCCACAGGGTGCAGAGTAGGAGGAACAATCCCCTTCCCAAGCAGATAGTACTGAGGTGGTTAACTTTTGTAAAGAAGTTTGGGTTTTTTCCCCAGTGCAAATATAAAAGTGACAAATCCAGCTTTTATCTCTCTCCAAACAAAGTCTTTTGGAAAAAGCCTGTGCACTTCAACTGCTAATCTTATTCTGTTGAAATTTACTTATTTAGCCAACAGTATTAAAGTAGTATCAGACCTGAACTGGATCAGTTTGGAAGACTAGACTTGGCTGATTAAACCACTATGCTACTTTTTTTCATCCATCACGGTAAAAGGCTTATTTCCAGGTTATTACTCAGTGCACAGTAAAGCAGTCAAAGCTGGGCAGCTCAAGAAACAAGTACCCAGTTGTGCTAGGTATTTTTCTGTATACTGGAAAATTTCATTGTCTTAAGACATTGAAGGGGAAAGTATTGTTTCCACACACCATTTATATTTGATGCTATCAAGACCTGCCTCATTTGAAGGCAGGGTGTAACACGACTGCCACTGGCATCTGGCTGTGATGGAAGTTTGGCCAAAAAGGAGAGGTGCTGACCTGCCACCACACCCCAGTAAGCCAAAATAAACACAATAAAACACACCTGATCAAGGTTGGACAGACTGTTGGGATCCTGACTGAGACCCTGGTATTGTCCTCTGAGTCGATCTCCAGCTGCTATCTTTCTGAACTTCTTCAGATCCACAACATACAGAGCACTACAGGGAGATGGTGCAATTAGTAATGACATTTCACTGGTGGGTAACTCACTGCAGACCCCGAGACACAACATCCTAGAACAATCTCATGGTAGCAGTACATCAGGTGATCTACTATAAGGCAGGAAAGCAGTTCTAATGGGTCGTGGCACGTACAAAAACCACTTTTCAGCAAATCTATCTTAGCTTTGCAGTCCCTTCTTCCAACATCTGTTATTAACAAAGAAAGACGTCTGTTAGTTAAGGATTCAGTTCTTCATCTGTAAAAGTTGTAGCTGAAAACAACTTCAGTGTCCCTAGTGCTTCCAAGGGACTATGAGCCATGGAACCCCAAAGAGGTGACAGTAAACAAGAAGTGGGTCATGCAGCATTGCATATCTCAGCTAATTTGCTGTAAGTCTAAGTAGCAGCAAACACTTTCCCCCTCTATTTTAGGAAAAAAAAGAATCCTTCAGTACCTGATGTGGTATTTTCTTCCAGCTAAATGACTTGCCCAGTATCCTGATTTCCAGAACCTGTAGCCATCCATTTCTCTTCGGCTGTCACAGAAGGGAGTGTATCCATATGGAGCACCATCGAGATTGAAATCTCTCAATTCCTTTAGATCTGTGCGCACGATCTGAAGGGAAAGGACATTTTATTTTTATTTCTAGAAGCCTGCAATGGGTTCTTTGGAAAGGCTGGTCAGGATTTAATTCAAGCTAAACAAACAGCTAAAGGAAGAATTACCTGTTATATGTGGCAGTCTTTCACATTATATGTAGGCAGAACAAAAACACAGCACAAAATGTGTTGTCTCCCCTGCCCTTAGAGTTGAAATAATCTGATAGGGGTTAGTTCGACAGCTGGAGTGCAAAACTGTTGCTTAATAAGCAGCAAGAATTCTCACTATACATGAACTCTACTGTGATCCTTTGTATGCTTTCCTCTTCAGAGTTTCCAGCCCCTTCAGGGATGAAGGCTTTTTAATATCTTTTTGACACAGATGTGGCATTAACACTACTCTAAAAATACCACTCTGATGCAATAAAAATACCTTAATACCTCTTACAAACAGAGAAAAAACTGTCTGAAATAAGAACAGCGTAGCTGAAAATTTATGCTAGGTGATAATTCAGCATAGGTTGTAATGGTTTGAACTGGCATGGGATCACACTGTACATATGCCAAAACTCCCAAGGTAGTTTATACTCAAGTACTGATAATCTGTACTCCTCAGTTTCATGTGTATTTTTGAGGGAGTACTTTGGCAATCCTCACTTGTGCCTGTTTCCTGTACTTTCCACCCATTCAGGAAGGAGCACAAAAGAAGCCCTGCAGAAGGACATGGCCTTATGCACAAGTCATTTGCCTTCCCCTCCTCTGAAAGCCACTCAGACGTGGCCAAGTTAAAAGAAGGGGCCTGGGAGGGCAGGGTATTTAGTGACATAGGAAAATACTGTCTGTGGTAAGTGAACTGCAGGCTGGAGAACAGACAAAACTGGGAAAATGGAAGGGTGAAATGAGAATCTATCTGTCAAACCAGGTGGAATCACAGGAAGGGAACAAGGAACCAGGCAACAGTAAATGACAGGTTAACAAAACCAATCTTTGTGGGAGGAGACAGAAAATCTGGCCCTTACTGAAGCATGTTATAGTTATAGAATCAACCTCCAGTCATACCTGCAAAGGGCTCAAACTTGCATCCCTTCCAACAATATGGAAATTGCATTCAAAAACATACTATAAAATAAAGAAAAAAGGAAAAGATGGAGTAATTCCAGCCTCTGTAATACCTGATCAGCATCCACAAACAGGATTTTATCAACAGCTAATGGGAAGAGCACATCCAGGAAGAGGATCTTGTAACCCCAGATGATTCGCTGTTTCTCTGTTTGTTGGTGGAGCCAGCGTGGCCATTTATACTGCACAAGCTCATACTGGAAATTATACTTCTTGGCCATGTATGGGATGAATTCCTGCAGAGGGAGGGGAAAAAAGCAGCTTATCTTAGTTCTTTGTTCCTCTGCAGGAAAAAGAAAAGTGCATTACAAGAGATACACTTCAGTCTAAGGCATAGAACATTAGAAAATGAAACAGCACAAAGAAAATTAGTTTCATTGTTACTTCACACAAAGACAGAGCCCCAAACTGAACAATCAGTACAAACTGTAAAGCCAACTATCATAAGACAACTAAATATTTTGGTATTTTTCCCCACACAATCCCTTATGAGCCATTTTATAGTGATCCACAGACAAGTTTAAAAGAATGCATTAGTCAAATCATGAAATTTCACAGATGGAAGAACTATTTAGGGGTGTACAAAGCAGTGTAAGTGGGAGTAATAAAATGAGACAAAAGAACTGAGAGAAGTTTTTTACTGGAACAACCTGGCCCAGTGTCACATCAGGTGACATTCTCATTCCAAGGCATGCTGGTCCAGCACAGCCATTGGGAAGGAAGGGAGAAGCAAGAAGGAAGAAATTATGGCTAATTTCTAATTACTAACAAACCTTGAATGTAGGTGATAGGTAGTTCTTCAGAAACCAAAACTTTAAAGGAGTCTTGGTGTGTTTCAGCACAGACAACATCATTATGCTATCAAAAGAAAAAAAAACAATAAAGCAATTACAGAAACAACCGCCACCCACTAGAGACGAGCTATGTAACAATTAAAGATTTCTGGTTTACTTGATTGAACTATTTGCACTTATGTGTCAGGTAACTATCTCCACACATGCAGAAGAAGTGGGTTGCTCCAACCTATTGTCAATTGCTTAATTTTATCTACAAAATTACTACTCCCCCACATCTGTATATTTTAACCAGTTAGAGACTATATGACCTATTGCCTTTCACAGTCCTTTGAGAACAGAAGTTCAGTTTTTTTCTGCAAAGCAACTATGACTTATTCTATAACTTCTCAACAATACACTGGTTATGTTGTATGAGAAAATTTAACACAGCAACATACCATCTATTAAACTATATCTATTTTGAACTCCTGAATAATCTGCAGACAAAAGTTCCTATGATACAGTAGATCTAGTGGACTTCTGAACTGCTGAAAAAGTTTTTTTATATTCTTGCAAATGCTACCAATTTTCCTTGTGCAAAGCAGGGCACGTTATCACTTGACATCCCTGATTTATAAATCGTGCACTGACCGTAGGAATCTCTCATATAGATGTCCCGAAGCCACAGAAAATATATTTAGTACATCATCTTTATCCTGTTTCACATCTTCATTCTTTTGTCCTCCTGTGAATCCCCTGAAAGGACAAATATTGTTATATGAAGGACAAAATAGCAAGAGAAGGCTGCAAATACAGAAAATGGCTACAGTGTTGGTCTAATGCAGTTGGTCTGGGGGGTTTATTGTCATCTCCCCAGAACACAGTGCTGTGCACACAGACAGGGAAGGCCCAGAGCTCACAGATGAACACCTTTTGATTGAGAGAGCACTGGCTGAGGGGCGCCTCCTGGGAAGGAACAATGTTTTCAGGCTCCCAGTAGCAGTGGGGGGAAGGAAGGGGAATGTGCGAAGCAGGAGCCCACATCTCTGGAAACAGGAGAGTCCTATGAACAACAGCCCGAAATTCAAGCACTCTTTATAGATAGCTGTGAAATATCACAGACATAATGGTTTTGTCAAGCAGTTTTACAGTTTCAAGTGACTTGCAGGTTATCATTGACAGAGTTTTACCATTTGAGAGATTCCCAAAATCCAGATTCATTCTCATTGGTGCCATCACTTAACAGATCTTCATTCATCATATCGATCTTTTTCTGAACCTGTCAAGCATAACATGGCTTTAGTGAGTGGAACCACACATTGGGCAAACAGCTATGCAATGTTATCCTGACACTGGTTCTGTTTGTACCTGTTTGAATTATGCCCCATAAGCTGACAAGTAACCTCAGCTCTCTGTGAAAACAGCTTAGTAATGAACTGACGTCTTCCAAATGGATTCTACAGCTGCTTTTAGACACCAAAGGCATGTTAGTCTGAATGGTTAAAATGCTTTTCTAAGAGGTGTTTAGTGAGCAACCTTAATGACTGACTCCAAACCAGACAGACAAGGCAGTGAACCAGGAGAACATTCCAGAATTACTCCAGCACAAGCAAATGTTGCTGGAAAGTGTGAACTGGCTGTGTTATAGCCATCATTTATCTATCAGTTGTCCTCCTTAAACTTCTCAGCTATGTCATTACCTGAGTGGCAACCCTAACAGACAGTAGATTAGTAACTTAACATTTTTATCTTTTTTAAAATGTATTCTCACCCACTTTGTGTCAGACTGGTAGAAAATGGATTGCCAGGTGAATAAAATTTATCTGTAACAGGTAACATACTGGCTCAATGGACACACTGAAAGTTTATTACCAGACATATATAGGTCAGTAAAACTGCTTTTTCCTGGAGTCACAAGCACAATTACATGAGGAAAACATGAATATAATTGTTTCTCAGGGACATACAAAAGGAACAGCACCTACATGTCATTCTCTCCTGTATCAAAAACCCAAATAAAGTCTACAGACAGCACTCTCCATTATTGATACCATAACATAAGCTTTGTGTAGACTGACTCAAGTGAGGGCTTGTGGGAAGGGAGCATCAGGCTTTACTATTTCTTCTCCACTGTTGGTCAAACAGCCTTTTTGAAGAGCAACTCTAGTTTTCAAACTCACCTTGACTTTAATAATTTTGCTCTTGAAGTTATTGAGAACAATAATAACTTCGCTGGCTTCAGGTGGAGAGTCTGTGCCATCATGGCTGAAAACAGAGTAAAATATTCACTTTTACTACAAAGCAGAAATATGCTCTTTATTTCTTCTGCACATTTTTCTACAAGTATTAAGCCTTAGCACTGTAAAACAGATCTGAGACATGTGACAAAGTAACAAATACACGTATTTCAACACACTTACTGGGGTTTTTAATTAATTTCATCTTGTATAACTTATGTTCAGTATGAAAATGTAATCTGAAATGTAATTTGCTGTTTAGGTCACAACACTTTGGTAAGGGAGCTGTTAGATTCACACATCACAATGCCTACCTACTTCAGAAGTTTCACCAGAAAAAGATTGAAGTATTTCTTATACTGTCCTACCTATAGATCCTGTAAATATCTTCAGATCTGCCCTTTCTCAGTCTTAGAGTCCATGCACCAGGATTGGCTTTTAACTGGAAGTAACCCTGTAAAGAGCAAAGAATATTTGTCAGTTTTCAGGAAATGCAGAAAAACTTAAGTCATGTATTTCTATCCACTGTTTTACACCTGAAAATTCATTTGCAAGCCAGCTAATTAACATAACCTTAAGGCTTTAAAACCCAGAGAGAACAGGAGAAAATCCCCAGAAATTCCATTCAAAATTATTGGGTTTTCCCTAAGAGACATAGTATGTGGGCATGTAGCATTATTTGTTAGATGAGAGAAAGTTTTTGAGAGTGTTCTGATGGGAATAGTGCAATCCCAAAGTCTTTTTCTGCAACAGCTTACCTTCATGAGGGAGTGAAGGAATTTCAAAACACTAGTGGGTAACTACACAACAAAATCTAGAGGAATTTGAAGCTCAACAGACCAGTATTTTATCTACAGCAGGAGGCAGTAACGTAATTTATGGTACAAGACACCTCTCCTACAGAACTTTAAAAATTACTATGTGAAATTCAAATATTGTGTTCAAGTCTTGTTGAAGCTTCAGATTCCAGATCTGAGTATTTTCTTCTGTGGCTTAGATTATTACACCTATAGAAGATATAAGCATCGGTAGTGATGCTTCTGTGTCCCATCCAGTTTTGTACTGTGGCCCCAAATCACTGCACTTCCTATGTGATCATAAATAAATATAAAGAACATCTTCCTTTCTGTGGTAAGAAATACTACATCATTCTAGGATATACTCTGGCTAAGAAAAGGCACACACAAATAAAAAATGAGTGTAAGGATTTAAAAATAAGTATTTAGCATCAGTGAATATTTTTTCTTTTTTCTTTAACACATTTAAAGACTGAAAAAAAAGCGCAAAACCCACAGAGGAGGCAATGTACTTTAGTTTTTCACTAATATTATATCTCAGGAAAACATTCCAGTGACTTATTCCCTTTGTGATGATTTTCAGTCCATTACCTCTCTCATGGCCCAGTGTGGGCACTGCAAACAGACTGATCCCTTATGCAGTGACCTGACAAAGGCAGCTGCAGGGACTAATCACATGCTTGTATTTTCAGCACCATTGCTCAACTCAACTAAGCAATTCCCATTCTTTCACACTTCCTTTACTTTCTACAATGTTGGCTATTCTTGCTAACTCTCTCCATTTGTCCCACACATCTCCTGAAGAAATGGGTCCCAAAACATGACAGCCATGCACCTGAGGCTCACAGTACCGGAGTACATAGCCAAAGGAGTACCATGTCTAGGAAAAACAGCTCTCTGGGCATCCCTGGAGAGAGGTTGCTTAACAATATTGGCAGCATTTTAAGGCATTCCAGAAGACCCTTCTCAGTCAGCTGGAAGGAAAGGAATACATCTTGCAAAAGATAAGAGACAGTACACACACTGTGAGGTTTCAGACAGTGTTAAAATGACGTGGTTCTGATGTATCTGGAGGCAGCTGTGGAGTGCACACAACCCCACATAGCCACACGCCAGAAAATACTCAGGGATTTATGGAAGTGGCTGTGCTGACTGGTGCACCAGTGAGTTGTTGCCAATTTCAATGGAACACTTACCAAGTTGGCCATAACGATGGTATCAACGATGACGGGGCTGGCTGAAGTCCCCAGTGTAAACTGGAGTCCTCGAGGTGGCTGCCCAGTAGTAATGTCATAGCAGTGTCCTTCCAGCAGCAGGTACTCCAGTTCATACTCTGCAGCTACAACACTATCAACCTGTAAGGAGCAGATACTGCTGACTGCAGCACTAGCTTTGAAGTGCCAACCTCTAGTCCTTAATTTTATTAATTTCTAGTCTTTAATTTTATTATTAAATATCTAGAAAGCCTCCAAGATCTCAGCTCCTTCAAGTGACAAACTTCACACAAGTACTGTTAAGAGTGGCCCTGACCAAAAGAATTTGAACTTCATCTGGTAATATGCTAGGATAAGAAAGGGGTAGGATTGTTGCTCTATTCCACAATTTATTTTTTTTAACCTTTACCAGAGAATGTACTCTGGCATTTCATAAAAAGTATATGGTGGGCTCCAGAACTCAAGACTGTAAATCTGTTTAAAACTTGTCTCACCTAATGCTAACCACTGGAAATAAGCATTCTGTTTCGCTTTGCATCACTCTTACAGTGTGCTAGGGTACTGTGAAGAAATATCAATTCCTCTCCTTCTACACCAACCAAAAGTGCCAGGAAAAGAAGGGGAAAAAAAAACACCCCCCATAAACCAAAAAAACTTGGGTCCCTACCAGGCTAAATTCAGATGTAGCCTGAGGACAGTACATAAGCAGAATATTACTCTAATCTCACAAAGCATCTTCACTCATGCACATCCGAAAGGACAGATTAATTGCTACAGCACCAACACACTGGATATTGGGAGCTGGAAATGGTGCACCTGCAAAAGTAAAGCTGCTGTTTATTTAGAAGCTCAGGATGGCAACTTTGAATGCCTGAAGTGTTTCATCTCCCCCTCTCTCAGGCTTTCAATTAATCAATTAATTAAGGGGTGGACTTGGCAATCAGAGGCTTGAAATGTGTAGCAATACTAGTGGTTCACTAATGGCTTACAGTTAAGAGAGAAAAAGCAAAAAAAGTCCTAAACCCAAATATACCAAACCAAAACACAAACCATACAATAATGCATACCCAGTTTTCTAGATTTCTAAATAGCTACTACAGGATTAGCAATATGAGACAATACCACAATACCAATCATATTCCCAAACGGTATCAGAGAGATGCAAAAGCAAGAGGAGACTAACAATAAATGTTCAGTGAGAAAGGAACCCATGCTTGCAATGACCACAAGGCTGTACAGACTTGCTTTTCCAGAGGCCTGTTTGCAGTGTTTGACAGTCTCATTATACATACAACAGAGTTTTTTTCTTATTTATCCCTCTGTATGTGGGGCAGCACTGTCCAGATCCCCAGACTAACAGTGTGATTCAAGGCCTATTCAAACAGCAGTGAGCTCCTGAACCTACAGCAACTGAATGTATTTCTGCTGCATGGTTTTACTGTTGTGTTGATGCTGCATGTCCTTTTGTGGACCAGTAACAAAAGCTGTGAAACCAGCTTGGTGGCTTCTTGGAGCAAGGCTAAGGTCCTGCTTCAAGCCTACAGTATTTCTGAATCTCTGGTTCAGTCATCCACAAGTAGTTGAGAACAGCAACCTTGCTGTCCAAGAGCTTGGGCTTCCCTATATCCCTCCTAGAATTGAGAGGTCTGCAAATATCCACAGTGCTATGTTTATTGGCATTTTAAAATTCTACATTTCTTTTCCATAACAAAAATATGCTCTGGAAAAACACCACCACTTAAATGAAGTTGCAGGAAAATACTGATTTCTCTTACCTCCTCCAAGTAAATATTGTCAAGGTCATATGGGGTTCTGACAGACTCCACCATCCAGCTCTCAGGGGTATTTAGGTTCAGAGTGAACAGTGGAGACTGGGGCATATCCAAAAACTTAGCAATGGGTCCTGGAGCAAAGTTATTCTCTGCTGTGAAAGAAATCTCTGGTTCCAAAACATAGCGATAAAAGCTGGAATTTCAGAAAGAAAATGTTAGAACATATTTCTGCCAAACTTTGCTAATATTTTACTCTCATTGAACTCGTAGCTGGCATCAGCTTTCCTTGGCCTCCTATGTCTCCAAGGCTTTGTCCAACACCTTAGAAAAGGTCAGAATTTCCATCTTGAAGGACCAAAAATATGCAAGACTCAATCAGCAACACTGGTTATTTAATTTTTTTATACATATGAATAAAAAGCACCCAACTTATAAACCAGCAGAATTACCTCACGGGATCCACAAATTCCCAGACCCTCTGTGGGAAATGATGCTATTGTATAACTGAGCTCAAAGCAGTTATTGAGACCTTCTACAGGACGTATGACCATGCTTCTGTGTTTACATATTCCAACAGGTTTTACCCTCTCACTGTCTTTAACCCTGGCATGGAATTGCTTACCTTTTCAGTGGCATGTCAGACAGTTTGGACTGGCAGTTCATAAACACCCTCAGGTTCATATTTATCAATTGGTTCAAAACCTAAAGTAATGAGAAAGAGACATCCCTTCAAATGCCAGTGGGGGGAGCTGGCCACTGCAGAGCCTCAGGGAGGCATGTTACCTGCTCATCCCCAATCCTCCCTTCTCATGATTTGCTTTAGCACACCCGACTTTTCATTGGTGGTTTTAAGAACAGTTACCTGTTTCTAACATTTCACACAGTCTTTTTGGCATGCTGAGACTTTCTTCCTCAAGAACAGAGTCACTGCAAACTCAGCTGTTTGAATGGTGAAACTAAAAGCTCTCTGGACAATACCTGAGCATGATTTTGTTAGGGTGTAGTACAGCCTCATTAGCTTTTCCATTAGTAAGAGGACTGTGCAACTTAGACAACACAATTAGACGGCCACTGGTCACCACCCAGTTCAGGAGGAAGATGAACATTCCCAAATGACATAACTGAGGCAAACTTTTGAAGTGCATTACAACACTGCCCACATACCAGAAGTAACGGAGCCAGTCTTTGAGCATCTCTGGTCACAGGATCAACAATAGCCACAACATCAAAGTATGTCTCCCCCTCTTTTGGTCTCAGTTTAACTGCACTAAACAGAGGAAATACAGTTTTGAAGTATCAAACATATGGATAAACATAGAAAAAACACTACTACCCATCTCATTCTGAACTCAAATTGCTTCTTAAATGCTGTGCACTTTCTGAAACCAGACAGAGGAAAAAAGTAGGTATATACGTATATGTATATAGATATACAGACAGATAAAATTAATTTCTGGAATCTTTTCTTCCTGAAAACTGTTGGAGACTTTCCTATGGCTACTTGGGCAATTTTATAACTAAATGCAACATAAAACAGTGGGAAAGTTAAAAGACACAGAAAAGCATATTATTCAGCAAATGCCAGAAATCCTATACCTGTACTGTTCTTCAAAAAAATGATACTCAATCCTTGCCTCTCCTTTTGGCTGAGCAGAAAGAAGAGCATCCACTTTCATTACCAAGTCACTTGCCCTGAAAAGAAGGAAAAGAAAGGTTTGCAGATATTCAAAAAATGCCTGTAATTCTCACATTTCTTCCAGAAATTAAAAGAGAATAAGCAGAAAAAGAGAAGGCAAAAGGAATTCAGATATACCAACACTTCTACAACCTCTCTACAGAAGCTCTGAATAATTATTTAAGTTATCCACCAGTAATTTAAACAGGTTGCAGCCTTTTTACTGAGGGTACCAAAGGGTTTAACTCTAACCAACACAAACCAGCTGTATTTTTAGGGGTATTTTAGGGGTCAATCATGTTACAGGCACTGCATTCCTGAACCGCACCAATCTCTCAGACCTGAAGGCCATTCAGATTAAATCCTTGTTTCACAGTGGTCTTCCCAATTTACCCTGCAACTCTAAGCACTAGGAAGCAATACTGTAACTGAAAGGTCTGTCAGCTTTTCCTGAGTTAAGTCAGTCTCATAGATTTAGACCTGTTCAACTTGTTCATACCAAACCCACACACCTGGTGAAATCTGTCAAGTTCTCCATTGTTTTCCAATGCAACAGATAATTTCAAAAGCTTTTGAAACACTTTTGCAGCATTCAAACCTAAGAAAAAAAAACAAACCCACTGCTCTGTCCAAAATTAGCCTATATTCAAACTATTCCAAATGCAGCAGTGAATGGAAAAGTGTTTGGAATGCTGTTAAAACCTGTTCTCCTAGGATTCAGAATAACACAAGACTTCTGCAGAACAGCCCTTGTGTTCAGCATAACTGACCACCAGCCTCTAGCAATCAAGCAGCACCACAGAAAAAGGTGATGCTTAATATGGGAAAAATTACCTCCACAGTTATGAGCTCCAACACAAACACAGGGGACTCCTGTTGTTCTGAACTTCAAGATCACTTTCTTTTGATTAATTCACCTCAATGCTTTGTGCAGTAACTATCTACAACTATGATTTCCATTTTCTTATCTCTGCCTCTTTTCCCAGTGTTTCTCTCTAAAAAGTTAAAAGCAGTTTACATGATTCCATAGTACTGATAGGAAATATATTATTACAATAATTTTTATATTGATAAGCCAAGAAGCACTTAACTAAACCACAAAGACATTCAGAAAGTGTCATCCAGTGTCTCGCTTTCTTTCCTTCTTTCTGCTTTTAAATCAACTGTAATAATCTTATGTATGAGTTATTAAACCCTGACATATTAGAGGTACTTGGTTTAAAACAGTGTGTCAGGTAAGATTTAGCCAGGGGAAAAACCCAGAAGTAGTCTGAAGGCCTTAGGATTAATGAGAAGTGATTAATGAGAAGTTAGGCTTCTCAGCCCTTTGGAGGAGCAGAAAGACAATCCAGTGCAGAAAGCATTTTGAAGAACCAATGCAGTAACGTGTGCAGCAACTTATACCACTTCATAACTCATCTCACAGCAGCAAACAACTAAACCTTGAATTGAACTTCATCTAGCTGAGCAGAGCAGACAATTTCACCAGCTCCTGCACAATGCATCACCACCTTCAGGATGTTTGCAGTCCACCTGTATCCCTTCCCGACTCTAATCCAAGAATCTATTCCTGAACTCCTCAGGTAACACTGCAAGCTGTGCTGCCCATGCTGCTGTGATCCAAGAACTAGCTCAGCCAGTACCAATGTATTTACAGTTTCGTGTTCATTTCAACATTTCCTTATTAAATTCCTACAGTCTCAGGCACTTTCCCAGTTTCTCGCTGCTTGTCAGTGACGCTCCAGCCAACACAATTCCTCCAACTCCAGTACAAGGCAATGGACCAGCCATGACAGGTTGTACTGGATACAGATGATGCCTCAGTAATGATGAGCAGTGCAGTCAGCGTGCCAGAACTGCCTCCTGAATTTGGGGGACAGTTACAGCTCCATACCCCCAGGAGATGGTGAACTATGCAAAAGTCACTAAAGCACTTTAAATCAAATAATTTACACTGTTTTGCCTTCACACTTGCCCTCTGAAGAGCTGAGCTTTGACCATAGGAACACATGTAGCACCCATCCAGAATGTGCTTGACAAAGCTCTCCCCCAGGCTGCAGACAATCATGCCATCAGAGTGTTAGCACCTCTTTATAAGCCCTCTCACATTTACTTACAGATCTTCTTCGAATCCCAGTTGCTGAATCTGAGATTTGATTTTCTGCCCCGATGTCTTCAGTATGATATTTTCCAGGAGATGAAAATCATCCTGATTGAACATCTCACCATCCTCTAATGGGCCAATAAGCTACCAAAACAAAAGGCAGAATCACCATTATTAGGTAAAGGCTACATTGAAACAAAATTCAAAGATGCATTTATTTAAATACTCCAGCCCATTCTCAGTGGCAACCCACTATCTCAGGCTAGTATTAATGTCAACGGCAGCAGAGTTTAACAGGTAAATCTACCTATTTAGAGCCAGGAGCCCCTATTAAGGCATAAAATGCATAAATTATACATGAAATACTACATCTGGAAGGAGCAATAGAATACCAGGCCAATTCTTGTAGTCTAGGAAGACTCCAGCAAATCTCCTTCCTGTAGCCTTCAGAAGCTAAAAAGCAACCTAGAAAACTCTTACTATTTTGCCAGTGAGAGAAACAGAATACCAAACTCATCACGTGAGATTTTTAACCCATTGAAAGTATACAGTAACCACTGGGACCTGCATAGGTTTTTTTCCTAACTAGGAAGCAGGTAATAAAGGAAGACCCTATCCTGTACATAGCTGGGTTTCATTATTTGCAGAGAAATGCTACTGTAACATCATTTACCTAATCTAAGACAAACTACTGTAAAAAGAGCTGGTGGCAGAAACCACCAGGGTCAGGGCCAGCAAGAGCAGCATTTCATCCAGCTGAATGAATGAGCACAATCTTTAAATTTATCAGCCTTTTCCACCCAAGGAGTCAATTCACTGCCAGCATGAGAGCAACTCTGTTATTGAGAGATCTAAACTGGTCCCAAACTAACTGCACACAGCACAAAGTGACACAGGCATGAATAAATTCTCAAGGCAACTGAGACTTAAAGGCTGAGACTCCCATGTCTTGTCCCTCAACTCTGCTGCTCAAGCTCAGCTTTTTCCCCACATGTGGATTATCTCTTTTCCTGTTTGTTCTCACCCGTCCATTGCTGATCACAGCCCTCTGCCCCTTCTTCAGCTTTAGAACATCTCTGCAATATATTGCATGTGACAGAATAAAATCCACCTTAGGAGATTCAAAGGCTTCTTTGAAAATATTGGTATCCATACCCTGAAAGAAAAGAATACTTGACATGAAATAGGAAGAAATGTTGACCTCTGCACACTTTTTAAAATGTACCTTTTTGCTTATATTCAAGATCACCTTCATATCTTGCTAAAATTGATATCTGGCCCCCTTTTCTTTGTGGTCTTAAACCCAGTTTTTGCCTGTCACCTTCAAACATTATCCTAGCTTCTGATGTGAAGGGTCACAGCTACTTAGACCAGTTCCATTCTTCTTAAGTGCTTCTTGTCTAAATTTTTTAAATGTTGAGAAATGTAATTTTTTTCTGAGCTTTTAAAAAAAAAATCCCTCTCCTAACCTCCCAAGAAAAAAACTGGCTCTCTCCAACAGATCCCTGAACCCACATTTCCTTTGACTTTTCAAAGGTACATAGCTTGGATGTGCATGAGGATTTACTTTGTTTAGATGGACTGCTGTATTTAGGTCAGTTTACTTTTCTGGGATTAAAAATACCAAACCAGCAGACCCAACAGTGTTACTCTCCATTGGTGCTGCATCTTTTTCATATGAATATACTACACTAAAAAATTCATTTAGAGGAACAAGCAAAGCACCTTACCCTTGCAAATGCCGACAGACACACTTACCCCAACAGCAAATTCCAAGATGTCAGCTCCTGCCTCCAGTGCCTTTGCAGATTCTTCTTTTGCCATCTTTGTGATGAAGTTCTTGGCATTATTTGATGTTTGTGTCTGCAGAGCGGCCCATATGGCTCTAGCAACAACTGTATTCTGGCTGTTGGGATCTTCACTAGGATTATTGATCATGCTAATTCGAACATTATTGCTGGATTTCTGTGTTTAACAAAACAAGCATTGGGGAAGTTTTAGATTGCAGGTGTGTTTTAAATGAAAAAAACCTATCTATTGGAATAACATTATAGCAAAAGCCTTGCATTTCTTACCCAGAAAATCAGCTTCTGAATTGGATAAGTAACAGCACAAGGTTAAAATGATGAACTAATTTAACACCAAGTATTTAGCTTATGCACAGGCACCACTGTGACAGGAATCTTCTACATAATCCTGTGCTACACAGGAGGACTGTGGCCACCACTCAGTCTGGCAAAGCAGTGATCTGGCAGTAAGCTGTGCACTTTTATGATTCAGTTATCCTTCCAGAATAAAGGAGACAGAGCAGAGAGCAATGCTTATGCTTATCGCCAAAACCAAAACACAGACATTGCACTTTAAGGGCTAAAAAGAACATCTTTACTGTATTAGCATAGTGTCAAGAAGCAATCTGCCCTAAGACAAGATCAGCAATGTTTAAGCCTCTGCAAAAAGGACGAGGCTAGAAATTAGAGACCCTTGATGGAAAACCAGTCTCCCCAGGTCACACCACGGGAAGAAGCACAACCTGTGATTTTCAAGATTCTACCAAGTGCTTTGTTAGCACTGCTAAGCTGTTCCAATTAAAACATTACTTACCTGATGTTTAATGGCATCATACAACAACTGCCTCCCTGAAGGCTTATCAAAATCACCAACAATCCAAAAAGTAACTGGTCTAACAAAGGAATCATCTGCAATTACAAAAAAAAGAAAAAAAAAAAGGTTAGGAGAAATTTGAGGTGAAGGAAAGAAAAGTTTCTGATTTCCATCATTTGGAGGTAAACTACGATGCACATGCAAAGACTTCAAAAAGAGTAAAATTCCCACAGGAAAGTTATGGATGAAGCTAAGCTATGGAGCCTGGCAAGATAAGAATAATGGTATTTAGATATATTAGTTTTCATTAGGTCATTTGGAAAACCCACGTGGATCAGCATGCATCACTCTTCCTAAGCTGAATTCTTTCAGTGTTTTTGGTTTTTTGCTGCCTTTTTAACTACAACTTGTAAAAGAACATAAAAATAACTTGCAGATTTCAACTGGGGTACAGACAAACCACACCTTTGCACTGAAGATGTTAGTTTACAAAATCAGTTTTGTATAGAGACAAAAGTACTAGAGCAAACATGCATTTCAACAGCTTGTTTCATTCCCTGATGGTACTAAAGCCAGAGTTATAAAGCATGCAAAATTTCCCAAATGAAATGCCAAAGCATGAGTTACCATAGATCTCCTTGGAAGACATTCCTGGTCAAAAAGCAGAAAGGGAAAGGGGAAAGGAAAGAGACATTAATAATTTGACAGTAATCCCAATGTGTATCAAGAAATTGCAGCACTGTACTGGGCATAACTGAATCACTACAGTTCAAATCCAGCAAGCAACAAGTTTGTGCTGATTTTATTAGAACAAGCTTTGTCTTCTTTTTCCCCTCAGACAGACGGATGCTGTAATTTCATGCTAGAGTATTAGTTATACTACATATTACCAGTTTTATATGGTGGATTGAGGGCATCATTCTGAAACCCATTTGGAAACAGTGCCATACCAGTCCAACTTGGATATGACTGTTTCTCTTATCTTCCCTCTTTAAAAACCAGCATGCCAGTGCTTTCTAAGTATTGCTGGCTCAGCACCAGCAATAACTTCTCTATTACTTTAGAAAATAAATATGCTACAGTATTACTGTAATCAGGTAGCAGTTATTAAATATCTTAAGTGACAGAAAAGGCAGTGACCCAAAAATGTCAAGACGTGGAACTGCAAATTAATGCACGTTCAAATGAGCATGGTGAGGTATGGGTTTAATTAATGCTCCACAAAGGCAAAACAAGAAACATGTTCAGATCCAAGTGAGTGAACATGAGCCAAGGGCAAACATCAGAAAGAAAGAACAATGGGAACGTTTCAGGTACTGCCCACAGGTGGCAGTGGCTGGAGATAGTACCAGGGAAACCTGGGAGAGTCAATAACAAGAGAAACTGGGTCAAATGACAGCAACTTCTTTCTGATACCTAACTGAAATGGATACAGGAAAGGCCTGATGATGTCTGAGCAAGCCTGATTAGCCTCTGTATCATATCTCTATTTGTATTTTCTACACTGAGAGGTACAGCAGAGTTTTAACACTGATGGGGGACTTTATGTGTAACTGTGACTGTCATTGAAAAAGCAGTTCATACACTGGGGCAATAAAAACAGCACCGACCACATTAGGTGCTGTCTTATATAATGGGCAATAACAATTTTTTTCTGAATCTATGTAACTTCTAGTAATTTTGAATTATGAAACAGAGAGCTAGAACCCCTTTTATATTTTTCTAGTCATTGCCCTTGCAGGATCAGAGCTTACACTGTTGCATTTCTGTGGGTCACAGTACAGCGAGAGCAGGTTGGGTGGGACTGCATTATTCAGTAAAAACTTGGGCTGGGTTTAAAGAGGGGAACATTCTTCTTCCATGTATGTTTTATAAAAAAAGAAATGAATCTTTCTTTTTAACTCTTAGACTGCAGCATTACCCACAAACCTGCACAAGAGTCAGAGTGTGTGTTGAGAACTGTATATAGGCTTGGAAACACATATAAAATGAGATTTGCATTCATAATCCCCTGCAGATGTTACCTTTCTTTGTTAAATAGGTCATGCTGTTTGCAATAGCAGCTGTCTTATCTTTAGACTCCAACGTGGCAAATCGAGGAAAGTCATCCACAAAAAAGTTATCTGAGGAAGAGAACAAGTATTAGATGTCAAAGCAACTAGTCCACTTAAAATGAAAGAAAAATCACTCTTATTAATCAGAACATTAAGAGCACATCCCATTTTGCTCCTGTAATAGCTTTTTATGTCTCATTTCCACTGTTAATACATAGGCTGAGAAATATATTTTGGTGTCTCACAAGTTATTGCATTGCATATTTGATAGGCAGGAGTCAGTTAAAAGAATTGTTCAAGTCTCACTTGGTTGATGCTAATACATGTAAATACTAGATACTTAAAATTCAAGCAACTCAAAAAAGGCAGTTGTACTGTCATTAAAATGCAGTCACTGCATTGGGTGTTCAAACATTTAGCCATGAAAAGTTCTGCTAAATCTGAAGTAATTCCAGAAATGACTGTCAACTGCTCAAAAGAATGTGAGAACTAAGAAACAAGCTGCTGTATAAAACATTATGCACTATAAAACATTATGCAGTCATATAAAATATGCATTATATGACTGTTCTTGGCTTTTCCCAGCATTACTAATTTCTCAACATTATGAGTCATATTCCCCTAAAGGTTTGTATAGAATCAAAACAAATTCCTATTCTGAAAAGAGGTAGACATTAATGTTGCTATTGGGTATAACATCTCCCTTGCACCAGGGCTGGAACATCATTTAGGGTGCTGTTAGTGCTTAGCCACTAGAGCTTTCCACTGGGACAGCAAAAGTCTTTGACTCAGATCCTTCAGGTTTAAAGCAATTAAAATCATCTCTTACTCATTCCTGTCAGATCTAGGTACTCTCTCTCAGATGTTAGGATTCTTGAGTTAATTCTTGGAACAACATTAGGCTGGTTCATGATATACTCAACCACATCTTGGTCATTAGATAGTTCACCCTGAAGGAAAGATAAAAGAAGCAGTATTTGTTACTTCACATATATAACTGCCTTAGATAACTTAAAAAGAGCAAAAAAAAAGCAATGATGCAATTTAAGTTGTCTGGTGTATTATGTATTCAGGGACTTGTGAATCAGTTTTTCCAAATGTAGTTTCTCTCTAAAGCCAAGGTGAAGTCAGCACCTACCAGGTACACAGCTCGCTGGAAGATGCTTGTGGTTTCTAGGATTTTGTGCATTGTCATGGTTTCCAGGTCATCAGGATCCAGCTGATCTTTTTGAAAAGGCATTCCATTGAAGAGCACAACAGGGAGAGGGCCTACACCCGTTTGCTCATAGTAACCTCTCGCCGCCTAAAGACAGGAAAAGAAGGGGCTTTACCACATTAGCCCGTTGCCACAATGGTTCCTAATGAGCTATGGAATATTCTTACAGCTTCTCTATGATCTGGAGAATATTAATTTTACACAGTGCATAAGACTCTGTATCTTACATGCAGGAGATATCCCTGACTTTCAGTTTCAAAACAAAAAAAAGTTACTTCATAATTCAGAAATGCAAAATACTATTAAGTTCACATTCTGAATTAATTCCAATGAGCACTTTGAGGTAATAGGAAAAAATGCACACCAGGAAATCTAACTGCCCGTGGAAGCCAATGTAATGTGAGCAGTGACAGCTGTAACACAAGGCAGCGTAGGGAATTTTCTTTGTCTTTACTTTTACGGATTTTTATTTCCTCAAAAGACTTTTCCCCTCACTATCCTACATAGTATCCATACCCATGGAAGATGAAAACCATGTGTGCATACAAGCCTTTAACTATAGCCCTGACTGCATTCCTTACATTTACAGATGGAGACAGCATCTTGTGTGTTACAGAGCTCCTAGTGACAGTATTTTCATTATTTGCTTTAGAATATTGAACGAAAACAGGAGCATTCCCCTAGAGAACCCCAAATAAAATCTGCTTCATCTCACATACAAGTGGCCCAACAGTGATTTGCTCTCACAATTTTCTCCACACAGAAAAGTATCAGCCCTAAAAATAACTTCAAGAATTATCTGCAGTGGATTGTTGAATGCCTTGCTATAGGAAAGCCATTTTGAATTCATCATCACAGCTTTATCTCACACAGTATTCAAATACCAATATGGGAAACCCCACACCAACCCCTTCCAACATTAAGCCTCTTGATTTGCTCATGAACCATTTCATTCCCTTGATTTTTTTCTAGCAATTTTAAACTCTACTGAAGTCTGCATTCAGAATGAAAGCATGATTTATGAGTCACATGGAAGCTACCTTGGTACTGTACTGTATAGGTTTTCAAAAAATATGTTATTACATTATATGTATTATGTACATTCTATAAAGTTTGTGCTGGGCATAAATACTTAGTACAGCCACCCAATGTGATAACAAAATAGTTACCTGGTTGGTAAGAGAAATGAATCAAGAAATTGTACGTAACTATATTTTCAAAATGGTGTTTAAACAAAAAAAGTGGAAAAAAGCTATTTCATGTATTTCATGAATTCTTTACCTTTCTGTTTTGATCATAGGCAGAGTCAATTCCCAGAATGCTGTTGACTTCGACATAGGGGTACTGTTTCTCAAGAACACTAACCACATGCTCCACTTTCAGCTGATCTCCTGTTTTGACTTTGTTATATATCTGAAAGGGGAATACAAGTTTACAGTTGCAATTGTAAAGCCTCAGTCCGTATCAAGGTATGCTGTCATCCGTATTACAGTAGCTGTAATAAGATATTAACAGCCAGATTGAAAAACACATGTCCATATTTACAAACATGTTGAAATATTATAATATTGAAAGTATGCAGAACTCACTGACCAAAGGGACAGGATCAGAAAAACATGCAGAAGTCTTAAGTGTCACATTTAAACTTTGTCTCACTTGTTAAAGTTAGGTCATAAGCACTTTACAAAGACACATGTATTATGTGGTACTAGTATTTGGAGATACTCTGAATACTAACCAAGTCAAAGAACAAATCCTTCCCTTACTCTTACATACATGGAAAAGATTAAAACATTAATTTCCTTTTTAAATTAATACTTACAGACATAACAGTCTGGAAAGCATAGTTGTTGTCCATTTCTTGTGCCACATAATTATATGTCCTAAGAAGGGCAACTCCAGGATCCTGAAGTCCATCAACGTCCTCTGAGTCATTAACCACAAAGACTAGTCCTATTCTGCAATCAAACAGATTCCCAGATCATCAATTTATGACACTAATAAAGAATCAACTCTTCACGCAACTGTCAGCTACAATCATCATCTTAGACAAAGGCTTTTTCTAGAATAGCCTGGTAAGAAGCAGGTCAGACCAGCCAAGAATCAAACTTAGGACATATAAACTGTAATGAGTCCATCCGAATCTGGCTTTTCATCTCTCTCTCTCATCCGAAAGTACTTAATTTAAATTTGTTTTGGAGTGTTAAAAGAAACTGAACTCTGTTTTGCAAGTAGCAAAAATTACATTCAAAAAATGTACACATACCTTCAATACAAGGTATGTAATTTCTGCAGTGTCGTAGCAATGAGAATTTTACAATTGGAAGAGTCATAAAAGTAACACTGATGTAAAAAAACACAAATGTTCAAACACAGCAATTACCTCAGTGGGATGTGGTTACTGAAGAACATCTCTACCACATTCAGTAATTCTGCTGTGGTCTCTTGAGCAGGATCTACTATCAGCACCTGCACACAAACAGTATATGAAAAGTTTCCATTCCCTTAAGAGGCCAAGAAGGGGTTTTTGATCAGAGATTGCTTTATTCATGTCTCAGTGCAGAATTATCCTCAGTCCTACTTTATACACTGCCAGGGAGATGAGGTCCACCCTAAATAGGGTTCTTTTCTCTATAGGGCTACTCTACCCCATGCCAAGAATTACAGTGCAGAATTTATAAACTCCTTATTAGATCTTACTTTAAGTAATTTACCTAGAGGCTAAAAAGACAGCCAGAAATAAGCTGAGGGCTGTGGATCACACTTTGAAGTCTTGGTGCATGAGTGCTTTCTAACTGAAAACCTATAGTTGATCTTAACTCTGCTAAGAAGACAGAATTTAACAAATTTGAGGGACTTCATTAACCAACTTTGGGTGTTCTCAGAAAATGCACCAAATTCATACTCATCAGATGACAATTTCTTCTGCTGATGAAACATTCTTTGGCACATAGTAGATCCCAGAGAATCATACTCAATAATCTCTGAATCTCAGCCATAACTCACTAGTAGAACAAAACCTTTGAGAAAAGCATCCTCTCTCAAGCTACTTAAGTGCAGGGACTCCAGCATACATGTGAGGCAAATTGCAAAAGGTAATGTCCCTGTTCTTGACAAACCGCAATGCACATTTAATTTCTAGTCAGTTAGCCACTTACAAAATTATGGAAGTTTTTTCTGATTTGTCTGATCACTCCTGGAAATGTGGGACGAAGGAGTTCTTGCACACTCGAAGGCCAGGAATTATACCTGCTGTCAACTTCAAGGTTGTTGATCCACTAAGAAAAAGCAAAGGCATTTAAATGATTGACACTTACCCTGCTCGAGTCTGAGGACTGTAAAATATTTTCAGATCATACTGAGAACTGTATAAATAAGAAACTAAGCTTTCTAAAAAGAGTTACTTGTATTTATAAGCTTATTTAGCTTTTTTTCTTCACGGCACTTTCAGAGCTGATTGTGAGATAAGGACAAAAGCTCCCAGACAGCTTAAGCACTGCCAAGCAGCAAATCAAGTATCTCTAGCTAAAGCCACACGCACTGAAATCGCAGGGCTTCTGATGTCCACAGCATAGTCAGAATCTGAGGGCTGGATGTTCAACTTCAGAACGTTGTGCAGGGAAAGACCCTCAATTCCTAAGCTGTGCAGGCCTTCCATAACTCGGGCTTCATTGCGGAGCACATCAATCAAGCTGCAAGGAAAGGGAAAATTGTGCTGGAATTTAAATTAAAGCAAATACCTTGCTCTTAACATGTTAACAGATGAAAGGTATAGAAAAGTCTACCATGTCTAGGTTTCTATTTATCACCTATTCCTAACCATCATAAGAAAACTGAGATAACTTAAACCTATTCAATTTCTAGGGAAAACTACATTAAATCAGGATAACTAATGCATGATGTGCATATGCAATTTCAAATCCACATTACTGAAATACTTCTTGACAAAGATACAGGGTGGTTTTCAGACGAAAAAGTTAGTTGTTTATACTTTGAGACTTGGTCTGCTGTCTTCAGAATAAAACCTGTATGTTGACAGCCTTGGAGACCAAAGCCTTGCTAACCACAGCACAGAGCAGAAGAACACTACAAAGGTGACTTCCCATTTCAATCCTCAAGGGTATTCTAGTTTTCACCTTAGCTTTTTTGTTAGAAATGCCCTTGAATAAGCGAAAGAACCTTTGCTTTTTACAGTACTTATCAATTAAACCTAGTCTAGATACAGACTTTGTGAAGAAGGTTCAGAATTGTCTAAACTTCATCATTCATGCACAAGCAGGACACAAGCTCCTAAGCGGGAAACGATTATTGTGAAAAATAAAACATTCCTACCTAAATATATCCTGAGTGTCTAAATCAATAAGGAGTCCATTGACAAACAGGGCAGAATCTCCTGGCTGCAGTCCCAACGTTCCTTTGAAATACTGAAAGGAAGTAGGAGGGCATTAAAAGAGTGCTCTACACAGAAAGTATTATTACAGAATTTAATATGTCAAACTGTAGATTTTATCTCCCTTACTACATTACAAATTGCATTACATTACTTCTCAACTGCAGTCTTTGCTGACTTTTTGCATACATCAATTACCAGAGGAAAACACAGCTGAAGTCATTTAGTGCAGAGATATTTAAGTCAAAATTCTATTTCTTCTTTCCTACATGATTCAGCAGTGCATTGTAAAGTCCCCGAGAACATACTCAGCTAAAGTAATTAAAATGCTTGACATAAATAATTAAATTTATTTTTTCAGCTGGCAGCCCACAAAGCAGATGGTCAAATAGCACCCAGTTCCCTGTCTTAGCTCCTTAACATGCAATTTTGGGCAAAAAATACTTAAACTACCGGATATTGCATGGTGCTCACTATCAGAACTAACTACTGTGTTTAAGGTACCTTTTGGTTCTCTTCAATTTCTGCTCGGAGTTCTGGAGAAACAACTGTTCTTGTTATGGCTCTACAAAAATAAAAACATCGTGTTGTGAATCATCTTTCTGTGTACCTAATGGATAGGTATCTACTTATTTAAATTTCTGTACCTTACATAGTAATAGAATTAAACCTCTAGTATAAAGAGTTGCAATCAGAAGCACTGGCACTTTGTGATACTATTGAACCATAGGTGGCAGCATTGTTCTTACCATACACAATTCAGCAGGACAAAAATGTTAACCACATGCCACCTCTCAGTGTCTAATTTCACATTAACCATAATAAATGTGGGCAGCTGACAGAAAGGCAGAGGTGGAGGCTGGCAAAAGAAATTAGGGGAGTTCCCATTCCTTCCTTCCTTTGTATCTAGTGGTTGCATCATCACAGAATGGGTCAGACTAAAAACACAGCGAGAGTGCAACGCCTGCCTTAAGAAGCTCTAAACAGCACCTTAACGTCAGTTAGTGGGAAATGAGACCACAATTTAGTTTCTTTTTATTCTCACCTCAAGTCTATCTCCACCTATTCAAAAAGGAGGAGCTCCTATAATATCCATTTCACAACCCAGGCCATGGAATTTATTACAAGATATTTCTAGACTGGTTGGGCAGACCAGATTATGTGTGAATTTTTTGAAATTGATTTGAATATGCTAAAGACAGTCATTGACACAGTGCAAAACCCAGTAGATTTGCACATCAGCCTCTGACATGAGACTGACTGGGCTGTTTGGCAAAGTGGATCCCAGAAAAGTGGGATCCTGTGAATGGATAAATATTAAGGCCACCAAACAGAAATTAGCCAATAAAGTCTTGAGCATTTGATGCAATAGGTTCAGAAATATTTCACAACGAAAGAGCACGGGCAATTCTGGCACATTTTCAACCAGTCCCCATCAGCTGCCATGCAAGAAAAACACTGTAAGATCCTATTTGTAACTGAAGAACTTCTCTGCATAAACATTGCCCAGTGTCTGCTTCCAGCTAAATGAAATTCAGACATTAATTCAACCAATGCTGCTTGTCTCAGATTCTGCTCAGAAAAAAAGAGTAAGAAAACTTCCTAAAACTCTATAAATAAAGTTACCTGGCCTTTGTAGGGAAGTTCTGGCTGAGATCTTTCATGACCATCAGAGCATCCACGGGGGGAGCAGCCAGAATGCGAGCAGCCGTTTGAAAACTCAAATCTTAGAGGTCAAAAAACAGATGTCAAGAACTCAAAAGTGAAAACAAGGCAATGCAGAGGCATCATAACTTTAGCATTCCACTTTTTTTGCATGTTACCTAAGAAAACTAATTTTCTATCTGCACCTATAGATACCTTTTTTAAATCATCTTTGTATCCAACTTCTGTCTGTTGCCTTGCAACAAGTAACCCTTTCAAACTGAACCAACATATCCCTGCCTACAGGTTGCTCCAGTGAGTCCAGCCCAGCACTCTTTTCTCTTTTGTTGAGGTGGGAGAATCTGCCCTTCCATTGGGTATAAGTAGATTCCCTGTGGCTACCACTTACATTCAGCCTTTCAAATTAACTTTTTTGAGAGCATGAAAAGCCTTTCCACAGGCCCCTAAAGATGTTTTTCAGACAAAGAACCTGGAAGTGCATGCAGATGATTTTGAAATATAGTTTTCCTCTGGTCTTGAGAAATATCAGCTTTCAACACCAAAAATGTGAAAGCAGTCTCACATTCCTCTGCTTTTCTGCCTTTAGTGGGCCATACAAGCAGCCTAAGAGCAAGCAGCTCACTGTACTTCATAATATAGAAAGCAATCCTTGTGCCAGAAGTTCTGTGAAACAATCTTTCTAAAAGCTATTTCAACAGGACTCTGCAAGAAGAGGCACTTAAAAAATTTCATAATTTTCCAACGCAGGAATTTACAGTCAAACTCTGTCAAACCAGCAACCCTGACTGTGCAGAACATAAGAAGATACAGTTGCACTGAGTTTTTGTAGACCAATACTGAAATCCTTCATCCAGATTACCTTGCAGCTGCCATACTTTCAAAGGTGCCATTTCATTGGTACTTTCCACAAGGTGTTTTCTGAGCTCTTTTAACTCTTCTGTCAAGTCAGGATACAGTTGTCTAAAAGGGTACAAGGGTCACACTGTAGTTTCCAGTAAGCAAGTTTGCTGCTAATTCAAAGAAAACTACCATATGGAAAGATGCTGCTAACACATACGAGAAACTCAGACATATAAAAATAATAATAAGGCAAAATGATCAGCATTTCTGTAAAAAGTGTTTTGATATAAGAAAGACCAACGACTTACAACTGAATTTTACCTTAGTTTTCCAAACAGAAATCCTTGCACTTCATCAATAGGGTCATTTTCATCTATGACTGTAGCATTCAAGTCGGTGCCTATAAACACACAGAGAGCACCACTATCACCAAGCTATCCAGAAACAGAAAAGCAGGAAAATCTGGAGGTTTGTTTATATGTGTATGTGCACATGTAAATAAAAACCACACACACCCTATCAAAATAAGTTTTGGCAGGTGCATGAGAGTTTGCAAAGCAGAGATCAGTGCTCTAAAAGCAGCAAAAGAAAAAAAAACATGTAGAGTTCTAAGTTCTGTCATCCCAAAAGAAACCAAGAACAGGAAAGACATTCTCTAAGGATGGATGAGTTAAGGCAAGTTAAGGTAGAGAAATTGCTTTACACCTGCAGAGAACCTGGCTATCTGATAAAATATTAGTTGCATTAATAGTGCCATTACTAAGATCTGGTTCATAGCCATGACTCCATCATGCCCAGCATTTCACAAAGACAGAAGATAAGTGCCATGGCAAAGATATGCTTAATAGGGAACATGCTCCCAGAAGTAATTTCAGAGCTAAGAAAAGCATATCTGAAATTCAGACAGTCAGTAACAGCAAAATAAACACAAACCTATCTTTGCAAAATCAAAATGTTCATGTTAAAATACTTAAAATAGTAATTCACCTTTCACCTGCGTATCATCCTTGGCTTTATATTCTGTACTTTTAATAGCCAGTTCTACGCCATAGCCAGAGAGGTAGACTTTTTCTTTGCTGGAATTCTGGAAGGAAAAGCAAACAGTATGATATTATCACTCTTTGTTTTGATGTACAGACTAAGAGCTGCCACTTCCCAAAGCTAGGAAATCTCAAAGATAATTACATGTCTCATTTCAGATGTATTTGGTAGTGAGAAACACACACAGTGAGTGATTCTGCAGTAACACACTCTAATAATTATATTTCCTCATGTATTTCAACACACTTTTTGAAGTTCAGGAAGCATGAATTTTCTCTAGCCAAAAATCACCAAAACCCACAAAGTAAAGAGGAACACAAAACAATGTTTTCAGGTTACAGTGGGTGAGCCAAGTAGAACGGGATAGATGCCTGTCATCAAGTCAGGTAGAGGAGGGAGAGGAACTTCAGTTGTGAAGTCAAAAGAATGAAACATTCACTGAAGAATTATCACAGAGAATTACAAGAAATAAAACAGTGAGTAAGATAACACATGATTAGTTCTGACTAACAAGAAAAACATGGTCACTTGTTAAAAGTATTTTGAAGTATAGAGGAGTCACATAACAGCACCAAGATCTAATGTGTAATACACTTAATTTTGAATATAAACACTCCTCCTAACACTGATAAACAAATCTTTTATGAAAGTAAAGTGATATATGCAATGTAGCCAAGCTTTTTTATATTTTTGAGGGGGGGGAGTTGTGGGTTTGGTTTGTTTTCTTGGGGTTTTTTTGTTTGTTTTTTTGGAGGTTTTGTTGTTTTCTTTGTTTGGTTGGTTTTTTTGCATTCAAGTCTGGCTGATAACACTGCAGGTTTTGGTAACGTTCAGTAATACTCAGGAAATAAGTCAAATATCCAGTTTCTCAGTGCTTTTGAAATGTAGTTTTAAACACTAATCCAGTGGCCATGGGCAATACAGTGGAGAAAGATGGAAACCAGGATAACTGGCACTAGAAATGGGGAGTGGTTCTGTAACAAAACTGCTATTGAAACAATGCCTTTCAAAGCAGTATCTTAATATAAATCCTTGCTTTTTCTATCAAGTAACTAAGTGGCCTGACTATGAAAGATCTGACTCTTTCCTATGATCTAATATAAGTAAATTTTTTTTTATATTAAAGTCCCTAATTAATCTGGAGTTAATTCTGGGTGTGGGAAATCAAATGATCCTCTTACTTGAACAATCAGATTTAAATTTATTCTGTATTCCTCAGCTACATGCAATGAAAAATAAAACACTGAGTCTATTCCAAATAAAAACTGAGCAGCAGCACATTATGCAAATATCAAGTTAAAGGGAACAAACTTGGGCCAGTTTTCTTTTTTAAAACCCAGGCCAGTTACTCTTTCTATTTCAAATACCTCTGTTAAAATTCAAAAATATACTTACAGCAATGTAGTGTCTGAGGACATAGGTGATTTCTCCTGCCTCAGCCTTTGAAACAAGCCTCCTGTGGTGCCTGTAGAACTCCTCTGAGCCAATCTCAGCATAAAGGATGACAACAGGACTGTCAGGGTTTGATGCTGGGTACTTGTGGTCCCCCTTGAATAAAAATGGCTTTGGCCTAAGAGAAAGCATTGAAGATTGCCACAGTGTGACTCACAGCATTTCTTCACCCAATGCAAGATGTGTGGTTTTTGCTCCTGTTTAATCACTGTTCCTGTTTTCACTGAATACACGTGTCATGTTACTCCCACATACTATCAAGGTTGGCAACACTTGTTGCATGTTGATAACACTTTGTTAAGACTGAACATATGAAGATGAAAAGTGACTAAGAGCTATTTTGAATCTGACCCTTATTTTACAATTTCCAATTAACTTCCTCCCTCTCTCTGTGATTCATAAATTCTGTATGAGAGATTAAAAAGGCTGATAGAACAGTTCCAGGAACACAAATTCATTTGAGCTTCATTTAGTATACAAACAAGGTGAATGAGAAGACTATTTCTAACTCCTGTCTTTATATTTTGTCTAAAATACAATGAAGTATTTAAAATATTCTCAGTGAGTCAGAAGAAGAGCATGTGAGCTATGGATGCTGTGTGTCTGCACATTGACAGAAGCTCTTTATGCTTACAAAAGCCAAAACCACCAAGATTACTATGAAAACAAACTGAAATTTAAGGGCTTGGGTTGGTTTTGGTTTGTTACTTTGTCTTATTTTTGAAGAGGTATTATAGCTTCATTTTGTTATTAGCAGTTACAATCAAGTTCTGTTCTCATAGAGAAATCTGAATTTGAAATATATATTGCGTGGTAATGCTTTTCTTTGTTAATGCTGAGAAAATTATAAAGAGAAAAAACTATGGTGCATGCTTCCAGTCACTCATGAATCTGTTATGTTAACTCTCATTTTAATATGCAGCCCAGTTCTTTCTCTTCTCCCTAAAGGCCTGAAGGCTCTACACACTCCTGAGAATTCCTACTGTGCTTCAACAGTTTCAAGGTGTTCCAGGATTTGTTTCCAGTTTTTCCTGTGCACATTCCTCCTAGCAGAATATCAAAAAGGAAGGGATAACAAAACAACTCATTGCAATCTGGATTAATACAGAAAAAGGGACTGCCACTTCTTTGCAAGCAATGGACAGGATAAATCAACACTGAAGAAAGTAGAAACTACTGGTTTATTATGATGTCTTCACAGCAGTAAAGCTAAATTTTAAGAGATAATCCAGTGGTAGGAAATTAAGCAAATACCTGTCTGAAGCTGCCTTTAAAAGGTTTCCAAGAGAGTCAAATTCACATGTCTTCTCCCCATGCACAACAAAAAACAGGGCACAGCCCTTTGGTGGAGGTTCATCTGCTGCTATCTGTAAAAAGTAATTGTAGTAATGCAGACTGAATGTTTGCCCTTAGAACAAGTGAAAATTACATCAGTGTAGCTGTGCAGCAAACAGTATTATCTGATTTCTTACATTCCAAACTAGTACTTCTGCCATGCTTATGACATAATCTAAGTGCAAGGTGAAATTGCAAAACTGAGAGTTAAGCCCTAACTTATTTCCCAGACTGTTACTATTAACTGTAATGTTAGTTTCAGGTACAGAAAGCAAGGCTTGCAATTGGAGGGGGTTTGGTTGAGGGTTTTTTGCATTACACATCACAAACCTCTGTATTTGCTGCATATCAAATGACAAAGTTATTCCAGATGAAAAAGGAAGATGTTTTATAGTATTACCTACGTAAAGCACATTCTAATGTGAGACATTTGCAATGAACTATACATACAGTTCTAAAAAGAACAGAGAATAAAATTAACTTCCATTTATGAGTTCTAATCACTAGAGATACATATTAATGGATTATTATCTTCCAGTAAATACAATTGGAGAACAGGAATAGCAGCACCACCACAGGTACCAACAGAGCCATAGAGACTATTCTCATAAAAATCTTCACACAATTATTAATGCAACAGACACAGTTATGCAGACATGTCAAAATCCCAATTTGTTAATCTGCTCTAGACAAAAAACCAGCACCTCATGAAATTCATATATACATCTGCTCTGCAGCTCAAGTGCATGGAGCAGTCAGTTCAAGGTTTTTACATTCTCAAATGTCTCCTTTCACAGCTCGCTCCTTCCTGGGCCTTAAGCAAATTTCTGCACATTATTTGAGCATTTCCTGTACTAACCTGTTGAAAAGCTTGAACTGTTGCAGAGTAAGAGCGTAAAGACAAGGAAAATGTCAACAAATTCTGCTGCAAAGGTGACAGAGTCTGGCAGGCTACTTTCAGCATTTCCTGGTAAGAAGAATAATCACTACCTGCAAAGTCAAAGTACCAGCAGTTACCCTTCTATACCATATTTGCATTAAAGAGGGGCTTTTCATCTCATGATTTATACTAACATGGGCTAACTAGCCTGTGAAATTAATTGTAAATATGCACTTGACTGTTCCTCCTCAATTTTCATTACAACCAGCTCTACAGATGGACGAGAGTAGACTTCAGTATAGACTCAAGACAGTAAACTTAAATACATGCCTGAGGATGCAAACACAGGCTGGGGAAGAGGGAAACAGTTAAGAGCTTCCATTTAATTTCAGCTGAGAAACAGTAACAGAGAGAAAAGGCATTTACAATATTTTATGCTTCATGTTGGAAAGGAAACTTGCAGGCAAAACGTTTCCAGACTCACCCATTACAGCTTCTGTCAAATGGACACCAAAAGCATTGAGCATATTGCAGCAAAAAAATATTACTGAAATCAGTATTTTAAAAGTCAAATGAGGACTAACACAATGGAAGACAAAACACTGTGGTTCATTTTTCAACTATCAGTCAGCATCAAGAAAAAGACCATGAAAACTTACCATCATGTTCAGATGTCTTAATATTCTCACTGGCTTCCACAAAATTCCAGAATTTTTCTTGACCTTCTTCTGACAAAAATTCACTGAGGAAGAAGAAAAGTTAGCTAAATCTATGAATTTTCTCTCAAGTCACAAATGTAATACCTTGTAAAGTTTTACAAAAAGTTCATTCCTACCATTTATTTACCTATATCAGAAAACTGTGTTACCAGAAAAAGCAGCCAAGGAAAGTTAAAAACAAAAGCACACCTAAAAAAGTAATAGTTGCAGACCAGGACAAACATATAGTACACAAAACCAGCATGTAAGGCACCTACTGATCTCTCAAAGACCACTAATGGGCAGCAGTACCCATGCTGGGAGAATTCCTCCCTAATGCATTTCTTTGCCAGCTCTCTTTTATGACAAATACATGTTTTTGTTCATTTTGCTGTAACAAACAGTAGGTTACTGGAAATACGAGTTTGGTGGGGTTTCATGTTTGTTTACTTCTTAAATCAGCAAAAGGAGAAGTTGCAGCTTCATGATTATGTAGGTATACAATGTTAAACAGTAAAATCAATTCTCTAAACATTGCTAACAACAAATACTGTATCATGTCTAAACATGTAACACACTTGCCTGGTGCTATAAGAGAATGTTTGGAGCCCACTCATTGCCGCAATAACCCCTGTGTTCTGACTCAAGGTGGTTAAGGGCTGCTTTAACACCTGGGTAACAAATGGCAGTGCTGGGCTAAGTACACTCAACAGCAGGAATGATTTTACACTGCACTGCTGCATTATGCTGCAGTTCATTCCAGGTGAACAATCCTACCTATCCAAAGTCTTTGAGTACAATGGATATTGTATTCAAGCGTGCCTTTGGCACATTATTTTGATTATTTGCTTACTATTTCATACTTTCTTAGGTGAGTTTTTCCCCAACAGATGTCTTACAGTGTAAGGGTATTGAAAACCTTGCATTAACACCTGTGCTATTCAGTTTACTTCTTAAGGAACTTTCAACAGAGAAGGTTACAGAAAAGCAATTTCATCAAGGACACACCTGTCCTCTGACCCCAAGCCATGCCCATGTGAATGAAACCCAGAAATGCCCAACTATTCTCATGTGAAGCAACCTGCAGTAACACTAAGTGAAACAAAATTAAGCACACACACACAAACACATTCTTAAACAAAATACTGAAAGTCCTATTTTGCACTGATATCTCCAAATTAAAATGTGAAAAAAAGAAATTATGGGGACTTCAAATGTGCTAAGTACACTGGCAGTGAAAAGACAGCATTTTGCTTTCTTTTTTCATAGCATCTTAAAAAAAAAACAGTCTTTAATACCATAGAAGAAATCTTCCCATGGTGACTTGCACAACTCTTAACAAAGCAGTTGACTTTAATCAAAGCACAACTCACATGAACAAAGTTAAACTCAAACTTTACTAAATATACACAAGTAGCAGACATACAAAATCTACAATCAATGCTGAAGTAAAAGATCTTTTGCTATGGAGTCTTACAAGACCATGCTAAACCTCTCTACCTAGTGCCTCAAGTAAAACTTAATCAGGCAAAAAAATACTATGTTTTATGGTTTGTTCTAATGCATAATGAATTCATTTATCACGCAAAAAGAACTATTACTGTCTGCTTTAAAATCTGCTCCATCTCCCTACACACAGCAGTGATCATGTTCAGCTGTTACTGCTAACAACGAGTTAGTAATGACCAGAATCCAAAGTGCCACCACACCAAGAGAACACATTACTTTATCCTACAATCATATTCTGATTTGTCAACAAAAAATCACAATGCACTTACCTGGTTTCAAGGAGTAAAGGGGTTGAAGACCACTTTGTAGTTAGAGATGTTGTCACAGCCTTAGAATCTCCTTTTACAAGAGAAGAGGTGAAGCAGATTCCAAGAACTGCAATAAGTATTTCCATTTTATAGAAGCCTAAAAATGATGAAGAAAAAGAGTTACTTTTACATTGTCTCTTTTTATAAATACAGTATCTCATATATTCAAATATATTAAGACACTTTGAGATTCAGTGGCCCATTTAATGCAATACAACAATGAGAAGATCATCATCTCACCTGGGCTTACAAAATTAGAAATACCATGAAAACTTATGGAGGCAAGGAATTTACAATCTGGTTCCTGAGCTGCAATTAAATCAATTCCAGCTGCCTCTGTGTTTATGCTTTCAAATAAACTTGCTTCAGTTCTGGGACACCCACATCACATACTAGTTGCTTTAGGAAGAGGTACTGCAAACATCCCAAACTGGGTGAAAAACCAGCGCATCACTCATTTAATGAGAGGTAAAGTCACACCTTGTATTTGCAGCAGTGGAGTACTAACCCGTGTCAGATAAGCCAGGCAAGGATGGGGTTCCCTAGTCAGCCCGTTCGGTTCTGCTGGGCACAGCAGACTGCTTCTCTGGGGAATGAAGAAACAAGCATTTCCCGGATGCACCAAGCACCACCAATTTTAGAAGCTGAAAGATGAATGGAATAATGAAAACAGATTCAAATGATAGAACTTACTGCAAAAGAAATAAGACAAAAAGAAAAGAAAAAAAGCCACCTCTTTATTGTCCTTCATGTGTACCTTCATGCCTTTGTGTTCTCTGAGTTATACAGCAGAATATAGCTGAGTAAAATTTCCTTGCCAACAACTCTTACACTTATGGAAGACCTGAATGCTCCTGCTGGCTTTTCATTACAGTCAACAAAACATCAGGTTTTTCCCCACTCTCTAACTAGACTATATTTACTATGCACCAAATATGCACCCAGGTACTCTCTCGTTTCTTCATGGTTATTTTTCTGGATAACTCATTTTCCACCATTTTCCCCCTACAAGTGAAAAACCATCCCATACCATTTCCAGGTATATCACACGCAACAATCAGCCAGGATCTAAGTCGTGCCTCTTTTTTATGATGATCTCAATATAAAAAATAGTGTTATATATCCATAGTTCTAAGCTCTACCTGTATATATACACAGACAAAAGAACTTGAATCCTGTTCCCTTTAAAAACCTATACTCCTCCAGCACAAGTTTCCCAGCAATCACTCAGCCATTGTTCTTTTTCTCAGGATAAAGCCAGAAATGCCTGCTGTGATATCCAAAGAGCAGCTTGGCAGCTGCACTCAACGTTTATTCTACGCCCCACCTGGAAAGGAGGCAGATGGCATCACAGAATAGTCACAGCTATCACTCCCTGTGTGCACAGGGGGAAGTTCAGCTAATATTTGTGGAGTGAAACCTCAGCTTCCATCAAGTGCAACAGAAAACCACAGTTTGCAGTTCCTCCCAGAGTCAGGTCCTTCTTATTCACTGCAAATCATAAACTGAAGTTTGGAACATATAAATGAACACACTGAACTGCATTCTCACATCTAAACCTCCTGTGCTGCTCTCTTGTGCCTTCTGTGCCATTCTGGGAAAGACTGTAATAAAAGCCTTTTTCTGTATGAAATAGGAAAGAAACCAAAGTACACATTTGTCACCTGACACCTCTTTGGCCAACTGAAAACCTGCAGATTAGAAATGGATAACAGGCTTGAATAATGACAGCCATAAAACAAACGAAAGGCCGAAATCTCAAAGAAAAATACACATGGAGCAAAAAGAGGTAAGAGGCATGGGAATGAACACGAGGAGACACAGCTGTGCTCTGTGCCAGGTGACAAAGCAAAACGCCGTCTGAATTACAACACTGCAAAGTGGAGGTTTCACACCTTGCTTGTGAATATTTTTCTTCTTCATTTTTCTTCTAATTACTCAGTTAAAAATACTTTTAGGAAACGTGGGCAGCCAGCCCTGAGGGAAGGAATAACTCTGTGCCATGCCCTTTCAGGTCAGGAAGCGGCAAAGATCACCGCTAACAACCATCACTGATAGCCCGGATCGCTCTGTAAGCATGTCCTTTAAAGTGCTATGGATACCAAAACTAAAACGTGGCGGCTAATTGCTCAGCCCATGAGTATAAACCCCCGGTTCCAGCTGACGGCTCGCCCTGAAGAGCTGCACAGACCCACGACAGCTCCGACCGCCGAGGGCTCAAAACACACATTAACCTCTAACGGTGCAGGGAATTCCCTGTGAGCGCGGCCTCTGCTGCTCCCTGGCCTTGCTACACACCGATCGTCCCGGCATGGAAACTCCCTTCAGCCGGCACGGGGGAGGCGGCCCCACGGCCCTCCGTCCCGCCCTCACGGCCCCAGCACCGCTCCCCGTCCCTCACCGCCCCAGCACCGGCCCCACCGCCCTCCGTTCCTCCCTCCCAGCCCCAGCACCGTTCCCTCCCTCCCTCACGGCCCCAGCACCGCTCTCTCCCTTCACGGCCCCACAGCCCTCCCTCACGGCCCCACCGCCTTCCGTCCCACCCTGCCGGCCCCACAGCCCTCCGTCCCTCCCTCACGGCCCCAGCATCGCTCACTCCCTCACGGCCCCACCGCCTTCCCTCCTTCCCTCCCTCGCGGCCCCAGCATCGCTCCGTCCCTCACAGCCCCAGCTGCGCTCCCTCACGGCCCCACCACCCTCCCTGCCGTCCCCAGCTCCGCTCCCCGCCGTGCCCCGGCCCTCCCGCTGCCCGCACCTGCCGGGCCCGCCGCGCTCCCTCCGCCCGCCGCTTCCGCTTCCGCCGCCGCTGCCGGGCGAGGGGCGGCAGTGACGGCACAGCCGGGACGGGGCCGCACCAGCCCCATCCCTATCCCCATCGGTACCCCCATCCCCATCCCCATCGGAGGGGACGGGCAGCGGTACCGCGCCTTCCCCTCAGCGAACCCCTATCAGAAGATGGTCTAAGACTGGTGGACAGAAGTTCTTGGCTAATAGAGTGTGGCGTGTATGCGTGGACAGATAAGAAAAAGTATAAAAGAAAAGCCCCGACCCTGGTTAAAGGCCGTGATATTGATACACCGTATTAATAAGGTATTAACACTGAATAAGTTGCTAATAATAAAGATAATAATGAGGATAAGTTACTAATAATAGGGGAACTAACACTGAAAAGGTTAATAGAAATAATTGCAAGAACTTTGGCTGAACCTACAAGGGCAAACTGCATAGAATAGTTGCAAAAGATAGATAAGTAAGAAATACTCTATGAGAAACAAAAGGTTCTTGGAGTGCTTGCCAGGAAAACAGGACCGAACAAGATTTAGACCAGAGGTGAAAAGGGCAAAGGGAGGAAGACACACGGCCTTCATCCCCACAACCACCAGAGAGCAACACGCAGGCAGAAGAAGGAGGAGCAAATGGGGGGGACTTGGAAAAAACTTCCAAGAACTGATTATAATAAATTTACCTTTTCTCAGGAATAATGTAAATATGTACAAGGGGGTTATGAATATGTAATACATACAATGCATGAAACCACTGCTCAAGGCTCTTTGGGTGTGCACGTTTGTGGTGCAGTGATGCCCCGTGCACTCTGCACAGAATAAGCGTAGTTCTCTCTAACCATCAGGGTGTGGGGTTATTATTCCACAAGTCAATAACAGCTGGGGCTTTTCCAGTATTTCTGTGCAGTCTCAGGTTAAAGAGGTAGCACCAGAGGCGAAGGTGAAACCAGTGTTTCCATCTTCAGTGCAGCCACTAGCAGTCAGCAGCTAGTCTTGAGGAAAATCAGTCTTGAGGGAAAAAAGACAATGCAGGAAGAACCGTGCCTCGCCAGTAGTGCCGATGGAGACTTTCTGCTGTGCCTTTTGCAGTCGGACTTGCCTATCTCATATTGGCCTTTTTAGCCACCAGCATCCTTGTAGCAAGTGTTGGTAGAGCCCTTGCAAATCTTCCTTCGTGAAGCTTAGCCATGATGGGTAACTTACCTCTATTCAGTGTTGGTACCATATTAATACCTTATATCATGGGGTGCAGAGCATGGGGTGCAGGGTGCGGGCACCAGGTGTGGGATGCAGAACGTGGGGTGTGGGCGCCAGGTGTGGGTGCCAGGTGTGGGTGGGGACACCAGGTGTGGGCACCAAGTGTGTGGGGGTCACCACGTGTAGGTGCAGAACGCGGGGTGTGGGCGCCAGGTGTGTGGGGCTCACCATGTGTGGGTGCAGAACGCGGAGTGTGGGCGCCAGGTGTGTGGGGGTCACCAGGTGTGGGTGCAGAATGCGGGGGGTGGGCGCCAGGTGTGTGGGGGTCACCAGGTGCGGTGGGCCCAGGGA
>WBMV01002673.1:187636-227493 GCA_013396655.1 Campylorhamphus procurvoides | reverse complement strand
GCGCCCGTGGGGAGCGAGGGGGCGGTGGCGGCGGATATCGCGATGGCGGGGCCGGGCCGGGCCGTGCGTGTCGCGACATAACGGTCGCGTTGCCCGCAGGTGACATGAGCTCGCAGCAATTCCCCCGCTCGGGCGCGCCGCCCGCCGCACTGGGACCAGCGCCGCCGCCCATCCCCACCAGCGGCTCCGCCGGCATCATCGCCCCTGCAGCCCCAGGTAAGCGCGGCCAGGGCCCCGCAGCTCTCGGCCCTTCCCGGCGACCCTTCCCCTTTCCCCGCGGGCCGAAAGCTGCCGCGGTCACGCGTGGGAAGAGCAGAGTGAGAACCAGTTTAGCCGCCGAGTCTGTAAAGCGCTGTCAGGGCAGGGCTGTGCCTTCCGATGACAAGTATCTTTGCTCAGCTGCACCTTAACTCGTCCACTGTTCTTAGAAGTGATGAGTGGANGGGTACGGGTGCCCCCGTCCCCGGGCACGGGTACCGCCCCCCCCGGTACGGGTACCGCCCTCACCACGGGCACCACCGCTCCGGACACGGGTACCGCCCCCGGTGCGGGTACGGCCGCCCGGCCCCGCCCCGCTGTGGGTGCCAGAGAAGGGCTGGAGGTGGCGGGCAGTGACCGCCCTTCAGTGCGCGGCGTTGTTGTCGCTGGGGAGGGGAGCGAGCCTGCGGCTGGCGGGAGCGCAGAGAGGCGGGGTAGGAAGAGAGGGCGGTGCGGGACAGGACGGGCCGGGGCCGCGGGGCCGTCGCGCTGTGAGCACATCCGGGCCCTGCGGCCTTTCCCGGGGCGGGGCGGGGCGGNGGTCACGCGTGGGAAGAGCAGAGTGAGAACCAGTTTAGCCGCCGAGTCTGTAAAGCGCTGTCAGGGCAGGGCTGTGCCTTCCGATGACAAGTATCTTTGCTCAGCTGCACCTTAACTCGTCCACTGTTCTTAGAAGTGATGAGTGGACGTGGAAACATCTCGTGTAGCTGGAAATGGGGGGGGAACCCTGATTGTAGCTCCTGCTGTCTCTGCCGCAGTGACAGGTTTTCGTTTTCAGCAGGCTACCAGAGGTGGTTGAGGGGGGAGCAGCTTCATTTTCAAGAGGGTTTATACTTGTTTTTCAGCTTGAGATTCAGATACGTATTGCATGAGATGAAGAGTCTATTTGATGTGGGACTTAATGGCAGTTACTTAGGTAATTAAATCTTTTTCACTTGAAAGCAAGGTTAGTCAATCTTTGTTTAAAGAAGGTGTTTAAATGGCCTTGTCAGAGTTGACCCTCGGTTGCCTGATATTGCCAGGCCCATGAGTTCTGAGGGGAACAGACAGAATCAGTGCCAGAGTTCCCAGGTTTTTCATTGTGGAATAAGTTTAATTGCAAGGGTGAATTTCTTTAATTTAGACCTTTCTGACATCTCATCTCTGACCTAGAGGGTGACCAAGGTGAACTCGTTAACAATTGTTACATTCCTCTTTGTTTTCACTAGTGACTGATGAATCTAGTCGTGACTCGGAAGTTGCTCCCAGAGAGCACGTGGGCCCTGGTGGCTCCATACAGCCTCGGGAGGAGAAGCAGGAGCCAGTGGTGGTTCGACCATATCCACAGGTCCAGATGCTGACACAGCACCACCCTGTCCAGTCGGGGGCCCCTGTGACAGTGACAGCACCACCAGCACATTTGACTCCAGCCGTACCACTTTCCTTTTCAGATGGACTTATGAAGGTAATGAGGAGGTTCACAATTCAAAGGAGAAAAAAATGCAATCTGTATTACGAATTAGTGTTGAGAAAAAATAAATTACACCAAAACTTTCTCTGCTTTTGTTTCCAATGCTTTCCTTGCATGCTTCTGCTAACTGGTGTGTGGGTTTGGCTGGCCTAGATGATACACTTCCTAGTATCTCAGCATAATTTTTGAGGGGGGTGTATTTTTTTTTATCTCTTAAGGGAACAGCGATTTCAATCAGTTTCTGAAGTCTTCTTTTCTCAGCAAGATATCAATTAACTGTTAATACCCAGTGTCTATAGAGCAGTACCGTACTGCTGACAGATTCCACTGGTGACTTGTACTGTATACTTGCAGCTGGATATTTCTAGTAGAAAAGGACTTTTTTTTCCCCCTTTCTTAGTTTGAAATAGTTAAATATTCACTATCTTTCCTGTCCCTATATTTAGCCACAGTTGCATAAACTTTCTCTCTGGGTTTTGACCCCACCAAAATGATTTCTGCTTCAACACTGAGCTCTCATTTGAAGTTGCCAATGTTTCTGTCTTTCCATCTCTTGCAGCCTCCCTTGAAACCCACCATGCCCAGCCGACCCATCGCTCCTGCTCCACCTTCTACTCTCTCAGCTCCCACAAAGGTCCCTGGGCAAGTGACCGTGACCATGGAAAGCAACATACCACAGGCTCCAACAATTCCTGTGGCAACAATCAGTGGGCAGCAGGTTTGGTCCTTTGGTGGCTTCTCTGTTCCATCTCACTGCATGGTCAGATCAGTACTAATAGTGGTACAGCTGAGGTGGGCTTTTGCAGCAGGAGGGAACATAAAGAGAGCAGGTCTCCCTATTCAGTGCAACTGATTGTTGGATCAGTTCTGCTTGGAGCATTAGACCTCAACCTCAGTTATCATCAGCTCTTTACAAAGCTGCTGATGTGTTGTAATCATCCAACTGAGGTAGCACAGCGAGGATTTCATGGCAGAGCCATGCCTGGAAGCTGAGTGTTTCCTTTAAAGCTCCTGCTGTGGCAGTGTCACTTGCAGAATTTACACTGAAGAGAAACTGCTGGGACTTGTCACTGCAGTGCTCTTCTGTTCCCCGGGGAGCAGATCAGGAGACACTAATGAACAGTTCATGAGTTCTCGGTGTATTCTTATTTGAAACTAGTTTGTCAGAACACTCACCACTAAACCTCTGAAGTCTCAGGGTTTTGATTTAAAGTGCCTTTAGTTGGATTTGAGTTAGTCTTGCTAAGGACATACAGCAATTTCAGTGTATTTATCTTTATTAATGTCCCTGGGAAGTCTAGAATTATAAGAAAATAGAATTAATTTGTTGCAGCATCTGCCAGGTTCCCACCATTCTCTCAGTTTTATTGGAGAGGTAGTATGAAACTATGCCTTAATGTCACTAATGGCAGAAGAGCCATCTCTGTGGTGGTTTTTGGGTGACTGTCATTCAAGTACCAACTATAAAAACATCAGTTAAACAGATAAGTATTTACATCTTCCAGTGTCAACAGGCTCTGTAACTTTATCACATACAAACACCTGCCTCTTTCTCAACTTATAATGCATGCAACCTTGGTACACCAAGTGTGTCTTCAAAATCTCTTCTCTGGCTTTGAGGCTTAGATATGGTAATGCTGTGCCCATTAATTTTTGTCAACATGGCTGATTGTTGTTTTGTCCTTGAACTCTGTAGGGTCATCCCAGTAACTTGCATCATATCATGGCCACCAACGTGCAGATGTCCATCATCAGGAGTAGTGCTCCTGGGCCTCCACTGCACATTGGAGCTTCTCACCTGCCCCGAGGTAAAGATCTGGCTGTGCTATCCCTGCCTTCTCTTCACGGCCTCTCAGCTGGTGCTTCTAACCCTCACCTCTGAAATCCTCCTTGCTGCTAATGCAGCTAATTTGTCAGTTGCTAAAACTACTACTGTGAATGAGTGACTGCTGGCCTTTTAGGAATTATGTTGCCTTCAGCCATTTAGGGCAGAACTGTGTGACAGTGTTTAAAATGCTGGCAGGTATCAGCACATTTGTTAGTCTAGTTCTGTGCTGTTAATCAGTACTTTGAAGAAAAAATATCCACTAGTAGAGACTGCCCTGCACTGCAAAATGTCATGTACATTGTTGGTAGCAAGGATTGCTCAGCTATGGCAGTGGCACCTGGGCTGCTGTGAAGCACATTCTTGTTCTCCCCTGTCACAGGACCACTCATGCATTCCTGTGCACTCTAACACATCTTGTTGTATGCATTTGTATTTAGCTGTGAGGTAAATGCTGGTGGTAACTGCAAGCTCTTGTCTCCCAAGATTTTGGTTGCTACAACATATAAGGAGAAAATCAGCCCCTTAAAGCAGCCCTGTGCTCAGTACAGCCTGTCTGATTTGTGACTGCAGCTTTACTTTCAAAATCTTGTGAGTTAGGTTTATAGTTCAACTTTAAACTAATCTGAATTCCAAGTACCATTTGTTATTTCTATTTCCTCTTATATTCAATATTATTTGATCACTTAAGAAAAGTAAATTGATGTGAGCAAAGAATTTATCTTCTTTAACTGGAGCAAGTGGGAGGACTGTGCAGCTTTATTTGTAACTGAAATAGTGTTGTTCACTTGATTCTTGGGAGGCAGTTGCCACACTTGGACTCTCAGTGCACATTTTCCTTTTTTTTCCTGCTCTTTTTCTCTTGGCTTGAGTATCAACTTTTGAGGTAATAATTTCAATTAGGGACCTGTACAGAAGTCTAGCTCACCAACTGATTGCAAAGCTGTTTGCCTTCTGCAGTGATTTTTTTTTTTATGATCAGGAGTCCTCAAACAGTAGATGAATTAATCAGGTTTAATTGGTGTGAAGTTTTGGGGTTTTTGGGGGGTAAGGTGTGGCTGCTTGTTTTGTTTTGTGTGGGGACTTTTTGTTTTGGTTTTCTTCTGTTGCATGTATATTTTTCTTCGGAACTTCATCAGGTGCAGTGAGATCATAGCTGATATCAGGTGACTTATTTACACATGAGCCCAGTAATCAAGCTAAATTATTTCTGCTACTTCCATAACCTGAAATAAGAAAACCTTGGATTTGCAATACAAGGCTATTATAGGGGAATAATAAGTGCCACTGAAGCCAATTAATTTAAAATAATACCTCCCCTTTCCCACATGCTTTTGTGAACCTTTGTATATTTGTTGAAAGGTTTATTATTAAACCAACACCACCTGAACTGACAGGCATATGGAATGCATTAGAACTGAAACACCAGCTAATCTGGTCAGCCTGCAGTGGTGACGGAGCCATTGGGTGCGTGTGGATTTTAACAGGTTTGGTTTGTTCCCCAGGTGCAGCGGCTGCTGCAGTGATGTCCAGTTCCAAAGTAACTACAGTCCTGAGACCAGCCTCCCAGTTGCCAAACGCAGCCACAGCTCAGCCAGCAGTTCAGCACATCATTCACCAGCCAATCCAGGCAGGTAGCAGCCAGGCAGCTCTGCACAGCACTGACTGCCAGCTCCAAACTCTTCCTACCACACTTGTAATGTATAACCTCTACTTGCCTATTTATTGGGCTGAGGCCACTCTGAACTTTCTTCCAGGTCTATTTTCTTTATTTCCTTCATAGACGTGGTGCCAGAAACTGTGTTTTTATCTGTCTCCAAAGTGCTTAGAAAGTGGGAAGACTACTTAGTTCAGGCATGCTCAAGTTTTAAGTCTGAAAAGTTTGGTACAATGTGCTGGTGTTGATTTATTCTTCGACAGTTGAATTGATGTAGAATTTAAAAAATGTCATTTTAATATGCTTCTGTATATCTCAGCTTCTCTATGTATACAAGAAGATTGTAGATATCATCTCCCTACAGTAATGCTAGTGTTCAGTGTTAGGATAGAGGGTTAAACATGTTCACTTTGTGCTTTCAGTTAGGATCTCAAGGTAATCACTTTTGACTTCCTGTGTATGCTTGGATCAGGATTTCTTTTCATTCTGAAGGGAGCTAACCTTTGGGGTTTTTCCTGAAGACCTTCAAGAGATCCAGTCTTGTTAACTTTGTTGGTTACTGACTCCTGTGATGCACATGTGTTAAAAACCAGGACAGATCTGCTTAGGAACTCGCAGATCAATTCAGAAAGACTAAATTTCTCACAATGCCAAATGTAATGACAAATGTGTAGGAAAGTTGGTTTTAACCAAGCAATTCCTAGTTATTCTCTAAACAGCAAAATTCCCTTTCTGAATGTTCTCTTTTTTTTTTTTACAGTCTCGTCCTCCTGTGACAACTTCAAGCACTATTCCTCCTGCAGTGGTGGCAACTGTTTCAGCCACGAGAGCTCAGTCCCCTGTTATAACCACAACAACAGCACATGCTACGGAGTCAACACTCAGGTAAAACCCAGAGTGCTCTGACTTGACAGAAGCTTCAGCAAGGGGAAATGCTTGCTAATCATCCAGACCTGATAATCCTTTAGACGTGGGATGATATAAAACCAAAATAGTAATGCTTGCACAATGCAAATGCTTTCAGTTCTGTGACTAAAAATGAGTATAAATGTGAAGTGTTGCTCGCTATTGTGAGAAAGAAAGAACTTAGTGAAGTCCTGCTCCCTGGACAGCAGGGTTTCTGTTGCAGGAACCTGTGGCTGATTTGGCCCATATTTTTTATGAAGACACAGTGAAAAGAGACACATGAATATTGAAAAGCATCCCTGACACAAAATCCCCTCTATGAAGTGACAAAAGTTACAATAAGGCTGCCCTCCTGGTTGGGTCCATGGGGCAAGTGAGGACAGAACAGTGTACAGTTCAAGTTATTTATGTTGTTTTGCCATGTGCTTGTCAACAGTGCTGCTGTCACAGGAGGCCTGATGTGTGTCCCTGTATTTTATTGTTCATATTTTTTGATGATTACCTTTCTTTCCCTCCAGTCGACCCACGCTGTCTATCCAGCAGCACCCGCCCTCGGCAGCGATCAGCATCCAGCGGCCTGCACAGCCCAGGGACACAGCCACACGCATCACACTGCCCTCCCATCCTGCCATAGGCACACAGAAGCCACAGCTCCACACCATGGCTCAGGTAAACTGCAAGAAGGAAATGCCCTCTTGCTGCTCCAGGTGTCTCTTGTGTTTGCAGTTTGAGAGCAAAGATTAAATTTGGGAAAAGTGTTAGAATGAGGTTAGAAATTGGTGTTATTTGCAGTCAGCCCAGCATGATTCCATACTGAGTATAGATTTGAAATGTAGAAGTCTTAAGGGTAATGCTTTCTTTTCTTTTCCTAGAAAACCATTTTCAGTACTGGTACTCCAGTGGCAGCAGCAACTGTGGCACCTATTTTGGCAACAAATACCATTGCTTCAGCAACCACAGCTGGTGAGTGTTTATAATGCTGTTGTGGGAGTGTCCTGGGGTGTAGGTTTTGTTGTTGTTTTTTATTGGCTTTCCTCTTTGAATATGGAAGCTGATAATTTTTGAGCACTTCTCTTTTTGTGGTAAAGACTGCATTTGAATTGTGTGCACAGGCTTCAGGAGAGGAATTACTGGGTTCCTCAGGGAGGTTGTCTGGTTTGGGGCGTTTGCCCTCTTCATTTGGATATATATATATACACTGGCATGGTAGGGATCCAAAGAAAGATCTCTTACTAAGTTTTTTTTTTCTTTCAGGTTCTGTATCTCACACCCAAGCGCCTACAAGCACCATTGTTACCATGACGATGCCCTCTCATTCTTCCCATGCTACAGCTGTCACGACCTCAAACATCCCAGTTGGTGAGTGATTTTAGTTTTTAAAAGAGTGTGTAGCTGATGCTTCAATTTTTCTGTTTATGCTGGCAGTGTTTTCCTGCTCATTGCTTTGGTGCTTTGAAATCTTCTAATGTCTTTTTTGACTACAAATTTCCAGGGAGGGAATGTTGTAGCTCTGTACATCAGTATTACATCTGTTTACATCTGTGAAGCCTTTGTGTAGGTGTTTTTCTTTCCATGGTCTCTGTCCATGTGTACTTGTCTGCCTTGATCTCATTTCCCTTGATCTCTGTGAAGTTCTGCTTTCAAAACTTGGATAATTTAAGTTCTTGACAGCAGAAAGGAGTGGGCTGATCCTGAAAAAAAAAATTACCTTCATTTGAGCACTGAAGTGACTTTGTTAGCAAGTATAATTTATATATGTATTTAGAATATCCATCTATTCTCATATAAATTTATGAGAATTGCTTTGTTCTCCTTTTTCCTTCAGGCTATTGAGGGAAACTTATCACTGTGCGTAGGAGATCATCTGGAGATGGGGTGGGTTGGGTTGGGTTGAGAGGGAAGGGAGTAGTATTGGTTGCTTTTACAGGATAATTAACTTTGTCTTTGCAGTGCTTACCAGCTTTTCCTTCACCTGTTAATTGATTACTTGTTTGTCTATGCAGCTAAAGTGGTTCCCCAGCAAATCACACACACTTCTCCCCGGATCCAGTCTGATTACACAGCAGAGAGAAGCAACCTCATACCTCTGTCCAGTCACCGGGCGTCTCCAAACCCAGTAGCAATGGAAACCAGAAATGACAACAGGTGGGGAGAAAACAGCTTGGTCAATCAAAGTGTGTGTGAGTAGGGTTTGAGTACCATGCTGCTTTTCTAGGTTCTGATATGCTGGAAATAATGTTTTAAAAACCTAGCAGGGGGGATTTGGTAGTTTTGAATCCATTATGATAGTTAAGATACTTGATAGCTTATGACTGATGAGATTGCATAATGCAGGGAGCGTGGGTGGAAAGGGTTGAAGGTGAACTGTTGAACCTGTGTGTGTAACACTTGCTCTCTTTGATGCCTGTAGGCAGTCGGTACCTGTCCAATTCCAGTATTTCTTACCTACATACCCCCCCTCTGCCTACCCTCTGACTGCACACACCTACACGCCCATCACCAGCTCTGTGTCCACCATCCGCCAGTATCCAGGTAAGAGCAACTTGGGACAAGCAGACTCTAAGTGCTTTGTTGAGCTTTTAGCTTATCTGGGAGCTTTAGTGATGGAAGGAGCTGAAAGGCTTTGATGGTTGATTCTGACAATTTTGTCTCAAAAAGCCTCTGATGACTTGCTGGCTAAGGAGTAAACTCATGGGCAAAGTCATATTGAGCTACAACAGAGCCTACCAAATCCAGCTGGTAACAGTATTCTTAGGAGTTTCACACTTGATATCCTGGGGTTTGCATCCCTGTAAGTAAAAGGGTTTTATTCTACAAATCAAAATAGTTCAAATCCTCCAAAACGAAGCCAGCTCTTTGGTGCATCTTCATTTCCTAGTGTTTTGACAAGTCCTTTTAATATCTTTCCACATGAATATACAGTTTGAGAAGCCCGAACCAAAAAGGGCAAACATGAGCTACATTGCACACTTGCATTAGTGTTGTGTTTAGGAGACTGGAGCAATTAATGTATTTGAACTGTTGCAGTAATTTGCAGTCAAAAAAATGATGCATAGTGTGAGTCCATGTAGCCAACCCAAACTTACATCATTCTGTGAAAAAATCTGGAGTATTTTTACCTTGCTGGGTGGTTTAGGGCTCTCTATAATGTGATTATTTCCACTATCCAGGCTGTGGGCACATGCATGATATGGGTTTTCATGGAATATCTCTGTCTGTTGGCAGCATGTTACCCAAGTGCAGTATTGAGGGAGTTCAGAAGGACTTGGAGGTGGCAAAGCCCATTTGTTGAATGGGAAAGTATGGAATAGTGGAGTTGTTTAGCCTGGGAAAGACCATTTAAGATCATCAAGTCTTACCATGAACCCAGCACTGCCAAGCCCACCACAAAACCACGTGGTGCAACATCCACCTGTCTTAAATCCCTCCAGGGATGGGGACTCCATCACTTTCCTGAGTAGCCTGTTCCACTGCTTGACAAGCCTTTCTGTGAAGATTTTTTCCCTAATATCCAGACTAAACCTTCCCTGGCAGAACGTGATTGCACGCAGTCAGGAGTTCAGTTTCAATAGTGTACTGGGGTGATGGTAGGGTACTACTAATTAGAAAAGCAGATGTAGCTTCTTCATCAGGAGATCATTGACAGAGATGTTTTGCTTGTTAAATTGACTTGAAGCATCTGTGGAAGGTATTAATTATGGTGGGGACAACTGAAAGCAGGAGGTTCAGGGTATGAGGAGGGACATGCCTGGAGCACAGCCAGGTGAGGGCTTCAGTAAAAGCACAGAGGAGACTTTTTAAAAGAATCACTGAGATAAGGAGAGTTTAACACAGAAATTGGAGGAAGAATGTTGACTTTGGTTTTCCAAATGCTAGTTGTATTTTACATAGTATCCCAAAAGGATCTTGTTGGATAGAAAGTTTTGCAACAGCAGTGTTTTGTGTAAGGTGTTCCACTAAGAGAGTTAATATGCCATCCTTTACACAGGGACGTTTTCAGGGACCTCGTGCAGATTTCAGGTTTTTGACAGCTATTTTTAGAATGTCTTGTCAGCACAAGAACCTGATGGAAATCATGTGTCAATGACAAAACCAGCTTGTTCTGCATTGTTAGCAAGCAAGGCCATTGTTGGCAAGCTCACATTTGCATTCTTTGTGTGGCTGCAGAAATCCTGGTGCAGCTCTGTAGAGACTGGAAATCTGGAGATCCAGGGAGTTCAGGTGGTCCAGCAGTATTGCTAAGTGCTGCCTGGGAGAACTGTAATACGTTGTACAGTGCATCTGGAAAGATGGAATCATCGTTGCTTAGAGCTATGGATTTATTCAAATTAATTAAACTTATTAGATCAGGTGTTTCATTGGGAATGTTACTCTGCCACGAAAAGATTTTGTGTTTATTTGAGCTGTGGAATCCAGCCTATAATTGTGAGCCCTGTTCTGATCCAGAAGAGGTTGTACTCAACTTCAGAACTGAGTCAGTTTCAGAGAATAAGAAATTACTTAAGCTGATCATTTTTTTCATTTATTTTTTTAAGCAGAGAAGATGCCAACTGTTGGTTTATATAAGTATTGTAAAATAAGATAGCAAAAGTAGAGCACAGCTTTCTGAGACTGCAATTTGAGTTTAAATAAAAGCAGAATTACATTTGAGTTTTTCCCTCTTGTTGCAATTTGGAATAAAAAAATAGAATGAAAATCACGATGTTTACTTCTGGCAGACAATCTGGCCTTTCTAATCTCAAATTTACTACGGCAACAAGCAGGCTGGCAAGTTAATTTTTCAAAGCAAAAAGTAGTCTTTGAAAGTTAGTATTTGAGTGGCAGGTAGTAGGGGAAGCTGAGGTGACCTGCTGGGTAAGTGTGATGACACATCTGTGTTGCTGTTCCCAGTTTCAGCCCAGGCTCCCAACTCAGCCATCACAGCTCAGACCGGCGTTGGAGTGGCCTCCACTGTCCACCTCAACCCCATGCAGCTGATGACAGTCGATGCGTCCCACGCTCGGCACATCCAGGGCATCCAGCCGGCTCCCATCAGTGCCCAGGGCATCCAGCCCGCCTCAATCAGTGCCCAGGGCATCCAGCCAGCACCCATGGGGACACAAGGGCTCCACCCCGCCGCTCCAATCAGCACGCAGGGGCTGCAGCCAGCACCCATTGGTGCCCAGCAGCCACAGGGCGACACCAAGACCTCAGGTAAGAGCAACCACACATCCTTGCTTTGGGCATACGACAGCTGCTCAGCTGCTGCCCTGTACATTTGGCTCTGACTGGTGATCTTGTTACAGTCTCTGTGGTCCAGAGATGGACACTGACACATCCATGCACATACTCTGCCCACAAATATTTCTGAACTGATTTGTTGTTAAAGTGTACCAAGTGGAGCATGTGGGTATCCTTGGATGGGTTCCTTCAGTGGAAAACACTGGTGGTGCCTGAGCTTAAACAAATCCCTTCAGTGAGGCCCTGTGGGAAGAGTAACTTTCAAGCGAGCAGTGTTCTCTAAGCTGTTCTAACTGTGCAAGATATCCCAGGAGCAATCAAAATATAGCCATATATTTTCTGTGGTTGGTGACCTGATCTTGGATTGTGAGACAAACCATCTTTCATTAAAAATTATAGGCCTGATGAAGCCCCGACAACTTCCTGAAGGAATGGGATATGGCAGCTAGGGGAATGTGCTGCTGCACGGCTGGCAGACACTGCGTGGTGACTTCCGAGCTCTCCACACCCTTTACATCCCTTAGTTGGCCAAAGAGGCTCTGGCAGGAGGTCAGAGCACAAACACAGCTTATGGAGCTCGCTTACAAGTGGCATGTGTTGCCCTCCAGGCTCTGCTAGGAGTGTTATTCTGTTGACCCAGTTGTGTTGGTGATCTCCCTGGTGATTTCTGTGTTTTCTGTCTTCTGGAAAAGATTATTTCCCTAGCAGCTGTTGTTAGGCAGGAGGTAGTTTTCATCTTCCCTTGCGGAAGGTTTAAGTGATCAGATCGTTGTGGCGAAGATATGGCTTACAAAACAGCTTGAAAGCACTGCAGTTACAGACTGAGGGACTCAGAGAGCATGGACAACATATGCTCTGCAAACACCTGCTTTGTCATCACATTTCTTTAAATAACGGCTGCTTTCTCCTCTCTGTCTCTGTTCTCTTCTGTGCTGTGTCCATGTCTATCCTTCCCAGCAGTAGTCTTGGCAGATGGAGCCACCATTGTAGCCAATCCTATTAGCAACACATTCAACACGGCTACGGCAGCAACTACAGTTGTGCAAACACACAGCCAGAGTGCCAGTGCCAGTGCCCCAGCTCAGGGCTCCTCCCCGCGCCCGAGCATCCTGCGCAAGAAACCAGCCACTGATGGGTGAGTAGGATTGAAGGTGATGTGTGAGTGACACTCCTGTGCAATACAGCCCAGCCAAATGGGATCATTTTAGTGGAGATAAGGAAAATTCTGGCAGATTATTCCATCAGCAGTGGTTGTCAGTAACCTGCTGATCTGTGAAACATTTCTTTTCCTCCCCCAAGGCAGGCTGTAGTTTCCTGTATGATCAGTAATAAAAGAGAAGGACAGTTTGTCTCCCAGCTTTTGAAAGTGACCTTTTGAGAGAAAATGGATTTGAGGCTTTGTTGCTTAGTATAATGAAAAGAAAGTTCATAATCTACTAAAATTAGAATTCTGTGCTTTGTCTTCAGTACTTTTCTTGGAAGAATATGCGGATGAGTGGAAAGGATAGGGTTAGTACCCTGCTGTGAAATCTGATTGGGAAAAAGGGATGGAGTAACTTAAACCCTTTAAAAATAGACAGGCAACATAAAATATTTTAATGCCTGAATAAAGAGGCAGCTTTAGAATTAACAATGCATTTCCTCCCAGCTAACTACTGAAAATGTTTGGAACTGATATTTCCTATGAGGCTAAAATTACTTATTTTTTTTATTTGAGTGGAAACCTTTTTTAAGGCAGAGAAGCTGCAGGCTGTAAAGCTGTAAGAGAAATTAAAGAAGCAGAGGTAGATCACTAAAGAATGTTTCCATTTGAGAGGTTGATTATTTTAGACAACAATTTGACTTCTGGGCCCACAGAAGACTGAATAGCTTCTAAAATGCTTTAATCAGCCCTGTGCTGCCTGACATCCATACTCGGGGCTTGAGGTCTGTAGTCAGGCACTGACACAGTCCAGTCCAGCTGAGGGGAGCAGATACCTGTCTGAGAATTGTTCAGCTCCAGATGATTTGCTCAGTTTGGGAGCAGCAGTGCTGGACAGCAGCATGGCCAGAACTCTCTGTCCACTGCTGGAACCTGGCAGTGTCAACAAGGTGCTCTGACTGGCAGGATGAAAGCAAAGCTGCTGTTCTTGGAGAAGCCCTAAATCAGGGTCAGACTAGGCCAGAGCAACTAATCTTTTATCTTAAAATATAATACCTGATTTGAAAAGTAAAATGAGACTGTCTGTGTAAATTGGTCCTACTGAAGACAGAGAGCAGTGATATGGCTGTAGCTCCTGTCCTGCTTTCTGTAAGAGAGAGCTGATTCCTTCGCTCTCAGGGGTGTTTGCCTGTGCACCAGGGAGGTGGGAATACCAGGTCCCTCTGTCTCTTGCAGGCTGGCTGTGCGGAAGAGCTTGATTCCCCCTCAGCCACCTGAAGTGGCTGGCACACGTGTCGAGAGCAGCATGCGAAGCACATCTGGGTCCCCAAGGCCTGCTGGGTAAGACTTGAGGAAACAGCCAACTGCATCATAATATTTGCATTATATTTGGGTTATGTATATTTTGAGTTTTGTTCCTTGGCTGTTGAAGAGTTTTTCTTTCTTTTAGGAAGAAAACTATTTCGAATTTGTTTGAACAAATTCGAATTTCTTTCACAGAAACAAACAAAACCCCTCTGCTGTTATGAGGGGCTAGGCCTCAAAACTTTATTCTGTGGTACTTAGAAATTAGGGCTGGATAAAGTAATTGTAGTTTCTGCCCTGCTTCAGTTGAGTTCAGTGGCTTTACAGTTTATTGGTTTATAACTACTAAGCACAGTGGAAGCTCCTGCAGAGGATGGGGCCACCACAGCTTTGGGTTCAAGTTCCTCTTGATTGCATTGCAGAATTGTTGATTCTCTTACAAGTATTTTGAAGTTGCCTGAAATTAGTCATGAGATTTGCTTCTCACTGTGCATGGGGAGGGGAGGGGTGGGGAAAGTAGTATCTATAAAAAATACAAATGATTAGAAAAGGAGTGGAGGAGGAAATGTAACTGAGATGAAGCCTCCTTCTGTTGTTGAACACTTTAGTGAGCCAGGTGGATGCAGGAGAAGCTGGATAGTCTGACTCCAGTTTGGCTTGTTTATTTTGTGCTCGGGTGCTCATGACTGAGATGGAGTTCACTTCACGTTGTTTTGCCTTTTTGTGCTCCAGTGGCAAGCCAAAGCCAGAAATCCACGTGTCCATGGCCACTCCAGTGCCTGTGTCTATGGAGGCAGTGCCTAACCAAGGCGGCGAGCAGCCCACCATCGCAGTGCCCCCGACTGCCCAGCAGCCCCCTTCTGCTGTTCCAACCATCATCGCGGCCACCAGCCCCACCTCACAGCCTGCAGCAGCCCTGTCCACCATCCCAGGGGCCGTCCCACCTGCCGTGCCGACTTCCACCACCATCGTGGCAGCACCTGCCCCTCCAGCCACCATGAGCGGTGCCCTGTCCGCAGTGCTGGGCCCCGTGGTGCCAGAGATCAAAATCAAAGAAGAAATGGAGCCGATGGACATCATGCGGCCCGTGTCTGGTAGGTGCCTGGTCATCATCGTGTTGCTTCTTCTGTTGTTGTTGAGACAGTGAAGGGATTAGAAGGATTTCAACGTTTTCATCCTGAAAATGAGATGACATCTGTTCCATGGTAGCACAGAACACCAGGGTTTCTGTGTGCCTTGTTACTTATAAAGTTCTTTGCCTTCTCCCTGATTTCCCATGAAACCACTTCTTTTTGTGGCTGCTTTGTTCATGTTCAAATGATCCAACTCCAAAGTCTGGGTGAATTTCTTCCCTAAAATACATATCCTCAGCAGTGGTATATTATGAAACATCACAGTTAAATTTGGTTTTCTCACAAATCCTACTGTTCTAGTCCAATGGTCTTTCTTGTATGTGAAGAATTCATGACCAGCATAGGACTTCTTAGACCCCTCCTGTGATTCCTGCATATGTTTCTCTAGAACTTTTCAGAATAGTCATTGTATTGCCTTACTTATCTGGCTTGGCCATAGTTGCTATCAGATGGCACGATCAGTAAAATGTAGGTCCTTACAGATCACATCAGACCCTGTATAGTGGCAGAACTATAGGAACACATCCCACATTCACAAGTATCACAGTTCACGTTTAGTTGTTGGGTTTATTGCTCTCCTGGAAGCTGTACATTATCCTGTGAGGAAGCAGCTCCTGGCTACAGGTGTCTCTAGAGCACAGGCAAGACAGCATTAAGCTCTTTGGGGTGGTACTGTCTCCTGGCAATTGTGGGTGTGCCGAGTTGTCAAGAGATCCCATCCCAGAAATTTTTTGCTGCAGCCTTAATCTGATGGAGATTTTCCCTCCAGATATCAGGGAGTGTCCCCTCAGACAGTGAGGGGACAGTGTCTCCCCAACTGCAGAGATCCAGGTCACTGTAGTGACCTCCTGATGGGTGCTGAGGGCCTGGCAGTACAAGCAGAATCCTGCAATGAGAATGCTGCCATCCTGCTTTTGATTCTATATGACTCTCCTATGACAAGAGGAAAGGGACTTGATTGCTATGAAAGTGGTATTTGTGCTGGTGTTCATATAGAGGAATCTTTTCTGAAAGTAACACAGACAGATACTAGCATGAATTCCTTTTTGTAGCATTGAACTAACATAAGCTTCAAATATAAAGGAACTGAGGGACAATTGGCTCTGCTCTCATTCTCTTGCCCTTCATATACGAGACACTACAGACTTTAGTTTATAGGCTTGCCGTAGTAATTGCTGCTGGCTTAATATCTGGCCTGTTTGTACACTTCATACTCCTCACAATATGCTGAAACAGGAACTACTGTTGGAGGTAGTGTTCAAACAATATGTTACCTTCACACTGCTGATGGTTTGTGTTCTTCTCTTTCCTTCCTCTCAGCAGTCCCTCCTTTGACTACGAGTACTGTGTCTCCATCTTTGGCACTGCTGGCCAACAACCTTTCCATGCCTCCGAGCGATTTGCCACCTGGTGCCTCGCCGAGGAAGAAACCCCGTAAGCAGCAGCATGTCATCTCCACAGAGGAGGGGGATATGATGGAAACAAACAGCACTGATGATGAGAAATCCACTGCCAAAAGTTTGCTGGTGAAGGCAGAGAAGCGAAAGTCTCCTCCAAAGGAGTATATAGGTAATGACATCTCTGATGTCTTTTTTCTTTATTCAAGTGTCTGTATTTTCCCTTCTGATTGCTTCTCAGAGAAGGTGTTCTTTCACGCTTCCACTTTCTAAATATGAGTAACAGAGAATCCAAGTATCTGTTCCTCACCACTTCCTGCGTAGTTCAGTTCAGGGGAAGTGGCCTTTCTCAACACACATTTTGTATGAGGTAGCGCTTGCTGATGTGCTGCTGGAGTTCCTGTGGGTGCTGATGTGCTGCTTTCACTACTCTGTGATGATAATTCAGTTCTCCCTGGCTCCTTTTGTAGATGAGGAAGGTGTAAGATACGTCCCTGTGCGTCCCAGGCCGCCCATCACTCTGCTCCGTCACTATCGCAACCCTTGGAAAGCTGCCTACCACCACTTCCAGAGATACAGCGACGTCCGAGTCAAAGGTCAGCCTGGGGGTGTGGCAGCAAAGCAGGGAAGCAGTTTTGTAAAGCAAAAAATGGCGTGGTTATTGATGGAGCGAGTTACATACAGTGATAGAAACCTGCTCAAGAAAGGGATCCTTATAAAAGATGGCACTTTATAAAAGATACCACTGTGATGATAGGCTGTAGTTGAGTTTTCTCATTTGTGACCTAACACCTGCCAGTTTAATCAGAAACATTCCAGATTTAGCCTAACTAGTCTTGTCAACTTACAAATGGGCTTTGAAAGAAGACTTTTTGTTCTAATATGAGGAAAATGGAGGTCAGATACTGTCTTTTGGACTTTTTAAATAGCATCTTAGAACTTTTAAGTAGACTGGGTTTTTCACAATGGTGTAAAGACATCAAGGAGGGAATAAAAGCAGTACAAGATGGCCTTTTTACTTGTTTGTGCAAGGTGTTTGAAACACTGAGCACTACATTCCTTAAATGGGGAAAAGAATGGGCTATAATATAATCTTTCTGGAAATACAGATAACTGTTAGTAAGTGAGAGTAACAGCCAGCTATGTGGCAGATGGGAAGTCCCCTTCCTGTCTGAATCAAAATGTTACTTAATGTCATTTATTGGGATGTAGGGGGAGCAGGACTTGGGTTAATGTTGTTGTTTGAGAAGAGAGGCCTGGCCAAGTCCTGAAATTTGAATCCTGTATCTTTGTGTTTCCTGGTGACAGAAGAGAAGAAGGCCATGCTGCAGGAGATTGCCAATCAGAAGGGTGTGTCCTGTCGTGCACAAGGGTGGAAGGTCCATCTCTGTGCGGCGCAGCTGCTGCAGCTGGTAGGTACATGGGGATTGCAGCTTCCTGCACCAAGGGGGAACACGCAGCTGTGTGAGACAGGAGGATGTTGTTACAAACTCAGTGCCTGGGATACCATAAAGGAGCTGGTGTGTAGTGCCCAAAGGGAGTGGGATGTGCTTTCCCCCTTTCTCAGGAATGTGGCATAAGTGGCTTGGAAACTTGGAGTGTTGGTTTTGATCCAGACATAAGAGCTGATGTATTTTGTACAGATGATCAAAACTGGCAACTCCCTCCTGCTGATGCACAGGTCTGAAGAAGCGTCTGTTTGGGATGGTGCGGCTGATCTGAGGAGGCAGCACTGATCCACATTCCTGGATGCTTCTGTTTCAGGTTGGGGGTGAGGTAGGTGCTCTGCATTTTAGCACCAAACTCCCCAAAACCTCTGCATTCCTGGAATAGTATTGTGAGAAGTAGGGGAAGCAGTTGTGGTTAGGATCCATATTTATTCAGAAGAGGAGCAATCCTGTAAATAGGATGTTAGTAGGAATGATAGTGCCATGCTTTGTTAGAGGCTCCATCTTCTGAATCACAGACAGGAGCAGCTGAGAGGGGAATGGATTCTCACCGTCTCTGTGTAGCTTTGTTAACGTGGGCAAGCATTTGCCAGCCTGGCAGTGACCCTTCTCATGAAGGACTAATGTCTTTTAGACGAACTTGGAGCATGATGTGTATGAGAGACTGACTGCACTGCAGGAGGGACTCATTCCCAAGAAAAAGGCAGCCACTGATGACGACTTGCATCGAATCAATGAACTGATACAGGTAGGTCCTGTGGCCTCTCAACCCAAAACTGCTTCACCTCTAATTCCAAAGTATCCTGCTGCCAGTAATAAAAGCTAAAGCGGGTCTAAAAAAAATGGTGTGGGTTCACTTTTCGTGTCATCAGTTACAAGAGGCGTGAGGAAAAGGCACAGGGATTGCTTAGACCAGACATTCTGCTGCTAATGCCAAGTGTTTTCCTTTCAGGGGAACATGCAAAGGTGTAAACTTGTGATGGATCAAATCAATGAGGCTCGAGACTCCATGCTTAAGGTCTTGGATCACAAGGATCGTGTTTTGAAGCTTCTAAACAAGAATGGAACGGTCAAGAAAGTGTCCAAATTAAAGCGAAAGGAGAAGGTCTGAAGACACATTAATGACTCTGGAAAAGCAGAACTTGTACAGAATGGAGCTGAACCTTTTTGTAGTTTGGGTTTATTTTTAAGCAGAGCATCTGAATAAAAAGGGTGAGTTTAGGGAGCAGATGGACATGTGAAGCCTGATGACCGAAGGGATTGTCCTTGATCTTGTCATAATGAACAAAGATTTCTCTCAGGCTCATCCCTTTTTAAAGTCTTTCCAGTCCACCTCCTGATGTGTCAAGTGTGGACACACGTGTAACACAGGAGGTTCTGCAGGGGGCACCAGGAGCCTGATATACAGGTATGGACCCAGACAGCAGCCAGGCTTCTGAGCGTTGGAAATTACACCCTTTCAGTTACCCCATTCCGTTCTCGTTCTTCTGACCTTCCAGTGTCTCAAGCAGCCTTCTTACACCAGTGCCACTGCACTAGGGGATCTGCCACAAAGAATCTCCAATGGCTCAGAAGTCCTGGTCGTTGACTTTAAAAAACAAAACAAAAAAAAAAAAACACAAAAAAAAAAAAAAAAAGAAAAAAAGTGGGGGGGAAATCATTTCAAAGTGATATTGTAGTGTCTGTGTGTGTGTGTGTGTGTCTGTGTTGGTGCTCTGGGATACTTGTGTTGAAGTACCTCCTGCAACAGAAGGGCTTCCTGTAGCTGGTGTAATGTTAATTGTACGTACCACATACATCCTGAAAACATGAATAAAGCAATTGGAGGTTTTTTTACGTGAGCAGTTCGTGTACCTTTGTACCAATGAAACTGTTCAACCTGCAGACTCAAAGCCTTGGAAGACACCTGTGGAGAGAAGGAGCATGTTGGGAAGCAGCCAATGTCCTGTGCTGCAGGGGGCAGGGTAACACTGTTCCCAGTTCAGGACCTAGAGATGGAATATGGATTATCCCCTGTGCACTTGTGCATTTAACCTGAGTCTTTTAGAAAGGTTGCCAAATCAGTTAGTTTTTAGTCTGCTCATCAGGAAACTTCAGTTTCACGAATCCAGTTACAGGGTTGTTATCCTGCCTTTATTCAGAATGGAGTTCTTTCAGAACTTAGATTTTAAAAAAAATAGTATTTAATTCTTATTTCCTGATTTTTTTTTAATTTTTTTTTAACTAAAGTGTTCATATTTGCACTGTTCTTGTGTCATTAACACAAGCAAACCCTATTTCAGTTTTCGATGCCAGTCTTTCACGTTAGCTTGATTTTAATTGTTCAAATGAAACTACTTCCATTGTAAGATACAATTCTAGTATAATGGTATTGTAACTTTGGTATTAAGAAAGTTGCAGAACATGTTTGCTGATTTTTTTTTACTTTTTTCCCCTTGGCTAGAAGAAAGAAAACAAACTACCCCTCCAGTTTTACAAGCCTGCAAGGAGTGTGTGGGTGTGTATGTTGAAATTAAAAGGAGAGGTAAGACATGAAAAGGTGGGAATCAAAGTGCTGCTCTCACCTTGCATTTCTTGTGCTTCAGGAACAGAACATGCTGAACTGGTCAAGTATTTGATGTTGTCAGGGTAATAAAACACTGACAGTGCCAATACTCTCAGATAGGTTCCTGAGGACGCTGCAAGAAGATCACTCACAATTAAGTGGACTTCTGTAGGGATGGGAACTGTTTCACATGTTGACAAAGGGGTTTGGGGTTAAATCCAAGTCATTACCAGCAAAATGTGAGGTATTTATAGAGGAAGGGAGCGAAGGGTTCCTTTAAGGACTGCAAAAGTTAAAAGCTGCTGTTAATTAGTTCTAGGTATTCTTACTTGATTGTTTGCAACCTTCACTTTTCCTTAACTGGTATTCAAGGCTCTTGCCTAGACTAAAAGGATGCTGCTGTTCCATAACCTTATACAAAAAAGTGTTGCCCCAGAGCTCTGGAAACCCGGTCTAGTGTAAGGTGATCCTGCCCAGGGCTGGGGGTGGAGTGAGATGAGCTTTGAGGCCCTTTCCAATCCAGACCATTCTGTGACTATTCTATAGGAGAAAGTAAGATCCAGTGATGTCCATTTGGATTTCCCCAACTCATGTTTTCATGCCTTCTTATTTACTACTTAAGCTTAGATCAGGAAGGGCTTGCATAAATGCCATATTACAGTTTTAAAAGAGCTGAGCCAGTTCCTTTGTCTCTTGAGGCTGAGGGTGCAGTGAGGGATATACATACTGCGATCTGCAAAGTCTGCTCTTCAGCTTGCTCAGGTGTTTCACTTGTGTTCTCAGAAGGAAATTGGGAAATAGCACTGTGGTTTCCTGTATCCCATCCCATGCTGTCCACCGAGAACACCTCCTACATCTTGTGTTACAATAACCCTCGTCCCACAGACTGAGCCGCTCTTAACCAGCCACTGTCAAAGCATTCTCTCTTCTCAGAATGGATACAGAGCCCGTATTTTCACCAGCTGTCCTAAAACCCTTGATGGAATAACTACTTCTCTGCGGTTTTGGTTTTGTTTTTTTTCATTTTTACAGTGCTGTGTAGAATGGTGCAGGGGGGGATTTGCGTGTCCCACCGGCAGCTCGAAATACAAAAAAAAAAAAAGTCATTTTTAGCCGTGGTGCGNCCCCCTGCCACAAACGTGTCGCCCCGTGCCGGGGAGGGCACCGAGGCGCGTCTCTATGGTCCCGAGCGCGTCTCTATGGTCGCCCGCGTCTCTATGGTCCTCCACGTCTCTATGGTCGCGCGCGCGCGTCTCTATGGTCCCGTGCGTCTCCATGGTCGCGCGCGGGGCTGCGCTGGCGCCGCCCGGCGGCTGGGCGGACTATGAGCGTCCGTCCGTCATTACCTCACGGCCAGGAGGAGGAGGANAAAGTTTGTGGGCCGGGAGTGCGGGGCTCGTCCCGCCGCGGCAGGGCCCGGCCGGCCCTGGGGGAATGGGGTATTGGGATACTGGGGTCCTGAGCTACTGGTGTACTGGAGTATTGGGGTACTGGGGTAGGGGGTACTGGGGTACTGGTATCCTGGTGTTGATGAGTATTGGGATACTGGGGGACTGGGGTACTGGTGTCCTGGGATACTGGGGTCCTGAGCTCCTGGTGTACTGGGATATTGGGGTCCTGGTGTCCTGGGGTACCTGGCACTCCCGGTGAGTGGGACCGCAGCTGAGCAGCCACCTTTGTGAGGCCCCCTCAGCCACATCTCCCATCTCAAATCCAGTATTGGGCTTCCAAATAAATAAATAATGGTTTGTTCTCCCCAGTGTGGCTGAGCCTTCAGTGGTAACTGGGGAAGGCTCATCTATCCCAGCATGCTCACTGAGGCAGAGCAGGTAACTTTTAATAAGCACTGGAAAATTTACATGCCCACTTTGTCAAAGTTATACTTTTCCTTGTTTTCATTTCTTTTTTCTTTTGTTTTTTATTAACTGTATTATTATTGCAAAGGTAGAGATCAAGGAAAAATTATAATTTTCAGTAAGTCTTGTAAATTGTTCTTTATAGTCTTTTTAAAACCTTGAGGGGAGGGCTCTTAAGGAGAGCAAGCACTGCAGGAGTGCGTGGTTTGTGTGCATCTCTGAACACGTCTTACACCAATTCTGGTTCGGTTCAGGGTTGTGTGACTCCTGCCATGGCTGATGAAACTTCATGGATAAAGTTTACACTGTTTGCACCTGCGAGGGAGTTGTCACACCCTGAATTTCAGTGCGTGTCATCCCCCTACCCCACTCAGCACTTGGGAGGGTTGGAGCATTGCTTTGATGGTCACTGTAGTGTCCAGGTACTCACGAGAGCCAAATGTGACTTCAGTCCTCTGTGGTGTTCTCTATGACTCACGTGCTTGTGCTGTCCAGCCCTATTTCACAGGTGGGGAACTGGTTTTCCCTCCCTTGGTGTGTTTAGGACTCATGGTGATGTTGTATGTTCCCACCACTGACCTGTGGTTCTCACCTGTCATGTTTGTTCATCTCTGACTGCACAGCCTTTCCTCCCTGTGTTTGTTCCACCCGTTCAGGTGATGCATGAGCTAATATTCCCTTCTTTGCAAGCAAAACACTGCTCTGGATTGGTTTGTTTTTTTCACACCATACCTGTTTCCTGCCATTTTCACTTCCCACTGTTCAGACTGCTCTGGCTTTAGCTCTTCCTCTCCTGTACATCTTGACTGTAAACCCCACGTGTTTACTTGTGAGCTGTGTTGATTCACCCAGTCCTAGAAAGTAAATGCAGATTCTAGTTCATGTGGTTTGGAAAATAGTCTGTTGTTTCAGTGCTCATAACTCCTCTTTTATCTTGCCAATGCTCAGTCAAGGTCAGCAACCCTGGGAGTCCAACCCCGAAGGTGTCATTTGGGGCTGCTGTCCCTCTTCTGTTGGGAATGGGGAAGGGAGAGGCACCAGCAGTTTGTCAGCAGCTTTTTTGCAACTGGTGCAGGCATTGACTGAGGAGGAACGGGTGAGCAGGAAAAGTAGTGGATAGGGTGTGTCTGTATTCCAAAGTCTTATTTTCTTGTGTTTCCTCCAGTTTCATTCTCTCTTTATGGGAAGTCTGATTATATTCTTTTGGTGATAAGCCACCTATTGAAGTATTCAATGTACCTCATCAATAACTTGAAAAGTGTGATTTCACTCAGACATCCACACTCTTCCAGTTTATGTGTGAAAACACCCATTCTGCCTGCTGACCTGGTGTCAGTGCTGCACTTGGTTGCACGCTGTGAGAGTTTTCTTCCTGTGTAGCAGAAGCAGGGAAGTTTTTCACCTGTAACTCTTTGTGTGTTGCTTTTTTTATCCCCCACCCCTGCCTTGCCAGGGTTCTGCAGTGCTCCAGGCAGCAAGTTTTGAAGCAGGATGGGAAAAAGACGCTGTGTTCCTCCACTTGAGCCCAAGCTGGCAGCCGGCTGTTGTGGGGTGAAGAAGCCCAAGTTGTCTGGGAGTGGAACGCACAGTCATGGGAATCAGACCACAACTGTACCAGGCTCCAGTTCAGGTCCTCTTCAGAACCACCAGCACACAGACGGGAATAATGGAAGGGAGAACGTATCTGACTTGACTTTGGGCCCAGGAAATTCCCCAGTTACTCGAATGAATCCCACTTCAGGAGCTTTGAGCCCACTAACTCGGCCCAATGGAACTGCCAACAGCACCAAGAACCTGGTGGTGACAGCGGAAATGTGCTGCTACTGCTTTGATGTACTCTACTGTCATCTCTACGGGTTCCCTCAGCCACGGCTTCCTCGATTTACCAATGACCCCTAGTGAGTACATCTGTGTGTGGGAGGAGAGCTGGGAAGCAGCTTCCAGAGCTGTGGTTTGGTTGGATCCAGGTGAAGGGTTTCCTCTAGGAAGTAGGAAAACTGGTGTGCAGGGGGAAGTGGGACACTCTGCTGCTTGCTTTGTCTGCCAGAAACAATAAATGATGCACTGTAAGTGCATGAGAGGGTAAAGTATGCTGTTTTCTGGTGCAAGTGAGTTAGCTTTGAAGAGTGGCCTTCCAGAGGGAACATGATCAACTCTACAGGGAGAGAGCTAGGCTAAGTATGAGGAGGTGTGGTGCTTCTTCAGCTCACGGTCTGGTATGTCCCATGAGACACTGTGTCCTTTATTGAGGAGTGCAAACCCACTTTATGGTAATGTAAAAGTTTGCCCCCTTCTTTCTAAATAGATTCCTCTGCAAAACATAAACTGAGCTGTTCCTCCTGTAACATTGTACTAAAGGAACAGTAAAATAATGTCATTAATTTGAAGAGACACTGATTTGGTGAAGGCACAAGAGAAGAGACTTCTTTCTGCAAAGCAAATGGAAAGGGAATAAACTAAGAAGTTGAAACAAGTTTCCAGCTCATCCTGAAACAAATGCTAAGCTGGTGAGAACCGGACAAGGACACTCACACGGGTGTTCAGCTGTCCAAGTTAATGGGTTTAGCAGGTATGAGAATCAAAAAATTGCCAGTTAGAGAAGATGATTTTGGGAGATAGTGTTAGCTGGGCAATGTGAAGAGAAATGATAGAATCCTTTAGGTTGCAAAAACCTTTGAGTCCAGCCATGAACCCAGCACTGCCAAGAGAGTTAACTTTCAAGGACGATACCAAGGTTAGGATGAAAGGAGATGTGTATGAGCAGAAGTGAGGAGAAGGATTTATGAAGCTGTTTCGCTTTGGTGAGATTTAGCTAATGTTTATCTGAAGGTTAAATGCATAGCTGTGGAAATGTTAATGTTGTTAAAATGTTTGGTGAAAGAATTATATAGGAAAGATCAATGACAGATAGACTCTCTGACACTCCTCCAAGGGCCCCCTCCAGAACAATAGATAAGCTAAGGATGTCAACAACTTTTTATTTTAAGTTAATGAATTTTAAATTGATGTAAAGGAGCAATGGCTTAAACAGGTCAAGGACTTCTTCCATGTATTCAGTGTCTGCCCACCTTAGTGGCTGTCAGGGTGGATGTAGGTTGTGCTTCCATGCAGTTATTATCCGAGTAGGATTATGGATACATGTTCTGAATGCTGCCACAGGGTAACCTGTTTAATACTGTAAAGACAAATGAATGGAGAAGTGCTTTGGAGTAGGCTATCAGATAGTCCTAGGGGCTCCCTAGGCTGGAATATTTCTGCTGTTGTTCATATGCATACTAGGTAGGCTCCTTTTAGAACATTTTATGTTAGTCTCCTTGTTATTTTGTCACTTGAAATGCAAAGGGGTTTTTTTGCTGTTAAGTTAGTAAGAAAGACAGTTTTACACAGCTGCATTCTTTTGGTGTCAGAGGAGATTTCTGGCTGGATTTTCTTGCTTTTTCTGTTGACTAGTCTCAAAAAGGATGTTCTTTGGGGAATAGCAGCTGGTTGAATTTTATGCCCAGATTTGAAAGTTAAAAATTGCTCATTGGGTATCTCTGTGCTCGTAATTCCAAGACTTTTAGATCAGCACACCAGCAAAGGGTAAACAGCCCTTACCTGCTCCTCCCCTGTGGGCAAATGCTTACCTAAATTCTCATGTGTTTCAGCATTTATACTGTTGCCTCCAGCAAACAGTTGGATGTGCCCCAGGGAAAAGCATGGGGTTTGCTCTGTTGTAGAGTTGCACACTGCTGGGATGAGCTGTCTCACTTGAGACAGTCATGTAATGAACTTCAAGCCAAATGTTATTAAATATAGGAGCAAGCAAAGCGAAAATACATAAATAGTTTGCATTTTGGCCCTTTGTGACATAACTAATGTCAATATAAGAGATCTTTGAACAAAACAAAGATTTCTACAGGAAGCCTCTCTGGACAGAGTGTTGATGGAATAGAAAGAGGCACGTCTATTCTGGATAACAGATTTTTAAACTGGTGCTGAACCCTAAAGTAAAGAGAGAAGTAGGTGTGAAGGGCAGGATTTGGCATAAACTGTGTAATAACATCAAAGTTACAAGGTTCTGCCTTGAAAACCACCACGTTACCAGCTTGAGGGGATATGGACATGGGACAACAGTCTTGATGGGAATTATGGCAAGATACCTACAAAGTAAGGTTCCCTTATTCTGATGTTTGCACTGATGTTCACAAATCAGCAGAGAGATGGTGGAATAGAAGACTTGTAGTTAAGTCTGCATTAAAGGAGGTATTTTCTTCCTTTACCAAGTTAATATTCAGGTTACTGGAAGAAATTACAATATGGAACCTGTGCAAGTAGTTATTTGGTTACTTCTTCCACTTCCATACTTCAGTCTTTGATTTTATTTTTTTTTAATAGTAGGTATTACAAACTGGTGCTAAAACTACACCATGAAAGTTTCTAGTTGTCATGCAAGACAAATAATAAGAAAATTGTATCATAAAATCTGTTCTGTAACAGGTTTTTCCCTAGTACAAGCTAAACTCTGATTTGAACAAGCTGTATTTTTCCCCTTTAAAAATTCTTTTGTAGTTGCAATTGGAGAAGGTAGTTTTTAGTTGCCGAAATTCCCCTTTCAGCCTAAAAATCCACATCAAATGCATCTCTGTGGAATGCTGTGGCTGGGGGAGAAACAGTTGCCATAAACTGCTGAGGATATGGTTGCAAAGTACATGTAAGTGCTCTTGGGTGAACATGGAGAAAAGGTTGTTACAACTTTTCTCAGTACATCTAGGAAATACCACTTTTCAAGGAGGGGCTTTGGAACAATGGACTTACTGTCAGCTGCATCTGCAATTTGCTGAGTGCATTTGTTCTTCAGAGACAGAAACATCTTTTCTGCAGTGAAAATAGTGAAACTTTATGTATGTTTACAAAATTGTATGGGTTTTTTATACCTCAGTTGTTTTGACAACAGTGAAAAATTGTTTAAAATGTGCTTTAAGGTATTTTAAAATATGACAGCCTTCTGAATGCAATTATCCTGTCCCTTCTGATAACACCTCTTCTATTACAGACACAGAAAGCTGTGTCATAGCTCAGTGGAAACATGGGTTGTGGGGTTTTTTTCCCTTTGGAAGGGGAAAGAGATGAATCAGAAATGTGAACTTGCAATTTGAATCAAAGGGGAACTTACATTTGTATTCTGTGATTGTTTTTATGTTCTCCCTTGCCTTTCTTGTTTGGATTGAGTGTCACATGGGCTGAGCAATGGTTTCAAAACTTTCATTAGATTAAGGTAAATTCCTACTGAACTTGTGACAGTAGTGTTTCTCAGAGATCTCCTGTGTTAAGTTTAGTATCTCTTTTTGGTTTTTTTTGGTTTTTTAGGCTTACTAATGTATTTTCTTATGCTCTGTTTCTTTTGGCTCTTTCAACATAGGGTAGCTAGATAAAGGAATGATCTCCTGCAAGTGCCTTGAAGTGTTATTGGAAAACTAGAACAGTGAATAACCTGCTTTGGTCAAGTAACAATAAGGTTGTTGTTGGGTATAGAAGGATGTTTCTGCTTCCTCTGTGGGCAAAGACTGTCACAATTATCATTTATAGGCTATTTGCTATTTTGGGTAGTACTTCTGCTGTTGGTCGCAGCTGGTAACTGGATCCTGAATGATGGATTTATGCTGTGATAGTTTTTAATTCCATTGTTGCTCTGATGAACATCACCGGACATGGATTCATCACTGCAGTTTAAATTATGTTCCAAGTACTCAGACATAAGAAATTCTGTAATTGTCCAGAGTACTGCTGGAGTGGAGGGAGTATGCTGAAAAGGTGGAGGGAGATGTTGGAGCTTCCTGAGGTATGGGTATGAGGTTTTGTTATTGCGGGGTAGCAGGTGAGCAGACCTGCCTGTTGGGGTTTATTGGAGGGAGGGAAAGCAAGGGCACGTGTAAGTGCTCTTTTACACCTTGGTATGCTCCCATTAGCAAACCAAGTACCTCTAGAGGCTGGAAGGTTTCTTCTTGTTTGCCTTTTCAGTCCACTCTTTGTGACGTGGAAGACGGGGCGAGACAAGCGGCTTCGTGGCTGCATCGGGACCTTTTCAGCCATGAATCTTCACTCAGGACTCAGGGAATACACATTAACCAGGTAACTTTCGAAAAGGAAATAAATCTGAAGTTAGTTTCATTTGCTGAAAATCTGTAACGATTCAAGGTTAGTATGTTGGATCAACACAGTTGAATGTAATATGCTTCACAGTAAAATAAACCTGAGAAGTGAATGATAGTTAGGGTGAGGTGATACATCAGGATTTAGTGGAATGTTTTTGCAACAGGTGAGTTGTGGTTGACATTTTCAGGCTAATGTCAAATCTATCTTGCATACTAACCGTTTTGACATCATGTGTAGCATATAATTTCTCTCTGACTGTGGTATGTATTGGACAGCATCACTGTTATTACAGTTCAGTAGATTGGGGAGAGATGCAAATCATTTTCTCTGCAGTAGCAGAGAAGGAGGCATAATCAAAAGGGGAATAATTGAGCATCTGACACTTTAATTTTATGCTTTTATTAAGCAATGTATCTTCTCTTCCCTTTAGTGCACTTAAGGACAGCCGATTTCCCCCCCTGACCCGCGAGGAGCTGCCCAAACTCTTCTGCTCTGTCTCCCTCCTCACTAACTTTGAGGATGCCAGTGACTACCTGGACTGGGAGGTGAGAACAGGTGCATTTGGAACTCTGCATCACTCTCTCATTCCGTTCGGGTTCGGGTTAGTACATGGTGATGTGTCTCCTTCATTACAGGGGTGTATGGGCAGAGACTGAGAATAGAAGAAATGGGACTGGAAAACCCGAAGGGAGGAAGAGAATGGGCTAGCAGTATGCTTTTGGTTGGGAGGGGATCTGAATGGGAATGAAAGAAACATGAAAGTGGTTTATGGATTTGGCCCAGTAGGAGATGGGTGTAAATACATATGGAAAAGCCTGGGAAGTATTTTGATAGTGTGAATAGAAACTGGAAAAAAAAGTAATTCAGGCTAAAGGTATGAATGATTTTAGGACCTTGTACATGGAAGTGTGTTTAGTTCAAGGAGAGATATATATGTAGAGAGAGAGAGATGGACTTTGTAGTTGGGCTATTTTAGGCATGATTCTTGTGTGCAGAGATTTTGTCTGTCTTGCCCAGCACAAGAAACTGAAAACTGCCAGACTTCTGACAAGACTGACCTCAGTAGAAGTGGCAGGGACACTGGTGAGGCTCACTGGGGAAGGGTGGCAGAGGTCCTTTAGGCGGCTAAGAGAGCTGCTGGTGAGACCTGCCTGGCAAGAACAGAGAGTGGGGAAGAGAATGTTCTTATCCAGGCAAAAGCCAAACTGTCCAGACAGAGATACACAGTGTTGTGGGAATTATGACTCAGTTGAGGACTGGGTGCTAGCAAACACCTCTTACAGCTATTCATTTCCATCTATAGGTTGGTATCCATGGGATCAGAATAGAGTTCATCAATGAGAAAGGTGTCAAACGCACAGCCACGTATTTACCTGAGGTTGCCAAGGAACAAGGTGGGTTTGAGATGGCAGCCAAACACAATCAACATGTTGTGTTACAGAATTGGGTAACTTAGGTCTACGGGTTTTGAGCTTAGATTGCAATGCTGTCATGCTGGCCTCATAGGAGTGCCATAGAGCCACCAGGCTTAATCTGGATTACTGACACCTGATACAGTTGCTGCTGGATTTTCATCTGGCCTTTCTCTCTTTGCACAGCTGTATTTTAGTGTAGAAGTACTTTATGGCTTAAGAAATAGGAGATCTCAAAGTATAGATCTTCCAGCCTCATTCAGCATTGCATCTTTCCTCTTCTATATTTCTTCCTCTGGCTAGATAACTGCAGGCTGCACAATACCAACAGAAGAGTCCCTTTCTTTCTCATTCTTGCTCAAGTAGCATACTCCAGAGGAGGGCTGGAAAAAGGGCCCCTCTGGAGCACACTTCCCACTCAAATAGAGTAGCAGTCACCGTGGTAACTGCTCAAAATATTGCTTCCTTTCCTCCACTTAGCAGAGTGGAGTGGTTACATCCTTCTGGCTCTGGGGCAAAACTAAGGTAGGAATTTTAACTCTGATCTCTAACATAGCAGTGCACTGTGCTATCACTAGAGCATCAATCCAAATTTGTCTGTGTGAATAGCTAAGTATTCTCTTATTTTCAGGGCTTGGGGAGCTAAATTTAAGTGGCATGTGATGAAACAGTTTTAAGTCCCTGCAAAAGAAGCAAGGCAACAGACCTTTATAACAAGAGAGGTCGTGTGGAAAATGAGATAACTGTTTCATAGACCAACTGCAGTATGAATTAAAAGGGGTTGACATGTGCAGATGTCAATGCCCAGTGTACATGCATCAGGCCATGTATGTCCAGTTCAACACTAGGATTTCTAAAGCTCAGAGTTTCCTGGTTAGTTGTTTGCTTTTCTAGAGACCTTTTAATGCATCTCTTATGTTTTTGAAACATCTTTTTTACATTGAAAATTTCCCTTGCTTCTATTTTTCAATAGACTGGGATCAGATCCAGACCATAGACTCCTTGCTCAGGAAAGGTGGCTTTAAGGCTCCAATTACCAATGATTTTAGGAAAACAATTAAACTCACCAGGTAAGTTGATGTATTTGTCATCTTTTAATTTTACTTAATAGTGTTTTGTGGGTAAAGTATTTGTGCTTGATGTAAATCTTCATGCCTCTTTCAGATGAGAAATGTAATGTGAAAGACCAAACACAAATGCCATGTGTGAGGCATATAATACACATGGGATGAAGTGCAATATGTTTGGTCCATGCAGGATCAAAGTGGGCATTCTCTGGGAGAAGTGTCACTGGTGTTAATATTACCATCTATGTGAAAGACCAGAAGCAGAACCTTTGCAAGTTAAAAAGGTTGATTTTTCAGTATCTTTTCAATGGATTTCCTTTTCTCAGTGTGCTCATCTGTGGATGCTGTAGCTATTTGTAGGTGACAGCTGTCTTCAAACCACACTCGAATTTGGCTGGTTTTCAGAATTTGCTTGCTTTTCTATACCCCCAGCTGTCTTATTGGTGTCTGCTCCCTTTACATTAGTGAAAATTGGGACATTCTGGTTTTGTATAGAAATATTAATTTATCAGGTCGTTTCTTATCTCTGGAGAAATTAGGTGGGTGCACGGCGGGGGGGGGGGGCGGTTAACAGGCGAGGACAGGACGAAGGTTTTCATTAAAATCTGGTGTAACATTGCCTTAGTGCGACTCACAACCACTGTGTTTATCTGTTGTGTAGTGTGCTTTAGAAAAACCTGGAAAACTCTGGTCTCTCCAAAGGAACTTCACATTTTGTGAATTCTGATTGTACAACATGGACTGTCACTTCTATTCTATAATTAACCTCCCTTTACTCACCTGTCTATCAGTTTTGTCACTAGCCTTTCAAATGTGAGCATAACCACAAAAGTAAACAATGGTGAAAAACTGATTATTTAGCCATTGTAACTGAGCCTTCTTTCAGCAAAATTTTCATGCCATTTTCTTCCACTTCCACTGCAAGTGAATAAAAAGAATACAAATTGATAATTTGTTTCCTGCGTGCTACTTCAGGCCTACCCTTAATTATGATCACCTTGACTAGGGCTTAGCTTTTGAGACAGTGAAGCTAATTCAAGCTCAGCTGGGTTGTTCAGACTCCTGCATGAGGCGGTATCAAAGGAAGTAGTTTGACTCTTGGTTGTCACTGGCTGTGAGCTCAAGGGTGATGTAGGATGAATGGTTTGTTTGGTCCCTCCATGTCCATTCACATTGTTCTTCTGACGCTGTTCCCGCAGGTACCGCAGTGAGAAAGTGACAATCAGTTATGCAGAGTACATGGCCTCCCGCCAGCATTGTTTCCAGAATGGCACTCTTCATGCCCCTCCCCTCTACAATCATTACTCCTGACACACGGCTGCATGACCAGTCCCACTCCCCAGTTGCTGCCAATGGCTACGACATCATTGGGGCCGACGCCTCCTCTTCCTGGTCCAGTTACTTCTATTACTGCACCATTTTATGATGCTAGCTTCCGTTGCCAAGTCTGCCTTCCTGCTGACCTGGGGGGAGGATGAGAGCGTGACAAGACTTTAGGGGCCCAAGCCTTATCTCAGCCTTCCCTCTGAGCGGGGGTTCAGTTGGATTGGGGGTCCATGCCTACAAACTGTCGTGAGGTACAGAAGACTGCTTGGAGTGAAAGTGCTGCTTTGGACTGATCCGTTCTTGGGTGTTTCTGGCACTCCGGAAACTTGAGCTGTTTGTTATGGAAGCCCCCCAGATCAAGTAGGAGCATTCCCCTGGCAGCCTGGGCAACGGAGTCCAACAAAACATTTTTTAGGTTCTTTTTAATTTTTTTTAACCTCTGGTATCTGTTGTGTACTGAGAGCTGATTGCAGTCCCCATGCATCACAGGTGGACATCATGATACTGGGGAGGGCTGAACACCTGGATAGCACACCATGCTCACCAACAGAAAGTTGATGTGAAAAATCAATCCATTATTTAAATAAACCCTAGAAGGCTTTAAGGCTCAGACACTTGGTAAGTTGGATTCTTTAGAAATCCCCTTGGTTTACAGTTTTCTGAGTTTTCAGACAGAGCTTGGTGATGAAGCCTGCTATGAAATAGAATGCCGTTGTGCTTGTAAGAAAGCAACATGGTACATGCTGCATATGTGGAAGAAAAGATGTCCCTTGTGTGTCCCTGGACAGCCTTCTCTGTTAAGATCAAGTTTTGTTTCCAAACATTTGTAGCAGGTTGGATTAGGGCTGGGGAGGGGTTTGCCCGGCATTGACCATAGTCATACAAGTGAGACTAGTGACTGAAATTTGTTTAATTTAAGCTAACAGTCTTGGGGACCTTCCTGTTGACAGGACAGACACTTTCTCCAGTGTGACTACTGATCTTCAGGGTAGTGAGTGTCCCAGTTCATAGCAGGCCTATGGAATTGAGCTGTGTAGTTTCACTGCTAAGATTTATCTTACTCAGCTTAATCGTTACCACATTGAGGCAGTGGGTGGGGAAACCTGTATTACTCAAACTGTGTGAAACTCGTGTGCATTCTGTATTTCTTCTCCCATGGTTGATGATCACAGGAAATACTAAGAGGAAGTTATCTGTTGTTATTCTGCTTTATCACTGAGGGATGTCATAAGCTCTAAATTATGACAGACCCTCAGTGAGGTAACTGGACTTCAGAATATAAGTTGGGGTGCTAGTGGTTTGTTTTCCAAGTTTCTGGAGTGTCAGTAATGATGGGGAAAGAAGATACAAGTGTATAGCAGAGTCATGGCTATTTGATTGCATGTATCTTTAGAGCCTGCTTGAGTGTGGTAATTAGCTGGTGTTTGAAGCCTGAAATTCTGCCCTGGCATAGCAGGGAAAAGGGCTGCTGGAAAGCTGAGAACAGCAGGCTGCTGCTCCCAGTCCTAAGAAAGCAACACATAACTGCAGTTTTGCTTTGTGTTGGTGCAACATTCTGCTGGAGGAGAGAGATGTGAGGGAGATTACTCTGGATAACAATGCAGTATTGACCCAGCTTTCTTTCTGTACTGGGACATTCTTACAAATTGCCTCTTTTCCCTTGTGATGTTGGAAAGCAATTGAAGATGAAGGGATTGTTCATGACTTCCTGCTGCTGAGAATAAATCAGTCTTGTTACAAACCACTCCAGTTTGTAATTACTCTCCCAGGTGCCATGTAGTGATGGGGGAGAGTGGGGTCAGCTCTGGACATACCACTCACCTTTCAGCTGTCAAACAGTATGATACATAGGGCTACACTCATTACTGTTCAAGTGTTCTATGTTAGAATTTAATTTCTAAAAGGTTTTAAAAAAAGCAAAAAAATGGTGCTAAAACTTCACCCCTGAGCACGCTCGGTGAGACTGGTCATGCAGGCATACAGTGCCAGGCTTTTCAACTATACTGTTTCTTTTTCAGATGTTTGCCCTGTTCTGTGTCTTCAACAGTGTGTAGTGTTTTCCTGATTTCAGTTTCTTTGACTAGGGGATGAATAAGGGGTGGGGTGGGGAGGGTTAGCTGTCATTTTTTAAAGAACAGAATTTTAGAATTGAGCGACTTGGTTGGTTTAAGCTTGAAGTGGGACAGATGGTTTGGGACTGGGAAAGTCTTATCCTTTCCCACTTCTATTTCCCCACTCAGTCTGTTTAAAAAAAACAAACAAAAGCAAAACAAAAAAAAAGCAAAAATGCCTCTAAATATGTACTGTGTTCTTGTCTTGTTGCAGTGAGAAGAGAAGCTGGCAGATCAGAAACACTGGTCTGCTGCCTAAAGAACAGGCCCTCCCAGCTTTAGTACCATAAGGGTCCAGCTACAAAATCAGTTGAAAACTGTGTCAATGGCTAAATTAGCTAAGAGAAATATATTACAAGGACAGGTGGTCTCAGGAAATAATCCCATTGCTAGATCATTACACGGCAGCTATGCGTAAGGATGAAAGAGGTGAACTAGAAACAAAATGTACTTTGAGTTGTCTCAAGATGGAGGCAACCAAAATCCGTGACCAGCTGATAGGAGTAGTTGCTTGGCTGGGACCAGCAGGTTAGAATTGCTCAAAGCAACTGTTACCTGGTTAGATCTGGATTAACTCATCCTTAGAAGCAAGTGCCTTTTGGTCTAGAAGGGCTTATTCTCGTGACAACCACAACTGAGAAATAATCTCACTGCAATGATGAAATGTCTTTGTTTCACAGTAACTACAGGAGAATGTCTTTGATCACTGGAGTCTGTCAGTGTTGGAATGTTTCCACTGTGAGGTTCTTAATTTTTTTTTTCCTTTGTATTGTTCAACAGTCAATCTCAACTGAGGCCATTTCAGTTTGGGAACGTTTTATAGTCAAAATATCACATATCTACAATTTATCAGAACAAAAAAAAAATCTATAAGGAAATCTAAGAGTTCATTTTAACCTTTGCACAGAATAATTTGTTTTCATAGTACATTAACAAACCTCTGCAATCGTCATTGACTATTAGTGCTGTTTTCTGTTTGTATTCTGGAAATTACATGTTGTTTTGTTGGGGTTTTTGGGGTTAATTTATTTCCTTAAAGCAAGAGACCTCTTGACCTTCAGTGCAGAGATGTCAGACCAATTCTTTGTATTACACTTGGTTGCCTCCTACCAATATAATAACTTCTGAGTGTAAATAATTGAACTCTATCCTCTAATGAAGTATTGTAGAGAATAAATCATAATGGATAAAGATTATTTGTACTGTCCTCTTTATGTGGGTTCTCACAGCCTTTATGGGGGATAAAACGAAATCATTTTCATCTAGAAAGATGAAAAATATATTACAGGTATGAATAGCAAACCTTTAAATTACACTGAATGTTCAAAACCAGGGAGGTTGCCAGAGTGGAATGACAGCTGTCTGGAAGCACAGAAATAGTCAAACAGACTCACTAGAAGAAAGCAAGGAAAAATAGAAGGAAAATTAAAACCAAATATTAAATTATGTTTCATTAATAGTGGCATAGCAGTATCCTGAAATGTGTTTGCTCAACAATAGCTTTCTATCAATTGTCATGATTGTGAAATATATAAAGCACATACGTACCAGAGTACTGTAAATTTGTCTGGAACTATCAAAATTATTCTTTGGGGTTGTATCTTCTAAAATGAACTAATGAGGACACATTGTCCATATTCTAAGGCTGTAGTCTTAAGGTGATGTAAAAATATTATTTCAGAAGAAACACCCATCTTTTTGATTCTTACAATTTTAATGTTTGCTTTGGAACAGGATTAACAGATATGTAGAATAGTTTTGAAATATACCTCTGGTTTACCTGATTTTTTTCCATACACTTTCAGGTTATTGTTAACTTTTTATCTATGGCAGATGTATAGTTGGAGATCCTACATTTTCTGCTTGTGGCCCTTGGAAAGGGCAGCCCTGGATGTCAATGAACCTGGATATCAAGACCCCAAAGAAAACACTAACCAAACCAAGGAGGGGAGGGTAGTTTTGATTTAAGCATGGCTGAGAAGCTCATTGGCCTCAGTGCAACTACAAAGTAAAAACCTATTTTCAGAAAATACGATTCTGGTACTAGCAATGCTAGAAAGTAAATCCCTAGACAATGTGAGGAGGATCCTGTGGCTAATGTCATTTCCAGGTGATTCCTTGTTGTGTCTGAAATTGCCCACATCCCTACCATCCACTGCTGATATGTGCCCAGGGAAGTTACTAAGTATATCCTCTCAGCTTTGTTGTCAGGAATACAGTGACTTTTTGTATATTTTTGTCATATGCTTTCCCTTACTTGATTTATTTTTGTTTCCTATTGATTTAGTCAGACATAAAATCTTTGTCTGGTGTCTTTCATCAGAGGTTCTTCTGTGCATGTTGCATTCTGTGGCCACAGGAATACTCACTCAACAGCTCACAGGGAGGATGAGGCCAGGTAGAAGCTTGTAGTACATATGACTGCACACTGAAATAGGTCAATCCAGGCTAAATATAAATGAGGATAATTCTCCTGGAAGCACTTTCTTTTGTTGTTACTTCTGTTTGAAATAGGAAACAAAATTAATTACTCATTTATCACTCACTTCTTTCTAGAACCAAGTTAAAGAAAACAGTTAGGAGAAATTTCTACAGGACACTTCAAATGAAGAATGCTTGAGCATTTTTATTCTAAACACAAAAAAAAAATTTATTTTGCCTAACTTTGTTTGAGAAATGCCACTTGTTAAAAATGAAAACCAGGTCGCTTTTCCATGAGACTCGATAAGTTAATATTTATACTGACAGTACATGGAGCAGTATGATAGGAAAATTCCTAAGCTGGTTTTCCTGTGGTCTGGGAAAAGATGACTCGTGAGCATGTTTGATGATCACTGACAAAACACAGCACAGAAAACAAGTATGTAATTCTGCAAAATGAACAATATCCAGCTTATTGAGCCATATTTTTTTCTATAGTCAGCTAGACTGCTCTTATAATTAGATTAATTCCGGCAGAAATGATGTATTATACAACCAGTTGTTAGTATGTCTAGATTTCATGCATGTATTTAAAAACTGAGCAGATCATGCAGTTTTGCATTCAGAGGCTTACTATGATTTTATTACTGGATATGAATATAACTTCCCTCATACGTGTTCATTCATTATGGTTTTGGATATATAATTTTAAATGAAGTAAAAATAAAGGCGAAATGTTGTGGAAACCTAAACCTGAGGAGTTCTACTTTAAGAACACTAATGGAAATCATGCATGTCTTGTGCAATAGTGGCTATTGTGGCACATGGTGTTCTTAGTGAGTGGTTATCTCCAAAAAGAATCTACTCCTACCACACAGAAAATACATAATTACTGTTAGAAAGCTTAAAAAACTGCTAGGAAAATCCCATTTCTTCTGCTGGTGGATTAGAAGGAAAGAATGTTACAAAGTAGGTTTATGCTAATAATAGAATGTCCTTTTAATTAGCTCTTCCTACATTTGATTACATGCAGGTATTTAGCTGAGTGTTTTGTAAGATTTGTGTAGGTGCAATTAGTTGGTCTGTGTTTAAACTGTAGCAACATAGAAATTACCATAATAGGTCTGTCTAATAATCTGCTACTTAATAACATGTCTCCAGCAAGGATTACTGCTTTTTGCCCTGGAATATGGAATAGTAGAGGCCCTGTTCATGGTAAATTACATTTGGCCAAATATTCTTTTTTTAAAATCAATTTTATGATGTGACCACTAAAGCTGCTTGAAAGTTAGGGTGAACAACACTTCCTGTGGGGTTTATAAGTTCTTTTTTTTTTAAATTCTTATTTAAAAAAAAAAAGCAGAGGGAGTGGCTTCCATTCAGGAACATTCTTATTTAGGACTTGAGACCTTAACCAAACTCATCAGTGATAATGGACTTAAACTTTCATGATGGCCCCTTAAACTACCTATAAACTCTTGCAAGAATCTGGGTCTTAATTTCGTTTTTGTATACTTAAGTAGAAGGGATCCTTGAGGGGAAACCAATAGGGAAATTAATAACTTAGACCTCTGTGAGCTACCTGCTGCTCTGAGAATCATGATGTTCTGATGGGTTATTTGAGAAGCCATCAGGATTCCAAATGATTTTAAGTGCTTCTCTGGTCAATCTGGCATGGATTTCCTTATTTTCTTGTAAACTTAATTGAAATTGTTTAATTTGCCAGATGTTCCCTGAGATACTTCAATTCCATCTTACTGAATGTCTTTGTCCTTGTACCACTTAGCAAATTACTTTTCAATCAGTTTCTTTGCTATGCTCATTATCCAGATAAATATTAAAAATCTATTATTTGACCTCCTCATATTCCTATAGTTTGTTTTTAATGCATTCCTTTCCCCAACAAACAGTTCACCTAGACACAGATGCAGTTCATGAAAACAGGAGTGGTTTTACCATAAATTCTCAGTCTATTTTTGCCTTTCTTTGAGGGCGCAGGATGACACAGTAAGGGCTGATAAGATGATTACTGTGAGAGTCTTAGGCTGGTTAGGCACTTACATGTGAGCTCTCCAGGGAAAACAGTACTCTGTAAGTTATTTTGTTGGCAGTATTGGTAGGACTATCTTCATTTTCAGCCTGCCTATGACTTTTAGGGGTCTGCAGATTGCTTCTGGATAGTCTGAAAAAGTAACCTTCCTTACAAAATGTGTTATGATATCAACACTTCTTCATTGCAGACCGAGGCCTATTAATCACAGTGAGCTACACTGAAATTCTGCAACATACAGTCACAGTTTTCCTAAGCCTTGGGTTTGCTGTCTAGCTGGAGGATGTTCTGGTAGCAAAATGGAGCAGATTGTAGCTCACTGACCCCATGGATGTGAAGGTGCATCTGCTGCCTTGGTGCCCTCGGGTGCTTCTGGGCAAATGGGTGCTGTCGTGCAGGCTGGGGAGGCAGATCGGTGCAGTTTTGAGCTCTTTGGTTATTTCCTGCAGGACAGAGCAAAAGAAGAAGGGTTTACTCATGTAAAGGACAAGCACTGCATCTACGACACTGCATGTCGTAGTCTGTCACAGCTATTTGCCCTGTGTCCGCATAAGCAGTGCCCGGCACCGCACCGCTTCCCCTCTCTAAAAGGAGCTAATTGCCAACCGAGCTTAAACACATCTCTGAGGGCTGTTTCGTGCAGGGGGTGCTCCCGCTGCTTCCCCTCGATTCCCCACCACGGGCAACCCCGCTTTTTTATATCCAGCAGCGCTCGGGGGGAGAACAAGCCGCCCTCGGCCCCTCCTCACACCCGGCAAAGCCCTGCCCAGACCCTCACACAGGAGCACAGCCCCACCTTGGCCCCTCACACCCGGCAAAGCCGAGCCCCACTCCTCACACGGGACCACCGCCCCATGGCCCCTCATGTCCTGCAAAACCGAGCCCTGCCCCTCACACAGATCATTGTTCCATGGCCCCTCACACACAGAGATTGCCTCCCCTCACACCTCCCCTCACACACACAGATCACCGCCCCTCACAGAGCTCATTGCCCCATGGCCCCTCACATAGATCACCGCCCCTCACACATCCCCTCCCCTCACACACAGCTCACCGCCCCTCACAGACACATCACCTCCCCTCACACACAGCTCACCGCCCCTCACAGACACATCACCTCCCCTCACACACAGCTCTCCGCCCCTCACACACACATCACCTCCCCTCACACACAGCTCTCCGCCCCTCACACAC
>WBMV01002673.1:114279-180358 GCA_013396655.1 Campylorhamphus procurvoides | reverse complement strand
GGCGCTGCCCGGGCAGGGAGGAGGAGGCAGGCGGCGAGGAGGCGGCGCGGGGGGCGCGGAGGCCCGGTACGAGTGGCCGGCTGGGCGGTGAGTGCGCCCGCGGTGGTGGGTGGGGCGGGCCACCAGCCCGGGAAGCGCGGGCGCCTCCGCCATCTTTAGGTCGCGGCCTGGGCCGGAGCAGCCGGGACGGGGCGGGGACCGGGCCGGGGGGACCTGAGGAGCGGCGTGACAGGCCCCGGGTCCCGGGAGGGGAGTGCGGGAGGCCCGCGGCAGGGAGCGAAAGGCAGGGCCCCTGTCCTGCCTTCTACACCGGTGCCTGGTGACGGCCTCGCCCGGGTCTCTCAATCCTGCCCGTTTCTACTTTTTCACTTTTTTTTTAATGTTATTCGTTCCCCTGCCTTGGCTCTGAGCGGAGATCGGGTTGTGGCTCCTTGACGGTGTGGCTGGAGAAGCCCTGGCCTTTACGGGCCCTCTTAGATATTTCGCATCGCATTTTTTTTTTATGCAGTCCTTCACAGGAGCAATTCTCTGTATATTAAGGAGAGCGAAGAAACAACTACAGACTGACTAGTGTTTGAGCTTCTCAGATGCCAAGTGAAATAGTTACATTTCCCAATAAAGGGCGGTCTTAGTGCCGTGGGGCCAATAAACAGTAGTAGAAGGATGGGAAGGCAATATATTCGTATTACATCTTCGGTTTTCTTACGGGGTCTGAAAGTGCAGTCGCTCATATTTTCAACCGTATAATGCTGTACAATATCACCAACGTTGATATGCTCCTTGCAATATAATGAGACAGCCGCGTGCACCAGGCACTTGCTTGTCCTGGCCCGCTGGAGGGGTGTAATGACCATGTGTGTCACATTCCACTGATTGAGACTCACCAGCCTGTGGTCATGGCACGGGTAGCAAACCTGGGGACCTGTTAAACTTGAAAAAATACTTCAGTGTTCTTCCCTTGGAGAGAACTCGTGAAACTTCCTGATTTCTTAGAGATGGGTGTTACTGCTCTCTTGCTAACTGTAGCTTCTTTGTTATGAGTAGATAGCTGTGTGGTCTCAAATACAGTATTTTGAGATACTGCCATTTGCTTAAGTACATCTGTTTTTCTGACAGAATTGGCATAGGTAAGTAGTTCCATGCTCTATGAGTTTTGTGTTCATCATATCTTTACCTGCAATTTGTGGGTATTACTTGGAAATCTGTTTTTCTTTGTAGACAGCAGCCCCTCATCTTTCTCCTTGCAGCAGATATTTATTTTTTTATGCTTTTCTTAACTCAAACTGTTCTCTTCTTCCTTTAAGAGAGGGGACACTCCATGTCAGAGAGTTTATAGTATGCAAGCAGTGTTGTGCCAAAATACTTTGGGTTTCCCCTTATCCTACATTCTTTATCATAAACTGACTTTTACTTCTCAGCAGTTTGCTGCAGTATTTTGCTGTTGTCTTATTGTAGGAATATATAATTATCACACATACTTGAAAATTCTGGTTCTTAACATCTTTTTCAACTCTGCTGTGGTAGTTCACATGGGAAGATCTGAAAATACAGATACTGAAAACAAATGAAAATACTGAAAACCTTTGAACTGCAGAGTATGTTAGATTTTAGTAACTAGTGAATGTTTAATACTCCTAGACCTGCTAAAATCTTTTAACTTAAAAGTCAGTCATCACAGTTAGTCTTTCCCTGTTGCCTGCATTGTTTATGCTCCATTGATTCCTTGCAGCTGTTAACATTAGACTTTGAACTATTGGAATTGAAAATTTTTTTTCAGTTTTGTATTTTCTATAATCAGCACAGGAAGTAAAAACCCAGGAATCCTAAATTGTGCTTGAGATAGAGATACTAGGAGTGCCTTCATCTGCTGCAGCAGAGGGGCCTTGATCTGAGGAGGAGATAAGATCTGTTCTGTTCCCATCCCTAGCAGATGTCTGGGCCACCTGCAAAAAAATCATGGAGAAGACGCTGGGTTGAGTTGCATATGGTAGAAGTACAGTTTAGCTTTGTACTGAGATGATTCCATGCAAAATATTTCCCTTTGTCCATCTGCTGGGCATGGGGTCGATATCTAGGGAATTTCAGTAGTTGTTTCACTAACGTTGGAAATGGAAATCATGGTAGACTTGCTCAGATATAGGTTTAATTTAGAAAACTACCCCTATCTCTGTGCAGGAAATTATAAAAACAAGCTGTAAACTATCTGCAGTGTGTTTGTGAATTTTACAGAAACTGTTCTTTGTTTGCCTGGTAATTTATCATTTTGTTACTGAAAGCCTTATACAAAGCAAAAATAGAGATATGCTTGTTTGGTTGGTGTAGTTAATAGAGATGTCTCTGAGTAAGCCCTGGTGAAAATTAACATCGTTGGAGATTAGTGGTGTGGAGAGATACAGTAAAGCTCTTTCAGAAGATTAAAACCTTAAGGTAACTTTGGTTTTTGTTTCTTACAGAGAATCTCTCAAAGTAAGAGCAGACAAGTAGAGTTTTTGATAACAGTTTTTCATTTGTATTTTTTTATTAATTTTACTTCAGTTTGGAGCATCTCTATTTTCCAAACAATGCTAAACTTCTCAGCAATCTGTTCTTGCTCACTAGTATTTAAAAAAGCTACTCAGCATTTCATAGAATGTCACGTCTGGTTTAACCAGCTCTCCACATTCAGGCTGGGTGTACCAGTCATTCCTTTGTGAAACTTGAAATGGGATATGAGGTGTGTATTTGCCAGGAAAGCAAGTAAGCTGGTTCCTCTTGTGTTGTAACACTCCTTTTGCTGACATGTTTGCTGTCAAGGCAGGGGATGCACAGTGATGGGACACTTCTTTGGTACAGATCCTGCTTAGTTGCTTACAGTGATCATGATCACAATTTATAAGGTTCTCTCTATGGAGGAATGCTAGAGACCAAAGTATTTCATGCTTTGGAACTAAGCTAACTGATATTGTTCCTGTTTCATCTCTGCACCAAATTTTAAAATGGAAATATGATTCTGTATAGCAAGAATGGCCATGGTAAACAGTTCCCAGTTTATCTGGGAAGCTAGGTACCAGTTGATTTGGGGTTTGTTGCTTTGGTTTGGGGTTTTTGTTTGTTTTGATTTGTTGGGTTTTGGTTTTTTTTTTTCCACTTAAGGGATAAAAAAAAGCTAACCTGAATTCTATTCATTAAGATACCTTGCTGAACAGGAAGAATAAGTGGCAACTTCCATCATACTGGATAATATTTAATGGTAAAAATTCATGTAAATATACTTTAAGGAGTGAAAAATGTACCAATCTAATAATAACGAATGTACTAGGTTGCAGTGAAGTCTTACCAGGAGTTGGGTGTTCTGTTCTTAGCAGTTTCACTAATTGTGGCTTCTATAACAGTTTCTCAGTTGTAGGAGGAAATATTTATTTCACAGGATTGAACTTCACTCTTGACTAACCTTGATAATGCTTGTGTTGTACACAAATGTTGTTTCAAACATTTGCATTTAAGTGTTCTTACACATATATACAGGATATAAAAAGTATAAGCAGTTTTTCACATTCTTCAGACAAAACTGAAAACATCTCTTCCTCCCTGGGCACTCATATACTGCATCAAGTAACCCTGCTGCATTTTTTTCTGTCAGAAGAAGAGTTGAAGCTTATCTTCAATTTCATTTTTCCTTCAAATAGGACTTTTTTCCCATACACTGTTGTTAAATCTGAACACTTCCAATTTTCTGTTTACTTTCAGTTAGTTGATTTGGATATGTAAAACAATAACATGCTGGTCATGAGCTCATTAGTGCTGTTTAATAAAATGAAGTGTGCTGGTTCAAAAAAATAAGTTCTTCTGGCTTTTGAAGCTTTGAAAATGCTATCAGTGTAGTTGTGAATTTTATTTAACTTAGAATGTTTCAAATAATTAAAATCACAGTATTCTGCCTATGTATTCTTGGTACCAGAGTTGTACAGGCAGCTGTACTAGGGGACCCTTTCTGTGAGCAGAAATAGGGTGTTTGTTCTTAGTCTGATTCATTTTTCTGTTTTGTTCTGGAACCAGTGAGCTGGGAAGAGGAGGGGATGGCCAATACTTATCTCTGCCTTAGTGTTGACTTAGGCTGCACTGGGGTCACCAGTAACTGTGTTGAGGGGCAGCATGTACAGTTCCAGGTTGATGTAGCAGATGGGGATGAAAATACATCCCTAAAATTATGATCGTGTCTCTAGTACGAAGCTTTAAATCAGGGCAGTTGGTCACGAAGCTTGGAATTTAGAGAGCTCTCAGTCACTCACCTGTGACTTTACCCAAAAATGAGTGTCCCTGAGTTTGACAGTGTGGCAGGACAGACATAGTCGGAAAACAGTTTTGCCACCAGAACTATAGATTTGTTGGCACTAATCAGTTCTGTATATTAATGTTTTATACACTTCAGTATGAGCACACAGATACTTGAATTAATCTGTGCTTCTTTGGTTTAAAAATTTGAAGTTTCCTTTAAATCACCTCAAATCCAAAAGAAACATACAGAAAACAATATGTTAATATGTCACTTTATAAAGGGAGGCCAGAGACTGGATGACGAGGAGTGTGTAGTTTTTAATAGGTTTGGTGACTTCCCCTGCTTCTGATCCTTTGGTTTTTCTCCTGTGTCAGTAGAGTCGTTTGTAGAACTTGATAATCAGTTGTCTGGTTTTTTAGCAATGTTAGCAAAAAGTGGTCTCTTAACACAGGAGTTTTTTAGGTGCACGTCCAGTGTGGTCACCAGATGTTCACTGTGGCTTGAAGGAGGGGTCATGTAGGACAGGAAAGCACAGTTGGGGTCAAGTCAGGACTTCTCTTTGGGTTTTTTTCTCTTAACAGTTTTAGGTTGGGTTTGGGTCATCTCAGCAATTCTCTTCCCGCAGTGCTGAAGTTCCTTCAGTAGCTTTTGTTGTGCTTCAACAGTGTGATCACAGTGAGCAGTCATGATTTCTCCTCTTGTCCTCCTTCCCCCATCCCGGTCAACATTGCCACTTAACTTTGAAAATGCTTTTCTTCCTATCAGGGCATGTTTATAAGCAAACCATTACACCTCTATGTAGAAACTAGTGAAATGTTATGATTATATTACAAGAAAAATTGTAGATTTGTAGCCCAGAATTGGAAACAGGAGGAGTGCAGACTGAATGAGTATTAATTTAGTATGTTTGTGCAGCAGTATTTGCACTGTTTCTCAATTATTGGAGTTGAAATCATACTTGAGTCAGTCAAGTATATTTTGCAGTCTTTTTCTATGGGTGGATGCAAATATTTTGGTCTTATCAGCAAATCTAAGCCTGATAGATAAAGTAGTTATTTCTAGTAATATCTTTTATAGACTCTTAACTAATATAAACCACAGTTGCCAAGCTTTCTGTGTAGTTAGGTGAAAATACGGGCCTAGAACTGGTGATGGGAAGTGCTGTTTTTGCCAGAAAAACTTGTTGGTGTTCTTAAGGCAGGAGATATGAAGTAGGAAAGAAATGCCAAGGGATTTTAGCCTTTTGGAGAACTCTGGCTTTCAAAACTGAAGCACTCTGGTGACAGACATGCCTTTCTAGTGCCTTGTCGTTCTCATGGGGAAGCTCAACTCTTCCTGTAATGGGGGAAAATCTGACACTGAACCCCTGCTCATTGAAAGACTTTGTGTGAGCTTGAGGTATATGAGCTTGAATTTCCTGTACTGGGAAATGTATTGATACAAAAGATGATCACATGCTTTTATTTGTCAAAGCAAAGGCTGTATACTAAAGAACTTAAATGTCTTTGACTAGTGTGTATTTATATATCTGTATCTTCATAACCATATACAGGCATTTGCATGGCTCATAATTCACAAGCAAAGACCAGAAGACATTCCTGGAAAAGCTGGCTCTGTGATTCCAGACAATACACAAAATAAAATGTGTTTCTAATTAATTTCAGTTGTGAGATATTTATACATCATTCATCAGTTTTCATCAGTTTGGAAGGTGTTCTAGTGTTGAAAGTGCCTTTACATAGAAAAAATCTCTAGGTTGGCTGTGTTTGAAAATGTTTGCTTCTGACAAAACTTTTAGAACTGCTCAAGTGGTATTGCACAGACTTTTAAACACTGGGAGCTTGAAACTACAATAATCAGCACAGTTTTTTTTTTCCTGTTGTAAGTTTGTTCCTTATTGGTAAACAGTTTTTAGCCTAACTAGTAGCAATTGAGTTATTGGGCATTGATCTTCCACACCAAACTGTGGCAGAAGAATAATTTACACATGTAACGAGAAGCTATGCATCCACATGAAAAACTGGAGTCAGAACTTTATCTGATCAAAATAGCTTAGAATTACTGTTTTCTTTCCTTAATTTAAGGGGTGTTTGTTTGAAGGGGTTTGTTGGTGTTTTTTAAACTCCTCTGGTTCAACAGTAAGTGAAAAATTGGGAACACTGATTATGTAAGTATGCTTGGAATTTTGTAGCAGGGTCCATAGGTCTTGTTTAGCAGCATGGTGTGATGTGATAAGGTTTGAATTGTTCTCTGCAGTTCCACTACTGTTGCTTAAGAGTGTCTCTTTATAAGCTAAGTCTAGGCATATCAACTGTAGATATTAATTTGCATATTTTGATAAAAACATACTTGTTAATTTAACCGCTCGAAAACCTTAAGTTTTGGGTTCGGGTGAAAAACAAATGATTTCTGTCGGTGAAATCTTTCTGTGTGCATCTGCTAAATCTTTTTATCAAAAAAGAATAAAAAAACCCCTTGGAAAAAATTTCCTCGCATATTGCTAAGAAAATATTGTAGGGTAATGTGTTATAGGGCATTTATTCTGCAATGTGGCTGTAAAACTGTTTACTATCTTCTTTTCTTGTATTGAATACATGTACTGGGTAAATATCCTTGGCATGCCCAGAAGATGGGGGCACAAAGCCTCCACTTCTGGATGTGAGTTAGAGTATAGATATCAGAGGGGAATGGATTTTGCCATTAAAATATGCAGTGAAATATAAAGTTCTTTTGTCTTGAAGTGTTCTCTTGAAGCATAAAGTCTTTTCTTGGCGAGAGAGAAGTAGAAAAATAATCTTTGAAATATGGTTAGTAACTCCTGAAAAACATTGCTTTTAGTTGTGGGTTGTTTTGGGGTTTTTTTGCCTTCTTACCCTTCTCACCATATAAAGGCACATTTTTTCACATGACCACACATGATATCACTATTACCCTCCCCCTGCTAACCCTTCCAGACTTCAATTTCTTAGTTATGGAAACTCAAGACAATCTTCTGCCTTAATTTTGCCCAGAAACTGGTATGGCAAAGGGCATTGTTGTTGTTGTGGACCAATAACCAGCTGAAGAATATCTTGATATTTAGAATATGCAAGGATAAGAGGCTTTTCTTTCCTTTTTTTTTTTTCTTTTAAGCTACTTTTCCTCTGTTCTTTTCTAGTATTTGTCATGGCATGTTATGTGATTCAAGTGACCCCCTAAAGTTTTGTTTCCTGTCAAAGTAGCAGTTCCAGTGAGGCAGCAGCAGCATGCAAACCAAACTGGGTGTATTCAGCTAGTGAAGATGAATTGCTGTTATCATAGTGACTCACATAGTGAAAGACAGTCCAGGTTCTAATCGAAATGCTAGTCTTGACAAATGCTAAGCAGGAGTTGAGGTAAATGGATATATGGCTAGATTAGAGGGAGGAAGAGTGTTTTGTTTTAAAAAAAATTATTAAAGTATTGTGAGTAAACTCTATGTTAAAGCCAAGTTATCAAATCATAGGGAAGTCATGGCAGCAAAGCAAATCCTGTCTGTTTTCTGACTGATGTTTAGGTGCAGTCTGCTGCACATCCTCTTGCTTCATTTGGTTGCTTCCATGTTTGTTTTGAAGTACAGCCCAAGAAACTTGCTGTTCAAGTTGCTTTTGTGAGATTCAGACAGGGCATCATTCCAGGCTGCTATACTCGTACAACGGTTTTCTCTGGGTGGCCAAAGTGGTAAAGCAGAAGCTGTCTTAGTCCTATGAACTGAAGTATTTTGACTTTATGATGTATATAAGTACCTGATCTTCTGTAAATGTCTGCTTTGGAATGAGTCAGGGGATCAGGTTGAGCATAAAATGAGAAATGTTTGTGATTTGATTATTATGTATTTGTTGAGTGCTAGAAATACAAAATTTGAAGAAAGTGTTAAATGTACATGTAACTTATGTGCAGCTAAGCAGACTCAGCTGTTTAAGCTTGTTCCTCAGGCTCTGTAACCTGAGATTTTCATTCTGGCTATTTGAAGGTATTTCCCTGTTAGCCCATTATCCCGTGAGATTTTAGATATCCATTTCTGGGTTTCAGAAGTTCTTGTGTTTGTATGTGAAACTTCAAAAGTGTAGGACTTCTGTCAATTAAATATCAGCACTCCTCTTCTTCCTGCAGAGAATAAACCCTTTGAATCCAAAACTGCATCAACATAATCCCATTTTGTCATGTTACATGTTCTATCCTTTCAGACTCCATATAGTGTGTTTATAAATCCAAAGGTTTGGAGGGTGGAACTGGGCATTATGAATGTACAGAACTGAAGTTAAGAGTGGGTGGAAAATGCTTTTGCATTTTTAGGTTTTTGGTTGTGCCAGTATAGTAGATTTTAGACTGTGCATGAAACAAAAATATTTGGTGTGTTTCCAGTTGAGAACAGATTGATGAACCTTTTGGCCAGAGTAGTTTATTTTGACTTGCCAGTGATTAGATATCTGTTTCTGTTTCAATGAAGAACTAGATTATTTTTTTAATACATATTTTTCTGTTGGAACAGAATGACTGGAATGGGGGAAGCTGCTAAATACTTTTCCTCCAGTTTCCATGGTCAGAATTTAAACCCCATTTCATAGGGAAGTTTTCCTCACAAGTAGAATACAACAGAAAATGGATGCAGCTGTGTATTGGGAGCGTAGCAGTAGAACCCTGGGGAAATGTACTTGGTGCAGAGATCAGGGATGTTACATAATAGCAGTATTGTATAACACAGGTCAGTGTTTTTGCCTTGATTTTTGTGGTTTGGTGTGTTACGGGCCTCCAGCCTAATGGGTAATTAAGGAGTCTCTCAAATTGTAAGAATGGTTTTAAGTTTAAACTTGCTGTACTCACTAATGCATGTCTTGTAGAAATTTCTGGGTGATCTGCATATAAAAATGCCCCCATGCTGCTGCTGGGCCTTATGTAATTCACGAGTGGGAATAAGATTTCTAAATGCTCAGAGGTCAAGAATCTTAAGCAGTTTTTTTCTGTTGTTACAGGTGTGCTTTGGGCAACTTTGCACCTGGATTATTGCATCTGATTTTTAACTAGTTTGATATTCCTGCTTAATACACTAAATCTCTTTCATAATTAGCAGAAGAGATACCTTCTTTTAGGTGTAGCACTGAATCTAATGAAACAGCTTAATCTATCTCAAATCTGTGTTAAAAGAAGCGCCAACTGTAATAAGAAAAGTACTTAAATTTGAGATTTTTGAGAGCTTCACAAAGATGTCAAATGTTCCAACTGGTTCATCTTGTTTTATAAATCTGATTAAATGATTTTCCAATACAGTATGAAATTGAAACACAAGGCAATTCAAGGAATGGGTCAAAGAAATATATTCTTCACTAGATCAACAATTTGGCATAGTTTTTTTCTTTTTCATATTTTTTCTATATTTTCAGAGTGAATTTATCTAATGTGCTGTGAAGAAAACACATGATCAATCTGTTTTGAGAAAAATTACTGCTGCCAGTGCTGGTTTTACAGTGGTTTTGGTAATGTGGTTTTCTGATACTCCTGAAGCTCCCTTGCTCCATTCCTATCAGAGAGTGAACAAGGGAGATGCAGAAACACTGATGGAAAAGTAATCTTTTGCTCAGGTTCACTTCCTGTTTGAGAGGAACTACTTTGGGTCTCATTTAGTTTAAAATATTTGGAAGACAATTTATGTAAGATTAGATGGTTTGCAAAAAAATGAAGAATGATTTTTCTGTGTAACCCTCTGCCTGGTCATTTTATGCTTTCAAGAACTGTCTGTCCCTCTTCTGAGTTATTAACCAGGATGGCTGGCTCTGTTTCTGTGTAATAGAGAAATGGTTTATGTACGTGCATGTTTATTTCTTCTCTTTTTTTGCTAAAACATGTAAAAAATCAATGGAGGTGACAAAAAATTGAAGTTATATCTGGAATACATTCTTTCACATGATCCTTTTGTACTGGGAAGAGGTCTGATTCCCAGGAAAGAAAAAAAACCTGGATGATGAGAGCAAGAAAGAGTTTTCCTCAGGAAAGGGGAAGCCATGGAAAGATCCACAGGTGGTTTCCAGACCAGAGATGCACATTCTTCCAAAGGACAAAAGAAAAAAAGGATCTTTTGGAACTAAGTGTTGATCCTCTGTAAAAGAGGAAATGGAATTACATTAAATTGTATTTTATATGATTGCTTTTCAGAACAGGTGTGTTATTCAAATATGCTTATGGATTTCTTAATACACATTTAAAAATGCAGAGGCATGTTTTCTCAGAGGGGACTACTGACAGTAGGATTTTTGAATTTAGAGATGTTACTGGAAGGAAATTAAACAGTAACTATACCTTGTAGATATAAAGTTGCTTATCTAGTGGTATCTACTACTGCTATATTGAGAAATAAACTTGTTAAGCTGCCTTTGCATTGCGGTGTTCTCGTTTTACACTTACGCCTCAGGAAGCTGAGGTACTTCTCACTGAAGCATGTTTTGAACTCCTGTGTTCTGCTCCACTGTAAATAATTATCAATTTTCACTGTTTCTGTTCCACTGTAAAAGTGCTTGCTTTAGAGTCCACGTGTACTTTGTTAATGGAGCTGTGTAATATGCCTTTAAAGAAGGAGCTCAGGACATTTTTAGCGCTCATTTTCCTTTGCCTTGAAATGGCTAAAGCAGCAATGTCTTTTAAGCTTCAGGTTAAACACGTTGTGTTTAGTGGCCAGTTTGTGTTTAGTGTTTAGTTTGCCACTGCAAAGCACCTGGCAGCTTGCACTTGGAGAATAACCTTCTCTGCTGCTATTGGAAACATACTTTTGTTTTGATGTGTTCAGGTTATTACTCACTGTATTCCACCCAAGTTCCTTTCCCTTCAATTAAAAATAACTACTAAATAGGCAAGGAGGCTTTAGTTACCAGTTACTGCATGTCATTAATGATGAGCTTTACTTTCTGTGTAAATCATATTAAATATGTCACGATTATACGTAAATCAGATATTTTTTCATATGGTATTGAACTGTCTGTAAGTAGTGATGTATTTAATATAAGCCATAACTCTCTTTCTCTAAGCTTTACCAGTTTGGTGGGTTTATTTTGATTTAAGAAGCCTAATTTGGTTTATGTTGATTTACTGGAGTTATGTGTGAATTGCTTTGGTTGCATGATTAAAGTTGAAATCTGTTGATTCATTTTCCAAACATAATGCAGGATTTATTTTGATGTTATCAGAAAAGCCATGCCCTCAATAAGATGATAAAGTAGCTACTACATTGAATTCCAGTATCATCTTTGTGGCCTTATTTAACTATGTGAATGAAGTGGTAACCATTTTTTAACCATTTTTTGTAGTGGACTAATACTGTATGTGACTTTTTGGTTGTTTTAAAAAGCAAAGAAACTCCCCCATTCCATCTGTGTGGGCACCACACTGCCCTGAGCATGAGATCACTGTCAGATTTTGTCATGTTTAACTCTGTTCTCCAGCAATGTCCCTCCAGTTCCTCGATAGCATTAGGGAGCCTGCCATCCTTATGGCACTACGAGGAAGGAGTGAAGGGCTTACTGAGTTGCAGGTGTAGCTGTTGATAGTTAAGGAACAGGAATTGATATTTTGGGTGCTGTCACAGGCTCTTTTAGTGCTCTTGTCCAGTTTCTTCTACCTAATTCTCCCTGAACCAAATTCTTTTGTTTTCTTTTGTTTGCCTGTGTCTGTCAGGTTTCTCATTCACTCTTTCTTAACTGGCTTTCCTGCTTGTGGTTTTGCTTCTCTAGTTTCTCCTACTCTTAATGTGTGTTTCTTTGAAGTTGTATTTGGGATGGTTTGGGCCATCTGGTGCTTTCATTTATTCCCTGTTTTCATGGCATTTTCCAGGCTTTCTTTTGTCATCTGAGCTGAAGACTAGGCCCAGTTATTCACCTCCCAGTGTTACTGGGTGGCCTGGTCTTTGATCAGTGAATTAGTTTTCTCTGTATACCCCCAAATACGTTTACACCTCAAAAAGTGTGAAAGCTGCTCAGCTTCGAAAAGGGTATTTGTGGGGCAGAAAGGGGGAAACTGATAAGGATGTGTGGAAAAGTGGGATACAAAAATTAACTTCACTGTTCCAATTGTGATAAAAGTATGATGAACTAGAAGAAAACAAGCAATTAATTGGCAGCATTACTGTCCAGGCTCAGAAAGAGCTGACTTATGCCTGATGTTTGAAGAAATCTCACTGTTGCTTCTAATTGTGTACCTTAAGGAAAAAATTGATTCTTCTATTTAAATCTCTGTTGATGGACTCTAAAACAAAACCAAGGGAAACTGTATGTTACTACACTGGATTACACAGTGTCCTGTAATATTTGTTTGCGTGTTGCCACTCACACTGCCAATACAAGAGGGGCTTTAGCTATGGACATGCTGAATTCTGAAGAAGAGCCTGTTGAGGCACTGCTTGGCCCCAACAAAAGACCAAGTGGGATACTGATAACTTAAATAGGTGTGTTTCTCTGACCAGAGAAATATATTTCTTTGGAAAAAATGCTCCAGTTTCAATTGATAACTTACTCTGTACCAAACCCTTCATTTCTAAAGCTGCTTTGTTTAGAAACTTCACTTGGTGTGTATGTACACTCATCAATATGTATGGGCACACACTCTTTATTCACAGATTATATGCAAACAGGACACGATGAGGATATTATGTGGATAAAAGCATAATATCTGAGGCATGTAGAAGAAAATGGTCCTGAGCAGCTGGGTAAACAACACTTTTTGCTGAGTTTTTAACTAGTATTTCCCTAAAAAGGTATTTTTATATAATGTTTTCTTGCAAATACAGCCAATCAAAGTGGTTTTGGAAGCCCCAGCATATATTTTTGTCTGCATTCTTGGTGTCAGTTCTTGAAATTTATGTTTTATATTGCCTATAAAGAGTATAGATGTGTGGTTTTGAAAAAAATATTTTTTCTCTGGTTGGAAGTAATGATTGGTATAAGGGAGGGTCTCTCTTCAGACTTGAGAGAGAGTAGTACTGGAAATTTTGTCTGGGTTTCTGGATTTTCTTGTGGTGTTTTTTTTCTTCTCTGACTACTGAATAACCTTTAAAACAGCATTCAAGAAAGTTAATGGGCTTGTCTGTTTGTTTGAAGAAGGTACTTCCTCTTTTTTTATATAAAACCCCTGCAACCCTTTTTAATTGTACCTATGAGATGTAACACTTGAAAATTTCTGTACAACAATTTGATACCTTCTGCCAAGTTAAGAGAATCCAAGGTAGTGTTACAGGGACCTGACACGATTCCTGCATTAGACAGTGTGGATACCTTTTTCTTGCTCCAGGAAAACTCAGTGTTTTCGTATGTTACAGTTGTGATCTGGAGTGGGAGTGTTTGGAGACAGACATGGTGTCTGATTAGATCGCCTATATCGCTCAGCTTCCAGGCAGATAAGTCTTGTCAGCACAGTGAAGGGTTATTTTTTGTAAGCTGGGTGTTCCCACTCTCCTCTCTCTCTGTCCTGCCAGTTAACAAGTTGAGTTAATAAGATGCTACACTTGCCGAAGGTGTTACATTTCCTTACCTAATTTAAGGAAACCTGCTGGGATAGTTTGGGTGTCTTTATCTTGAATGGAGAACTGTTGTCAGGGCTTTAGTTTGGTTTTCCCCTTGTCTGTGGAAGCTGTTTCTGTAGAGAGCAGCCAGCCAGGTGGCGTAGTCTTGGTTTACAGGTGGCTTGTCACATTTTGTGAGCTGTGGAAAAGAGTGTGTAGCTCCAGCGTTGGCAAAGTTCATTCCTGCCTGTGCCCAGCAAGCTGCCTGATGCTTATTTAAAGGGCAACCTGCTCCTTGAAGTTAGAAAGAACCTCTTTAGAAGAACCAACCTGTGCACCGCTTTTAAACCCTCTCGTGTCTAGCATTTCTGTCTTAGCTTTATGTTTATGCTGTTTAAAAAATAGGAATGTTTTCCAATTATTGGGATCAAAAAAAAGTGAGATAAAATTTTAAAACTGGCAGCGAAACAACTTTCCAGCTCTTTCAAATTGAGGATATGAATACTTTAATTAGGAAAGTACATTCATGAATTTACAAACAGGTTATGCTATCTTTTTTTTTAAAGAAATCTATTTTATTTTCTTTATTAAATGCAGTTTGCTTCTGTGTAAATGCTTCAGCCCTTGTGCAAAGGAGAGTTTCTTGGCATTTTTGCATTACCTTGATGACAGTGCTAGTTTATTTTGGTTTAAAATGTTTTTTAAACTAAATACAGGATGGGGGGAGAATACATTCAAAATGAAGTTTGAGCTTTTGTTGCTTCAGCATGTGTCACTACTTAGTCTGAAGTTAGTATATACTTCAAAGTATATACTAAGTGTATAGTATATACTTAGTATATACTAAGTATATACAAAGTGTATAGTAGTTTTCAACTCTGAAGAGGTTGCTCTGATCTCATCATGTAGGGATCTCATAGACTGAAAAATTAGGTTTTACACTCATTTACTTTCCATTAAAAAAATTCTGAATATTGGAATTTTTCCCCTGCCCCTCCACTTCCTTAACATTCTCAGTGAGTCTTGTTCTGGGGGAAGTGATGTTCAATTACATTTATCAAACCTTGATAAAGATGTAATTGATTTATTTGGCAGTAGTGGAAATGAAAATATACCTACAGGTAGAATGTTGTATGTGGTCCATTTACAGGAAGTTATATAAAGGGAATGTAATTTTGGTGTTAGGTCCTAGAGTAGGATGTTGAATCAGCCCTTAAAAACTTTTTGCCTTGTTAATAGTTAAATTAATTTATTACTAATGTGGTGTTTCCTGGTTTTTAGATTGAATCTGAAATGTCATCTGTTGAAGGCCCTTGCCATTTCTTGCATTTATTTATGCATTTTTAGTGAGGACATTCTTTTCTTGCACATTTTTAGTTCAGGGATGGTAATGCAAACTTACTAGTGATGTGTTTCAACACAGAACTCCTCTTGGTAGAGAAAAAAGGGGCTTAACTATTTGAATGTTGGTGTTATGTGGCACAAGGAAACAAAAATAATCAGAGAAACCTACAAGTGTGAGTTTTTTTCTTTTTACCAAGAAATGGTTCTTTGTGAAGCTGTGAGTCATCTTTGTAAACTCAGCCTAGGGGAGATCCATGTGTGGGGGTTTGTCCTTACTGTATGCTAACTTGGTGTTTCCCTTCCTGCAGGGTTCACGAGGGACGGAGCCATGGCCACGGAAATTGGGTCCCCGCCCCGGTTTTTCCACATGCCGAGGTTCCAGCACCAGGCGCCTCGGCAGCTCTTCTACAAGAGGCCTGACTTTGCTCAGCAACAGGCCATGCAGCAGCTCACCTTCGATGGGAAGCGCATGAGAAAAGCTGTCAACAGAAAGACCATAGACTACAATCCCTCTGTCATTAAATATTTGGAGGTTAGTTAAGCAGCAAATCTTCTGGGTTTGGCTGAAAACCCTTTTTTTTTTCCTTCCTGAAGTGTGGTTGTGCTTTTCAGTGTTCATAAAGCAGTCAGGAATACTGGGAGATCTACTGCTGCATTTTCAACCAAAATGACAAATGCTTGTAAATTTGGTATATTATGAATAAGAAGGGGTGGTTGGTTGTTGGTTCTGTGGACAATAATTTCTCGGACAGGCCTCAGCTCACATAGATAAGAGCAAAGCCATGAGACCTGACTGAGACCTGCTGTCCTCCAAACAGCCGAAAGGAAGAGAGAGAACCTCCTTCCTCATCTTATACACCCCTGATAACGTAAAGGAATGGTGTGGAAAACTTCCTTAGTTATAGCCCTGTTACCAGGGAAGGCCCAGACCAAACCCAAGAAAACTAAGCCACCACAGTAATAAAACTGCCCATACAGCTGATTTTGGATTTTGTATAAATGCTAACTTCCACATTCTGTCTTGGAATTAAAACTGGAAGTGCTATTAAGTGTCTAGTGTGATGTTCTGCCTTTTCAGTGATCATAAAAATTCATTATAAATGTAGCTGTTTTTGATTCAAAATGGACATTTCCCAGGATGGAAGATGAACCGTTACCCTTGCCTCTTGCAAACCAGGGCACTTAAAAATGCTTTCTCATAATTTTACTCAATAGCACTTCGGCTTGTACTGTGGTCTCTGAAAGTCCATTTCTGTACAGTTAATAAATACAGAAAAACTTAAATGAAGTTTTGTTGAAGAAATATTTCTGTAAAAATGCTTACTTAGCTGTCCTAATGGGATGACATTAATTCCTTAAAAAAAAAAAAATTATGTTTTAAAGATTTACTCCACAAGGACTGGATATTAACATGAAAGAAATAGAATGCAACAAAAGCATGATGAAACTAATTCCATCTGCTAAGGCCAGTGCAGTATTACAGCTTGTAGGGATTAACAGTTCAAAGGTTTTCTTAGTAACTTAATCTGTTATCTTCTAAGATGTTTGAACACCCGACATTTTAAACATACTATTATGTTTTAGGAATGCCCCAAAAGAGATTCTATTAGTAGTGGACTATTCTAAAAAGATAATTTTAGAAATTCAAGACCTTTTTACTGTGGTGGAAATATACACAATGAAAATTCAGTTTATTAACAAACAAACAAAAATTGGATCTCTATATGTCTTTGATTTGTACACTAGAATTCCATTTCAATCCTGGCTTCAATACTACTGATTTAATGTGTTTCTATCCAAAAGTAAAGAGAAATACTTCATATATTATTTGCTCTTAGCCTAAGAAATTGTAACAAACGGGAACAGTGTATGCTGGGAGTGTTTTACCTAGAATTGTAACTTCAGTTTCCTATATGTACAGAGATCCAAATTGGTAGAGTCTGTGGCATGAAGCTGAAATAATTTCTTAATTCATTAGAAGTGTTTTTAAAAGGTTGTGTTTGACAACTCAAAACATTTAACTCATTGAAGGTATTGTTATCCCCATGTCTTCTCAGTTTCATCCATTTGAATGCATTGTCTTTATGCTTGAGCTACAGAGGATCCTTCTCTAGTTCATGTTGCTGTGTGGGATTTTGTGTGGAGTTCACCAGCACAACTGCTGGGGGTGTAAATCCTTACCCTGAACATAAAGCACTGAAAGGATTGGAGGTGCCCCTTTGGGAGCCCCTCTTAGCCTGGGCAGTGCCACTCAGCTGTGTCACAGTAATGTGCAACATTCGAACATTCCTGACTCCTTTGCTTACAAATTCTATGGGGTTTCTGAGTCCAGAGGCTTAATAGAGTTCATTCTACAATCCTTGGAGCGCTTTGGAATTTCCCAAACAGGTTCTCAATGTGTTTCTTATTTTTTGTTATTTAACAGTGGGGTACCCTTAGTGTGAGCTAAGAGTTGCTTTCTTCTTTCTAGAATCGAGTATGGCAGAGAGACCAGCGAGATATGCGAGCGATCCAGCCCGATGCAGGATATTATAATGATGTAAGTGGAATTTTCTTATTCACTGATGAAGTACTGCAGATAAAACTTGTCCAGAAAATGGGAAGGACTCTGCATGTCAGCTGAGGTTGTCATTGTGTCTGCAAGAAGCCTGAAACTTACGAAGGGTGTCTTCACTCTACATTATTTTGTTCTGTTTGAATCCATGAGGAGAACCTGAAATTGGATAGGCTTTTAATTCCTGGATGTAAGGACTCCTGTCATGCACTGAGGTTGCAAAGCTGCTCTTGAAGATACTGGTTCTGGATGTTTGAGTTGGTAAATCATGCAGACATTGAAACACTTTTATGGATTTATTTATCTGCAAATGACAACCTTGTTTCTCCAGAAATGGGTGTTCAGAATATGTGCTTTTCTTGATTTAAAGTGTCATTATTAAATCCTCTGTTTCTTCTCTTACAGTTGGTCCCTCCTATAGGAATGCTGAACAACCCTATGAATGCTGTGACAACAAAATTTGTTAGGACATCCACTAATAAAGTAAAATGCCCAGTGTTTGTTGTCAGGGTGAGTACAGTGTTGGAATTACTCAGCTGTATTGTCTTAATTTAAATTAGACTGATTCTTAACTGAATAAAGAAAAAAGATGGTAGTTAAAGCATCTTCAAATAAAACTAGCATGTGGAATGCATGGACTGCTTCTGTGTCCAGTCTTTTTCTGTGGAGAGTTTAAGGAAAATAAATGGTAATGTCTGAGTACACAAGAGTATTTACTGTGAGTTGAAGGTGCCTTTCTACTTTACCCATCACATTTCTGAGAGCTGATGCTTCTCAGAAGGAAGGAGACTCTCTGTGCTGTTGGAGTCCTGTAGCAACTTTTAACAGCTTTTCCATTATGTTAGAAGTATATTTCAGTATGGGCATTGTGTGTTAGAAACATATTGATGCCAATTTGCTGTTTCTTCTCTACAACTAGATTTTCTCATTGCTTTTACAGTGGGCTTTGTCCTGTTGTTAAAAAAATAAGAAGCCCTCTGGCACAGTTCTGGTTTGTCTATTTTACAGCCTCTAGAAAGTCCATTTTCACAGATTCCCTGAAAAAGCTCATGATTCACTTGGAGAATTGTGAAGAAATATTTGAATGTTATGTTTGCACAGCTTAATTAAATATTGCTCTTGCAGTGGACTCCTGAGGGGAGACGTTTGGTCACTGGTGCATCTAGTGGAGAGTTCACTTTATGGAATGGACTGACTTTCAATTTTGAAACAATATTGCAGGTAAATTGGTCTATTAAAAATTCTGCGTGTTTCCTTGAGGTTTTGGAGCATGTTTTAGGAACACATCTTCACCCTGCTCATCATGGGTCTGTGGTCTGAGTGGTAATGGGAGCCTTAGAGGTCTTTTATTCTGCTCTGACTTCATGTCAAACTGTTCACAGGCAATTCACATAATGCTTTTCATTCCATCTCCATCTGTTATACTAACTGTTCTCAAGAGCATACTATGAGTATTTATAACAATCAAGAAACCTTTTGGAAACAAAATGCAAGTGCTCTTACTATTTAGAATACCACTATATACAGAGAAAGGGATTTTTTTTCTCCCACATCATCTTGAATTTAATTACATCATCACTGTTCTCATTTCCTCATTGCAGTTATTAAGTAGGAGCTTTAGTAACTTCGGTGTTTGTGTGGATGGTATTTGAATGTGTTTGCTAGAAGTTCTGTTTCTGAATTTACAGGCTCACGACAGCCCTGTAAGGGCTATGACTTGGTCACACAATGATATGTGGATGCTGACAGCAGACCACGGGGGATATGTGAAATACTGGCAGTCCAACATGAACAACGTCAAGATGTTCCAGGCACATAAGGAGGCGATTAGAGAGGCCAGGTTTATACACAATATACCATTTTCTGTAGTACCTATTGCCATGATTAGACTGTTCTCTAAGTGTATTCTGGGCGCAGAAATGCATGGGTTCTGTCAGATTCTGGGAAACTTCATGCACCACATAAACACAATATTTCCTTTTGTTTCCACATTCTCACCGTTTTGCTGGCACCTTTCTGAATTAGTATTGTCCCAGTATCCGCCTCTGCAATATGTTAGAGATGTATTTGTCTGCCGCATTTTGCACTGGTATTCTTTTCATTTTTATATGGTGACAATGTGTATCAGTTATTCCTTTTTATACGCACTGTGTAAGACAACAATTTCATTCCAAATAAAGAATTCAGTCTTTAATAATCTAACTGAATAAAAGATAAAACCTTCAGAAATAAAACACCTGCATAGTTCTCACAAAATAAAACACTAAATAAAGTGAAGAACTGCTTGGCTTGGTGAAGCCAAGACTTCCAGTAATACTAAATACCCACGCAGACTGCCACATACAGAAGTCTAATGTTAATACTGAATGGGTTCTTCAAGCTTGAAACTGTAAGAAAGCCATTGAAAAGAAGACTGTAGGATATTCTCTTTGTTCAGTGTTGATGCCTCAGTTGTGCAAATGTCTATATAAAAATGGAATCTAAAGTGATACTATCAGTAAGATGTAAATGAAGGATGTTTCTAGAGCAAACCTGCATATAATCTTTAGTAAGATGTGGAAATGTTTTTAAAGTAAGCCTGGAGAGAAGCTGCAGATCCAAAATGAAGCTAAAGCAGTGTTTCTTTGGGTTCAGGTGCTGGTGATAAAGGTTCACTGCCACAAACCCGCTTTCTGCTAAAGTCACCATTTTTCTTGGGTAGGGTGCATTTTCTGCCAGTTTGGTTATGAGAACTTCTTACTTTGGATTCAGTTACTGTCTGACTATCATGGCCATACACTGAATTTCTCTACTACTTTAAGCCCTTTCTTGGTTATAAAGATCTATGATTTCACAAGGGCTCCCTCATGATCTTTCACTGCACCAGAAAAGAAGTGAGTGCCTGTCAGTTGCTGGAGATGTTCTGCCCCTGTTCACGTGGCTAAATAACTCCTTGCTTTTGCAGTGACTTTGATCAAGCAATGTTAACTGCTGAGTCTGGAAGCTGCTTATGTATCTGTAGGATTCTTTTCATTGTGTTGGTGAGGTATAATAAGAATGAGTGTTTCCAAATTGCTCTTACAATAAGTGGTATGCTTGTTTTATGTAGTTTTTTCTCAACAGATAATCCAAGTAGCATTTTCCTGTGACCAGCTTTCGCTTATTTTTTGCTTCTCTGCTGCAAAGCACCTGTGGCTGAAGAGTTGGTTTTTTTTTTTCCTAAGAACTGTTACCCTGTGCTTCTACACAGTGTCACTTTCTTATGGTATTGCCAAACATGAGAATCTAGGGTGACAGTTACCAAATCGTATTGATGTTGCTTCTCATCTTGCAGAGAAGGTGTTACTGTGTGCAGTCACAGATAGGAAGGTGCTAAGAATAAATGACAGATTTTTTTCTCATTTGACAGGGGACTGCAATGCAATAATAATTCTATGCTAAATTCATGTCTTGTGGTGAAGTGTTGTTTGGCAGGCACTGTATTCACTTAAAAGTGCCTATGTTCAAATACCTCCTTCGGTGTATAACACATAACAGTATAATTTTGCCCTGTCTGAGAAGCATAATCTGTTAAATGCTGACTTCTTTCCCCTGCTGTGTGTCTTCATGTAACAGTTTCTCACCCACGGATAATAAATTTGCTACATGCTCTGATGACGGCACTGTTAGAATCTGGGACTTTCTGCGTTGCCATGAGGAGAGAATTCTTCGAGGTATGTGTACCAAAAGTACTGATCGGGTTATTTCAAGAGGGGAGAAACCTTTTTTATTTTAACTAGGGGTTCACAATACAGACGTATCAGCTTGTCTGCAGTTTTTGCCTTAAATGCTCCAAACAAGGTTTTGTTTGGCTGCTGCTGTAGGCGCTTTATCATATTCAGAAAGGCTGCAGTTCACAATGGCATTAGTCTGTTTGCTGTCCACCTAAGCTCTAAACAGTGGAGGTGGGTAGAAGAACATTTTGCTGCTCCTAATTTGATAGAAACCACTGTTTCTGGATCAGGAATACATTTGTCTTTCTCTAAAGCTTAATCGTTTTGACCACTTACCTCAGAACACACATCTTCATGCAGAGTATTCCATTCTTTTCATAGACGTGCCTTCCATTCTGATTCCTTCACAGGCAAGGTAGCTATTTCCCATTCCTTAAGAGGAGTAGATTATTTAAGAGGAGAAAACAGGTAAATTTTCAGTACATCACATGTAGCACAGGCAAGCAATCCTAGCTTTGGTTAAATAGTTCTCTGTGCAATATCTGTGTACACTAACTTCTGGTGCCTTTCCACTGGCCTTGAGCTTTCTCCTCTTGCTGCAGTCTTAATGAGCAATAACAGTAGCTTCTGACAGCTATTCCTTTCTTGCAGAAGGTGTCAAAGGTACATGATTTAACAGGAGAGTATATTAGAAGGCTGCTATGAGATTAGGGATTGTTTATTTGCAAAGAAGGTATGCAATAAAAACATAAGCTTTCAGTTTCAGGTGTGTGAGCTTGTGCTTTCCTAAAGTAAGAACTATAAGAGCTCTTCCTGTTTCTTTTGACTCTTAAGCTCTCTTCTTGTTTTACAACCATGTTACTTTTAAACACCGCTACTTTGCAAACACATTGGGCTCCTGCATTCTTACCTCACTGATGATATTTTAACAGAATGTGTGCAGACATTGTGGTCATTGTGTTTGCAGGGCCTGGCAATCAGATTTCTAGGTTATATCATTTACAGCTGTTAACTCTGGAAGGCCCCAGATTTGCGGCTGTTTTGCTTGATGCTTTACAAAGAAATTACTCTGCACTAAACACATTCTGTACCCTTCTCCAGGTTTGTACTAACCATGTGGAGAGAGTGGGGATTGCCTCTATGCAGAGTCATCAAGGCTATAAAAGTCCCTCCACTTCTTTCAAAATTCCACATAAAGTAGGAGTAAAGGGTTTAATTTAGGCTACAGGAAACAGAATGTGCATTACATTTTCTTTTACCTTGTGTATTTTAATGCGGTGATCGTGACTAGATTTCAAATGGAATTATCCTTTTATTTCTTTAACAGTTTATACGTCTCAGGATACTGTTTTTAGTTTGCACAATAGTTCTGTAAAGAATACATTTGCTTCTGCTCATATTATCTACCCACAGTACACTTCATCTTTTGTGTAAATTGGAAATGGTTTGAAAACTTAACATCTCTGGACAGAATTGGACAGGACAGATTATTCCTTGTTTCTGCTGTCAGATAGGCAGTGAAAACCCAAATCCCAACCCGAACAACACCAGCAAAAAAAATCCCCCACGACAAAGCAAAGTAATACCAAAAAGGCCCTGATTGTTGGGAGTTGGGAGGATATTTCTGCAAACATAAAGGTTTGAATTAGCTTTGCTTTCTAATACTACTTCTAAATATGGTCAGAAGACTTACTTGAAAGAGCTGTGTGGGTAACACTTCAGTTTCCTTAGCGGCAAATACAAGCTTTCACTTTGTTACTTGAAATGTAGAGCTTATGGCTTTAGGATACTTATCTTCAGCTTTTGGCTTCTCCACTTCACATATTTACAAGTGTGATCAGTAATACTTTGCTTCATACAGCCTTAAAATTGTGTAAAAATTCATGCCATTGCTATCCAAAGTTAGTGATCTGTAAATCAATATTCTAGAGCTACTACATAAAAAGGATTATGTTACGTACAGAAGTTGTACTTCAGTGCTGAGGAATGTTTTTAAAGCAGTCCTGTAAAGAGCATTAAAGTTACTGGGATAAGCTTTGCTGATACAGAAAAGACAAAATTCTGTAGATTTGCTACAGCTCCTTTTGCTTGCACTGGTAGAAACTTATAATTATGCAGTTATTTAATTAAATGGTCCCCTTAAACTGGTCTGAAGCAACAATTTCAGTCTTGTGGAGAGTATTGGAAAAACAAATGGAAGTGGTAAATTACATAGTATCACTTCTTAAGGTTTTCCTGGAGTTCTTTCAGCGCTCTGTAGTAGGCTACATATTTTTTCAGTAGTTAAACCCATGAATACATGGGCTTCATGAGATACACTTCTTAACTGTATCCAGATTAACTTTTATTTTGTCAAAATGAAAATAAACAGGACCCTCTTTGGTCCATCATACATAGTGCCAGGAGTTCTGCATCTCTTTTCTTCAGTCTCCAAGTCCCATTGTTGTCCAGCTTTTCACTGATTCATGTAGCTTTGGCTGTTGTTTCTCCCACCATGGCTTTCCAGCACACAGGTGGTGGAGTTTAGGCATTTGGTTGGAAGTTTGTGCAGAGTTATCAGGCTCCTTTTTAACATCCTAAAGAAATGAATAGGATTAAAATCCTTTTTTCTTGGGGAACCATCTTTAAATAATTCAAGTGAAGTATCTTAGAAGAACTTGAAGGTGGGGGAGACGTTATTGAGTGTCAGTTACTTACCTGCTTGCTTCTCCACAGTCCAGGTACTGCCTGAATACTCTCTTGAAGTAAAGGTGCTGTGCTCCTGATTTTGCAACTTTTGCCTAAGTTCATTTCTGTCATGATACCATCTTGATGGTAGCAAGTGCAGGTTGGTGCACTTAATAAAACACACCGGTAGGAACCTCACAGATGTTAAAAATGTTCTTGTTAAAATAAGACATGGGAAACAGGCTATAGGATAGCAACATGGGTTTTTTTCATGACAATAATTATTCCTGTGAAAGGCATTTCCAATAAAACACTGTCAGTTCTTTTGTCTAAACGGCAGTGAAGTCCAGGACTCATGTGAACATTTCTGTAAGAATGTACACATTGATGGCTTTTAATAATCCTGAAAACATCCAGTGGAAAACTGTATGCAGTCAAATCTTCACGTCCCTTTGTTTCTATTGAGAAATTAATGTTATTCCTGATTTTTACTGGTAGCAGTGACTCTGGGTCTCTGCTGATGTATCCCTGAAAATATTTTGGGTAGGTAATCACCACATGGTTCCTTAATTATTCTCAGCATGGTATCATGGGCTAGGAGGGTACAAATACTTCTTGAATTTCTCAGTTCCACTGTCCATCCTTGTCCTTCCTTTCACAGTCACCCAAAGTCCAGTAGAAATATATGCTTTAGATGACTGTAGTGTTTTTATCTTAAAGTGTGGATGAACACTGTGTTCCCACGATTTCAAAAGGTTGCCTGTCTTAATTAGGTCTTTTGGGGAGGATAACTCCACCCAGCGTTCTGAAGGATGGTAACCCGTGCTTTTTAAAATACTTTGTAGATAAGCTCTTCCATTTTCTGTCCCTAAAATAGAGTAATGCACTAAATGATCTTTTTCAGCCAGTGTGGTAGACTTGGCAAAAGATTTTTCGTATCCTAACGTGAACAATTAAAACCAATAAGGATTTCATTATGTTCTGTCTGGATTTAGAATGTGCAGTTTGTAACAACATGTAATTCTTAACACCATCAGTTACAAAATGACACGTATTACATGCATGTGGAAGTCACAGCAGTCACAGTGAAAAGATTTCGTCTCCTCACAAGACTGAAATAGCTGTAGAATTTTTTATTTATTCCTTCCTTCTACTCCATTTCTGCAACTTTATTAGCAAATAATGTACTGTGAAGTCTCTTAAGCAGTTTAAATTTTTATTTTCTGCCTGACAGTGAAGGATCTCTTTGGAGTCTTTGACATCCACTTCCTCAGTCAAATAGCAAATCCTGTACTTAAATCTATAGAAGAGTCCTGTAATTAAAAGGAGCCTGAGAACTGGAACTCCATCTTCAGTTTAGTCCCTTGCTTTTAGCATTCATTAGTAACCAGCTCTTAGTCTTGACCCAAGTAGCTTCTAAAGCTGTTCCCTTTTCCTGGAATGTAATCGAACTCTACATTGGATAATTTAAGAGAAAACAAAATCCTGATATTGCTGTTTCCATCTTTCTTCCCTTTATCTGAGGTTTTTCGTTTGTTTTCCTTGTCTCAGCAAGGCGAGAAAACTCTGAAAATGCCAGAAATGCATGTATGTTGATACTGTGTTTCTTGTAAGGAGACCTAAGGTTTAAACATCCAGTTTTTCACGAGGGTCACTTCTTTGTACTCAGGATTTCAGGTATCTCTGATATGTCTTCTAGTTCTACTGATGCATCCCTACATAAATATTAGAAGGATGAGATGAGACCTGGCTGATACTGGCACAGTCTAGAGAAGGAAGGTCCTTGAATTTTTGAACTTAAAAAGATGAGCTGTTTTGAAATGCTGGTATTGGACTGGTTTAGTCTCTTCTTTGATGGTGAGTTTTAGTGACCCAGCTTGTGTTGCACCTCTCTGCTCTTTGTGAATCTTCGCTGCCAGAGTCAAGCTGGCAATGCAGGGAGGGGTAAGTTTCAACTAACTCAGTTGAGGTACAACTGCACTCTAAATCACTGTGCTTTTTCTGTGTATTAGGCACAAAAATGGGAAGGATCTTACTGCTATGTTAATAGTTAGTCTGTGAGAAATGTTCAGGTTTCATCTAGCAACTCAGTGTTATTCCTGAATATGACTTTCAGGCTTGGTTTTCTCCCTATGGCAAACTTCATTATAAGTAGACTTTGTTGAAATATCCACTTATATTTGTGTTAAAAGTAAAAATCCATCAGAGATGAGAAACTACCTACTGCATTGACTTATATTGGCTTTCTATTTGTTACATATTCTGGATTGGACAGAAATTTGGGGTTGATCCACTGTAGTTGAGGTGCTTGGTTTCTGTGATTTAAAAGGTAGTGAGTAGGAAGTAGCTTCAGGCTTTTGCTCTACTCCCTAAAACATTTCAAATAGAGTTCTCAGAGAATGGGTAAAAGAGAGCAAGAGACTTGAGCCCACAGCACCATCAAAAAAGCTCTAAACTAATTGTGTAAACTGCACAAAAACCCTGTCGAGGCTTTTCATGAGGCAAGAATGAAGAGGCACTGTGTGAGAATGAGATTATTTCAAATTCAATTTTGAAATGTATTCCTCTTTGAAAATTGTCCTGAAGCTGAAAGTTACATAATCACTCACCTTGAGGGCAAATTTTAAGGTAATGTTTGTAACATACCTCTTAAGCTTGGAGGAATGTTGAGAAACCTTAGTGTTTCCCAGGACAGCCAGTGCTCCTGAAGTACAGGAGAATTACATCAGAAGTTCTCTGCATCATTAGGATTTCTTGCATCTGATTGCTTTGTGTTTGATGATTGCAAGGGGCAGATGAAACCATTTTTACAGGTTGTTAGTTATAAGTACTTGAGGAGTGAGAACTTTAATTCCATCAGTTGTGACTTCATATGGAATTAAACACAGTATGGCCCAATACTCTGCCAGGAGTCAGGATCCTCCTGCAGTGAGTGCCATTGGTGGAGCAGTGAGCTTTGTCCCCCACCCAAACTCCCCACAGTTGTGGAGGAAGAAAAAACTATTTTAAGTGGATTACATTGATGCTAATGATGAAATCCTGAACTACAGAGGCATTTGAATGCTGATGCTGAGATGATCCCAGTTTCCCTTTCTCAGCTCAAGTGTGATTGATAAAAAGAAGGCAGGCTGGGTGGATTAAAGGTGACGGGTTCTTAGTATCCAGTCATCACTATCTGTCCTAGCAAAGGTTCTCAGCAAAAGGAAAAAACAAACATCTGGAGGTAGCCTTATACTAGTTATGTTAGTAACTCATTTCTAATAAAGCCTTTTAGTAAATGCTCAGAATTGGGCACTTCACTAATTATATTTTTAATGGAATCTTTTATCTGACATACTGTTTCCTACAAGAGCATAGATAAAGCCATTTCAGAATAAATGGTAGAAGCCTACAAAAAAAATAAAAAAACACAACTCCTTGTAATCTGTTAGTTCTTAAAAACTTCCCTTGCAGGCTTCTTAATGCCACTCTTGTATATGGGTTAAACAGAGTATTTTGTAATTTCTTTGTATCTCTTCTCTTTTTATATTCTCTAGTTACTGTATTAAAAGCCTTTGTGCATCTAGGTAAGCACAGACTTTGTAAAGCATTTGGTATTGTCTTTGCATCATTTAAATTCTACATACTTAAATTATATCCTGTTATTTTACATTTAGCTCTAAGTGCTATTCTGGTTTGAGTAGTGAGACCCTTGGCAACAAGTTTTATTATATGGGAGATGGGGAGAGAGCTTGCAGATGTTGTCCCTAAAGTGCAATGGTATTTTTTTTGGTATGTTCCATACCTGCCTGGCATTGCTTTCTCATGAGAAAGCTGATCCTGCTCCTGACATGTTACATTTGTAGGAAGACACAGAATCAAAGTTGAAACTGGGGAATGTGCAGAAATGAGTTTGTGCAGGAGAAAAGGGATAAATAAGAATCCTGAAAAGATTGGGTAAAAGGTGGCTGGAAATAAGAAGGATAGGAAATGGGAAGAAAGTGTGGAAGCTGTGTCAATATGAAAAAATAAAAACAACAGCTTGTGTAAGGATTGGGAAAAGCTAGTGGCAATGTGAGCATGGAGATGAGATTGAGGTGTGGTGGGACCTAACAAGTCACACTCTGGGCGTTGTGGGGTTAACTTGGAGCAGCCTCAGTTACTGAAGCAACCAGAGAAGAGGCAGGAGGGGGTTTATGGCTGAATGACACACTCAGGTATGAGCAGACAGTGTAAAAAGTGCCAAGAGTGTATGCACTGTAATAATTGTAACTGTAATAATAGTACCCATAATACCTTTTAAATTTTATGTTGTCATGCTTCTTAGAGACTCAGGTTGATGTGTTGGAGTAGCATTAGGAACATGCTTCATTTGTTTGAAAAATGAGCATGGAGTGAATCACAGAATCATAGACTGTGCTGAGTTGGAAGGGACCCATCGGGATCATCAAGTCCAACTCCTGACCCTGCACAGGACATTCCAAGAGTCACACCATGTGCCTGAAGCATTGTCCAAATGCTTGCTGAGCTCTGTCAGGCTTGATGCTGTGATCACTGCCCTGGGGAGCCTGTTCAGTGCCCAACCACCCTCTGGGTGAAAAACTTTATATCCAGCCTAAACCTCCCCCTCAGCTCCAGCCATTCCCTCTTGTCCTGTTACCGGTCACAAGAGCGAAGAAATTGGTATCACAGTGAGGTCTCCCCTCAGTCTCCTCCAGGCTGAACAGATCAAGTGACCTCAGCTGCTCCTGATATGGCTTTCCCTCCAGACCCTTCACCATCCTCGTTGCCCTCATTTGGACACTCTCTAGTGGCTTAATGTCATTTTTTATGTTGCGGTGCCCTAAACTGTGCCCAGAACTCAAGGTGAGGCTGCCCCATTGCAGAGCATGCCCCCAGGACATGGTTGGCCATCGTGGCTATCGGGGCTCTGCTGAGTCATGTCCAACTTGCTTTGAACCAGGGCCCTCAGGTCCCTTTCCAAGGCATTACTTTCGAGCATCTCATTCCCCAGTCTGTATGAACAGCCAGGGTTGTCCCATCCCAAATGTAGAATCCAGCAGTTTCCCCTGCTAATCCTCATGGTTTGTGGTTGACCAGGTCAGTGCTATTTTATTGAGCAAATGATGCCACCATTCTTACTGTAACTGGAAGAAAGCTCTTTCTACCATCTGATGATAGCTCCTTATGTTGTTTAGTAGTCCCTAAGAAGTAGTGTGGACTTTTTTTCTTTTATTTCTTCTTTCAAGTTTTGTCAGTTTAACAGCTCTAAAGCTGAAGAATTGAAAGTTGGTCCTCAGGCTAAAGGTCAGCTCTGGATTACTTCACTTGGGAGTGCAGCCAGAGTACACATATGGTGCCTGCCTCTGCACAAAGCAGTTGGGTAGGATAAGTGTGCAAACAGATACTTGAGGTTCATTTTCAAAGTTCAGTGCCAGGATTTTCCAAGTGACTGATCCTCATCTCCCAGTGAAAATACAAATTGTCATTTAGTTCTGCTACTTGCAGATAAAGGCTCTTTGTTGAAAACAAAATACTTCTCAAGGGAAAACATTTTGATTTTTGCTGCTGAAAGTTTACATGTGTCTTGCAGGTAAAGTAACTGTGTTGGAAGTTTTATATATTCATATTTTATAGTAGGAAGGATTTTAACAGGGTGGGTTTCTGTTTTAATTGAAAAGTGTGGGCTGTTAAGTGTCTTAGCTTCAAAGGAGCTTAATTCCAGATATTGTGCAGTCTCTGCCCTTGGAGGTTTTCAAAATAAACCTCGAAAAACCCCTGAGTAACCTAGTCTGACCCTGTAGCTTTGAGCAGCAGGTTGAACAGGAGACTTTTGAGGTTTCTTCCAACCTGATTTATCCTGTGATCTTAGGATACTGAATTTCCCTGTTTTACCAAAGGGAAAACAAAGGAACCGAAAATCCTGGCCATGTCATTTTTAGTTACCTTCAGCTGTCCACCAATGTATTTGACATAAGGAACTGACCTTCAAGACACTAACTAGCAACAGTTCATTTATTTTTTTTTAGTTAGTTTTTCTCCCAGCTTTTAACATGCTTGAGGAAATGCACAGTATTTGGATTGGAAAGATTTTATGTTTAATGGATCTTTTTTTCCAGAGATGATAATGTTTGATCATTTCGTAGTGACAAATAGCATGTTAGATGGAATCATCATTGAAGTTTCAGAACTTGCCTGGTGTCCTACAAGCATTACAAACTTGTAAATAAGATGGAAGGTATGATAGTGTGCTGCCAGCATCTTCAGAGCTCCTGCTGATTACATAGTAAGTGAAGTAAAATAATACCTATAGATAGATATATACTATGTATTTGTAATTGTTAGGTTTGCATATTTTTTATATATATATAAACATATATAATGGTCCCCAGTGACACACTTTATCACCTTAATATTTGTTGCTTTTACATTTCAAAATTATTGGATGCAGTCTTGGAAGAGATATTGCTGGTAGTGTTGTAAAGCTCTAAAGCACATGAACAATTAGATTGAAAATGTTGGCTGTAAAAGAGAAAAGCATGAAGAGTGATTTAGGTAAATGCTTTACTCCTTGAACTAGGATGGCCTGGGTTTGTCCTTGTGCTTCAGTGTTCCTGAAGATGCAGTTCTCTAGATCACATTTCCAAGGTCTCTAAAGGCACCATCAGTAGACCTGGTGTGTTTGCAAATACCAGCCTTTATATCCAGATGAAATGGGTGTTAAAGAATCCTTTTTCATCTTTTTCTTTCAAGTAGAAGCTGGTCTACAGAGTATTTTTCACTGTTCGCACCCACCCCTAAGGTCTTGACTGACTTTAATGCCTAAACCAAAATTACTTATTTTTTGAGTTTAAGCGTATTAACAGAAGACTGCACAATACTAAATATTATTTTGAGACTGCAGTTATCTTAAATAAATAAGTTGTTTTGTCTTAAAACATAAAAAGTACGGGCCAGATTTTTTCAAGTGTTTCTTCTACTGATGAGTTTAGACAGGAGTAACCACACATTCCAAAATTTGGAGATAAAATTCCCCCATCTGAATTGTAATTAATTAAGAGAAAGGAACAGTTGTGTGTGGGAAATATACAACCTGGACAGCTATAAAGCATATTTATGTAGCACAGGTACTTAAAATTGTTGGCAAGATGTCTCTCTTCTCTAAGGATTGACCAAGCCTGTAATTTGATATGGTGCAGTGTGTTACTGCTTGCTGTTCATGCCTGGTCAAGAAGAGTCCTGCGTTTTCTTTACATGTGTCTTCTGTTCTTTCTTATCCATGCATAATTCATAGGCAGAAATAATGTTTTTACTTAAACCAGCTGATAAAGTGAGGAAAAAGGGTAGGGTTTTGTTGTTTGGTTTTGGATTTTTTTAAAGACCACACCAACCTTCCTTAAGGATGCAGGAACTCACTTATTTTAGGTCAGCTGATGTAGCTGGATAATAAGATGCCTTTTCCCTGCAGATTTTGCTTTATTCCCTTAAATCCTCAACCAACAATAACTCTGTTGCTCTCCTAGTACAAACTCACCCACTTAAAATGAATGTAAAAGTGGTTTTCTCTTTAGCAATACATACATTCTCAAAATCATTATTCTCTTGGCTACTTTGCTAAATTTAGTCCTTAGGAATATTGATGATGTTCATGAATATGGATTTCTCTTGACTACCATTCTCCTTTTGGAAGTCCCTGTTCTCCAGAGACTTAAAAATGAGCACATGGTATTAAGATTAGCAATGTAAAAAGCTAAATTAAATCAAATTGTTCTTTTATTGCATTAAAAATACTCTGCAATTATATTCTGAAGGTCTTTGAGCAAAGGTGGGTTCTTTGTTTTGTAGTATTCCCAGCTTGTCAGGAATATCCTTTGCTTCTAAAGGAATGGAGAATAAAGCAATCATTCCCATCACCTTTCAATCATAAGTGTGCTAGATGTGTCATTTCCCAAGTACACACTGTATTTGCTGACAGTTTGAAACAGGGCTTTTCTAAAAATGCAGTCAGGAATTCTAATGCTTTTATTAAACTTCAGAATTCCTGTGGTCATATAAAATTGGAGTGGTGGAGGCTTTTAAATAGGAGGTGCAGTCCTGCCAGCCATGTGGGTAGAGATGGAGCCACTCCTTCCTGAGAAACACACCCTGCTGTTTCCGAGGCTTCGCACACATTGCCTGCTGCTCTCCCGCTGCCATTTCCCTGTCCCTGCATTACAGAATTCTCCAAGGATTATCCAATAATCTTTCTCCCTCAGTGTACTTGCTGTGTGCCAGTCTGCAATTTCACCATGAGGATTTGTGTTCCCTGTAAGTCTGGATGGAAGTACTGGCAATTAAGCTTGGGTTTGCACAGTGGTTGAAGTTGCATTATTTCCTGCAGTACTCTGTCCTCTGAGGGGTTCTCGCTCCCACAGCAGTTTGCTGGAATTCAAAGGAGGTGCTGAATAATGGGGGTTTGTTCCACAGAAATTACTAGAAATACGATCAGCTGTTTTTAAACCGCTGCATAATATTTATTTACCAAATTAATAACTTTTGTTCCAACAGAACATTGGTATTTGAATAAGTTTTTTAACTTTTTTGCAGGCTGGAATAATTTACTTTGCAAGTAAGTTTGCTTACTTTTAAGTTATTTTGCACATAAGGAATAGGCATGAGACAAGTTTTCCTGCAAAAGTACTTAGCAGCAGCAATTATCACAGGTATCTAAGAAGCACAATTCAGAATTGGCATTTAAAAATTAACAATGAGGAGAATTTAAATTAGAATTGAATGGACTTCTGATTTAAAGTGCCACATAAAAAATTTAGAAATTGATGTCGCACTTACAAGATAAGAGTATCCAAATGTTTTTCCTGATATGTCTGTTCTTTGCAATCCTTGCGGAGAAAGGACGACTCAAGTTTAGGAATGAAAAGTTAATTTCTCAGTTTGCTGCATGGCTCTTGGATTCCAGTCACTGTGAACTGAACATCTGCAGGGTAACGAACCCTGCTGGTTTAGGTGACATATTCTACTGACCAGATGTCTGATAAGACTAGTTCCAATCAGCCTGAATAAATTACACTAATAATCTGGAAGATCTATTCCCCTTCCTCCCCAGAAAAGTTTCTCTTCATTCACACAGCAGCAGAAAAGTCTTCCTAAAAATGTATGATAAATAAACCAGGCTATTTAACTTTTATATAAGTTCTGTAAAGCTTTATGCATTTGTACAAGAGAGCAGGAATGTTTTGCTGCCTCTTTGCCATAGAATGTATAAAGCTGCATGTCACTGCAGAACTAAACCCCAGCTGTTTCTGTGAGAGGTGTGTTGATCCAAAGGCACAGCCTGGGATAAATAAGGGAGCTGCTGCTGGTGTGAGCACCAGTGATCAGTGTCTCCACTAGGGGAAGAGCCTGGTATTCCTAGAGCCAGGGGTTTCCCAGCCTGCTGTACCTTCTCTCCAGCGTAGGCTTGTTGCAGTTGCTCACATTCATAACACATTGACATTTATAAAACTGCATCTTCCAGCAGCAAATAATCCACAAAGGAGGACGTATTCCAAAAATAGAGACCAGCCTAATGAAGGTGTATTCTGTGTACTAAAGCAATTAATGTATTTTATTTGCACTGAAAATAAACTGTGGACATGGGATTATACTTGTTAAAGTTTCCTCTTTTTTTTGTCAACTTTTTAAAGTTAAAAATGCACTTTGCTCCCCAATACAGGGTTGCTGTGTTAACAGAAATATTAAAAAATCCAAATGTAAATTAGGCAGAACTGTTACCTTGCATCATTTTGCCAACAAACATATTTGATTTTTCAGTTTCTTCAGTGTGTTACTTCAATAACAATGGCATCCTCTTACCCAGACTTTCCGAATCAGAAATCATACCATCTTCTCTCATGAAAGTCATCTTTCTTCAGTCTATGATTGTGAGACTGTATATGGGAATTCATCTGTGCAATGGAAGAGGAGACTTTACTGCCTCCACCACAGCACCAATTCAGTTTATCAGTGATTTTATTTTACAGTGGCTTTCTAAAGCCTGACTTCGTTAAAGATAAATACTGCATTTTCCCATTCCTCAGCTTAGCTATCTCCTCACAGCCCAGACAGCATTCTAAGAGGTGTTTTATTTGAAAAGCACAGGTCAGCTCCACTGCAGGATCAGGAGAGCAGCCTTTTCCTGGTGATGACCTCCCCCCACCCCCCCGACTTTGTGCCCAACCTACTTAATTTGTTCTTCCTGTTATTTTGCAAAAGTGTGTCATTTTCCCAAGCGCTTTTCAGCTTGTCTCCTGTCACTGAAGTTTCGTACATGGACCCAGTTCATTGGGGTCATGGGAACTGCTTTGTACATTTTTGAGACTTGACAGATAGTATTTTCTTTCATTTGGTGTGTGTAAGATTAAAACATTCTAAAAGCTGGTACTGAAAGCACTGAGAGAAATCTAACGATTCCTTAGGAAAGAGCTGCTTTCTGAATCGCATCTACCCAACAAACACTTGTTCTCTTTTGCCTTTAATCTTAAATTGATTATCTAGTTGGTGTTTTCTTTCGGTGGTTTGAGCCCATATTTTTTTACACAGCTGCAGATTTGAAGTTTTGCAGTTGTCTTTTGGTGGTGGTGTTCTCAAATAACAAATGCTCCAAAATGCAGGGGGGAAAACATCCCACACATAATTTGTTTATATTTTCAAATCCTGTTTCCAGAATGGTGATAATTAAAATCTGTAGTGTTACTGTTGCTATTGTGCTAGTACTGTAACAAAGAAGACTGAGTTAAAATACTGAAGGCTGAAGAGATGATCAGATGACTTCTTTTCCTGATCTGCGTGCACTTACAAATAGATGGACCTTCTTTGACTTGGATTGTTTGTCCATGTCATTTGACCTCTAATGTATTCTCTAGAATTTTGGCTTTATGTATTCTCTAGAAGTTTGTATAAAATTTTTTAGGGGTTTTTTTTTTAAATCACATGGTAGTTCAAAAACTACTTCAGACTAACTTTTTTTCCCCCAAGAGTGTAGAGTTTGTGACTAACAAAGTTTCTGTTTGTCTACTTGCAAAATTTTCATTTTGAAATACTAGAATGTTTCTGGTGCTAACACTGAGGGGTATGCAATAACAACCAGGAATTATTTGCCCCAGGTATAGATGTAGCATTGGAATTGAACACTTTTCTGCTTCTAAGGAGTAATTTCTCTGTTCTAATCAGCTTTTTTTTTGCTGTGAAAGTTCTGCTTGCTTCATGAGAACATCCACTGCATACGTCATTGCAGCAGGTTCTAAGGATTCTTTCCTGACAACTTCTGCATCATTCCTTTATCCTACTTTGGGTAATTTCTAACATGCTACTGGCTGCATGTACCTGTAGATTCAAATACAAATTCAGTCATAACACGCATCACAGAGGAAAACACCACACATAATGCCAGTACCATACACTTCTCTTGTCTGATGTTTTTATTCCTTCAGAGTCGGGACGGAAAAAATCTTAACTGGTAGTGATTTCCAGAAGTATTTGTTGTGTCTGTGATGTGCTGTGGTGGGATGTGCTTGGTTTCTGTATCCGCTGTTCTGATCTTGAAAGAGCAGTCCCTTAATTATGTTGTCACAACAAACCTGTGTCACATCTGGTTTGGTTGTTTGGGGGTTTTTTAACATTAAGAAATGGCACCATTTTTCCCCTGCACTTTAAATCAAATACCTCTTGTTTTGATCACATCTGTGTGTGACATTAGCAAATGAATCTGAGGATTTTCTACAAATTGTTGCCAGCACTTTTGTTTGGAAACCTGCTTAAACTGGTGATGGTCCCCTCTGTCTTTCTTCGCATAACTCTGTGCGTTGTCTTTACGTGTTCTCTGTATTTTTGTCTCTGGTTTTGAGACCTCTGAGTTATTTTAGGACTCTGGATTGTTGTATCCCATTTCTTCCCATTGACATTTCTCACTTTGTTAGGTTTTATTGCACAAAATCCCTGGTAAGTTTCCAACACTGTATTTTGCCCTGTCTCTCTGTTCAATCATGTACGAAGAGCTTTACTTTGGATCCGTTCATGTGCTTGTGGAATTTAGAATGAGACATGGGGATGCATGGAATTTTAGAAAGCTTCATAGATACTGGTACAGCCACACTGCAAAACAGTTGCTTAATGGGGGACCTGTTTTTAGAACTGAAACAAAAAATAATTTGGGTTCCTCTACTTAAGTAGGAACTACAGTGTTATTTTTAAATCTGGAAGGGGAAAAGATTTTCTTAAATTTCAAAATTACTAAGTGCCAAGAAAGATGACCGAGTCCATGGAATGTATAGGAAAGTCAGGAAAATAAGGGGAAATGAGGTTTTATCTCTCTTAGGTTTCTGTAACACTATTGAAATCATTGTTTGGTTTCTGGAATTCAATTGCACTTTTTCACTGAGGTTATTCTATTTTTAATTTTGCCATGTTGCTCCTCATTATCTCCAGTATCACCACTACATTAGACATATCCATAAGTCACTGTGTGATAACTACATGCTGCATTTTTTTGCTGTTCTAGTTCATGGTATTCTGATCATTGGGTGTGTTTCTGTCACCATAATTTACAGCTCTTTCATATTTCAGTTTCTTGAAAATAGGCCCTTTCTGCTTGAAATGAGACTTGTACTGTCTGTTCAGCTTCCCCTCTGCATAGAAAGAGTGGTGCTTTGTAGCTCAGTGCTCTGCTTTTTGCCAGCACTTTATTTCAGCTGCTTCCTAGTTTCTCAGTCTCAGTGGTATTGCAAAATGCAACGAGCCTTTATCTCCATATCCTTTCTGGGATCTCTTATGCTCGCTAATTGTCTGGATTATTGACTGATGCAAATATTTTCCTAGAGTCTATATAAAGTTTGGTATCTCTCACTCTTGGGCCAGCTCCTGTTCACTTACTACAGAGAAGTGTTTTCAGTCATGAGGTATTTGCCCTAGAACCAAAGAAAATAATTTTTCTAAGATTTGTGTACCTTAACTCATTATTTCTTTGCTTGAAATGACGATAGGCTCACACTTAGGAAATGTTTTGCAATGGTGAACTCACTGTCAAAAGTAGCTTACATGGCTTTTTTTGGTTGGCAAGCAGGAAAGATTTTCCTTCAAAGTGCTGCCCCTTAGAGTGAGCAGCTTGCTGAAAAAATGTTCCTCTTTGTCTGGCCAGATGATCATGGCTGTCTTTAAAGCAATATATTTACCTGGTAGAGAGTTGATAATATCTTTCCTCTCAATGTTATGCTAAAAAAGTCGGATCCTGCCCTGTCAACCATAAAAACACACTAAAAACTATTCTTCCAGTCCAAGAAAGTTAAGTTGACTGAAAGATCTTGGTAGTCCTTCCATGTTGGATGTTTTTATAAAAGATTCTGGGTTCACCTGGCAATAAGGGCATATCAACTTATATAAAAATAAAAGATTTCTAGTAACTTCTCTTGCTGAGATTCACAAATATTTTTTGTAATTTTTAGCAGCTTGCTGAGAGTGCTCTCTACACAGAGATTTGACACTTGGGTTAACCTCTCAACTAGGTATTTGGACTATGCTTTTCTCTTGCAACAGCTGTAATTACCAGGAGAACTTACATGAACATCCAGCAGGATTTAAAAGGAAGTAATTACTGAAAATTATTAATAATGGTTATTAGCTTTTCTGGAATTCTTTGTTCTCTTCCCTGAGCTGGGGACTAAGTACTTCAACTCTACCACTTACAACCGTGACTGAAATTTCGGTCAAAGCATAGAGCTAGAGGCAAGCTGGTACAAAACTCTGCAGTGTATCCCCCGATTTCCTTCTTTCCCCTCCTTTCACTAAATTGCCAGGCTGAATTTTAGGGTGCACCTGAGTTTCTTTATTAGCTGCAAGTTAATTTAAAAATATGTTTAAATTAATATTGTGGGTTTGATGTTCCTCCTTTGCACTACTTACTGTAATTTCAGTAAAACTGTCAGACTTTGGCTTTGGTTAGTGGTGTTTCGCACAGGTGCAAAGGCTTGACTCAAGTCTGCAGGTGGAAGGACTTTTGACACCCTGATGACAGCAAGTGACCATAGCAGTCAACATTTTCAATAATTAGTGAACAGAACTAGTTTCATCTGTTTAGAAAACCTCCCTGAGCTATTCAGGGACCAGTACATCTTAAAATTACATCGGTTACTGGAAGCTTGGCTTCAGGCAGCAGTTTTTAACTCATGCTCCACCTTGTTCTCAATTCATAAAATACGTGTTCTGACTAAGCAGTAGTTCAATAGTTACTTTGAGGTATCACTGTGTGTCTTCAATTTATTTGATTTTCTAATGAGATTCTTTTGGTTTGTTTGGGTTATTTTTAGGTTGGTGGTGCAGGCTATGAGCAGACTCCAAATCACTTGTTTAGTTCATGTTTGAAGGACTTGACTGGGAACACTTTAATATGAAGATTTTTTGGGTTTTTTTTGTCTATTTTTATAAAATAACATGCTGCCCAGCAAACTGATTCTGTACCCAGATAAAAAGCCACAAATCTATGGAAACTGCAGGTTAATAATTGACAAGATCATTGAGTTTCTCATCTGTTTAAGTTCATGCTTTTTCTTATCTTGAAGGACCACACGTTCTGCTCTTGGACACAGCTGTATTCTCCCCTGTTCTCTACTCCCCTGCTCTGTGCTGTGTTTGGATGAGATCAGTTCTGGTGGCTAAAGACAGTAAATGCTTGTGAGAGGCAGTGTAAGGTCTGTCAGATACTTGAAAGGAAGGTGCCAGAAAAAAAACCAATAGAAAATTATGGGACGCTCTCTGAGGGAGTGTTTTCTTGGCTCCTGTCAACTGTTAATATTATGAAGCATGAGAGTTTTTCTTACAATTGCTGTTCATTTTTAATGTTTCTTGTACAGTATTTATTTTTATTATCATTACATGTAAATACCATTGTAAATAAATATTTTCTGTCAATGAAAAGCAAGTGTGTTGCTGCTTTCAAAGTAGGCTGGCTAATTTTTTAACAGAAAAGAACATCTAGTCCCAGCTACTTTACAGATAACGTAACCAGGAAAAAAAGTTCTACCTTTTGCAATTTAATAAAGCCCTTTTAATTATCTGATAAGCACCTGCAAAGAAATTAGAAGTAATATGCCATGAGAATTTTAATAGGTAAATGTGCTTGAGTGCCAAGTAGAATCCAGTCTGCATTTCATGAATAATTTACCTATGAGGCGAGGCCTTTGCCCTGGAATCCTCCTGCCCTTCCTGCTAAACACTCCCATTTCTATTTGCAATAAGATGATGTGGAAAGTTTTAATGTAGTGTATCTTCTTTCACACTTTCTGCTCTATTTTTCCTGTCATTTCTTCTGAGCTTCCGGATGATTTTAATAACGACTTCTTAATTAGAAATAAGGATTAGTGTATTGCAGTAAGCATTGTGCTGGCTTTGAAGCATCGTCACGTAGGTGATCTCTCTGTGACAGAGGTGCTCTTAATGGTACAAATAGGTGGCTTTGATTCAGTGCATGAAGCTGATGGTAAGTTAAAAAATCTGGACACTGATTAAGCAAAATTAGTAAAAAATTTTATAACATTTTTGCATACTAAAATAACTTTATTGATAATTATCTGTGGTCAATTTATATGTATCTTTAACTGTTTTATGATTAGAAATGGTGAAACATGCATATTGAATTGATTTTTGTTAGCTCTCACTTTTGAGAGGATACTAAACAGCTCTTCCCAGTTTACAGATGCTGGTCCCAGTGCTGAGCTATTGCACAACCTGTTGTCTGACTTTTGTCCTGTTGTTTTACAGCATAAATAACCTGATTGGGTGTAGGTGGTGGTAGCGCTCAGAAAAAAATTCAGGAGTTACAAAAAAGCAAAAATGTCTAAAAGGGAAGGTATCTCGAGAGTGTTTGTAGACTCAAGTGTGAACATAATGATTAAAAAAAGGACCTGACACCGCAAATCTAAGACAGCAGACATCTTCAGCTGTGTGATGTTTCTGCTCAAAGCAATTAATTCCAACTTTGGGAAGTGCTCAGCTTCAGTGAGTTGAAGAATTTAAACATTCCCTCTAAGTTTCACATGTGAGTAGTTAAAGGCTGAATCCTTGCACAACCAGTTCCCACATCCCCTGGAACCCAGCTGCATCTCTTCCCCTTGCTTTGAGCCCGTACAGAAGATACTGTAATGGAATTCCCACAGATGTAAAGAGTTCAGATCACTACATGCCTTTACTGGTAATTACATGTGATACAACCACCTTTATTTATTATTCTTTACAGTGTATTTGCCATTACCAAGCTGTGCAAGCACACAGCTAGCATTCAATTTTCACTTTTTTTGTTAGTTCTGCGAGGGTTTTTTAGAACTCAAGCTATCCATTGAGTAGTGTAATTTTGAGAGTAGCACATACAAATTCTAAACTCATTTATGGAAACACTGATTACGTGTTCAGAGTAATCTTGGAAAATTTATTTCTTTAGCCACACCTGTTTCATTAATGTTTACTGATTATTACTGTTTCTTAACTGGATTTCACAGATTATGAACGGTCCTGTTACAAGAGCTTTTTTCTGGGAAGAAAACTTTGATGATAGGAATGTGAACAAAAAGATTATTTGTAAACAAAGCTGAATTATGTCCCATTCTGCTACTGATTTAGAGAAATAGTGATGGTTTAGGAGACATTCCCTGTAGGTAGATTAAAAATAACACTCTCTGCTGCCTCTCTAAATAATAAGTTGAACAAACTGGAAGTGAGCTAGAGAAAGGCTGGGAGCAAACCAAGGATGATAAAACTTGAGTTATGGGACAGAGGTCTGGAAGTGTGGTGAAAGACACTGTTCTTAATCCGGTGAAGACTGAGAGGAGCTTTTCCCTTAATTTCTTATGCATCAACCTCCCACATTATGCTGAAAAGCATAAGCACACTGTGTATCTGTACAGGGAGGGTTTCAGTGGTATTCATTCTTGGGGTGGAGAAGAGCAAGCACGAGAGTCCTAGGACAGCTCTCAGAGGAGTACTGTTCACGCAGGGTGATAGGGCAAGGAACACTAAATTACTGGAATTAAATATATATTCTTTTTCTGCCAACTTGATCGATGTGATAATGACAGTACACAGGTTCTTGTAGGTGTGAGGTGTTCAGTCCCTGAGTGAAACGGGATTGCTGGGGAATGGATGACCATCAGGTAACATTTTAAAAGCCTTTCATAAAAACAGAACAGGCAGGGTAATCCAATTTGCTTAGTAGACTGGAAGCAGATAGTAAAACCTAAGGGAATTATGTAGAAAACTTAGAACACCTTTCTGCTGACGTGGTTGTTTCCATTATCTTTGACTTGCAGGTCTCTTTCCTGTCCCTTCTTCCCTGCCTTCTCCTTTTTGGGGGTGGAGAAGCTTAGCTTGAGTGGCAGTAGAACCTGATTCTTCTTTGCAGATCCCTTGGGAATAATCCCCTGCAAAGGCCCTGCTCTTTGGAGAGGTGTGTTTGTTGTTTTGTGCATACACAGCTCTATTTACTCCACATTTAGAACAACTTAAGATAACCATTTATCTTTAAAAATAACAAGTCCAAGCAAACAGAATTCTCTCTAAATGAGAAACAGTATTGTTGCAGTTAAGTGATTATGTTAATTTGTTAAAATATATATATATAGTTAAAAATAGCCATTTTCTTTAGAACATTGATGTTAAAATGTAAGAAGATAGCTTAAGAGTGGCATCTCAGTGTGTATATATACATCCACGTAATTGCTGAGAAGGATCTAGAAATTCTCCAGTATCAGCTATAAAATTCTCTTTCAACTTATGTGCCTTCAGAATGGGACTTATCCCCTGGGGGAAGCATGTAAAAGAGAAAAGCTACAGCAGTAAACCTGATTTATTTATAATTGCTATACAGTTGCATTGTAAAATATATAAATAGACTGTAATATGAAGACAGTGATTCAAACCAACCCTATATTCACTAAGTCATAAATTCAGAAATTAATGTGAGAGTTAAAAATATCAAATCCTTAATTTACGTGTACTTTCTCAGACTGTGACACACTCGATTGGATCAAACACTAATACACAATCTTACAGCTTGTTATGCCTTTCACTAGCCAGGATTTCTGTTCAGTGTCTTCTACAGAACAACCCTTAAAAAGTTTCCTAGAAGTATTAACAATCAGTATTTAAATTAATGGGATTATGACTAAGGGTACTAAATTAAAACATTTTATCTGCATATGAAAAGTAATATTAGAGAACTACTTTTGTTTCTGAACTTTTTTAAGGTGCTACATATGTTTTTCTGCAGATTTTTTTTAAAGGTTGGGAAAAGTGGTAGAATCAACAAGCATAAGTATATTGGTTTATTCTCAGACATCCACTCATGTTTTTAATGAGCTTAGTTTCTCAAAAATCTGTCTTCAGTCTTTTGTTTCCATTGGTTTATGGGCCTTGCTTTGCCATGAATTCTGAACAGTTCACATATTTCAATTCATTTAACCATAAAGGGTCTCAAGGCAGAAAAGGTGCAAGAGTTCCCACCCCGCAGCCCCGAGGTGTGTGACTATTGGAGTTACTGAGCAAAGGCTGTTGGCAGCAAATGGGGGATGTCAACTGTAGAGAGCTGCATGAATTAAGGTTTTCTGAGTGGGGTGTTTGGTGACAAGGGGATTTTGTACCAGAGGAGAGGCTGATTCCCAGGTCTTAGCCCAGAACTAAGAACTGAAAACAGCTATGAAGTAAAATCTGCAAGGCAGCTTTTTCTCTGGAGTGTCATTTTAAATGTATTTTCTGCATCATCTGTATCATTATAGATAACAGTGTGCACATCTATCAGCAGAAAAATGGAAAAGCAATATACAGTGTCACTTGTTTCAATTTAAAAATAAATCTAAAAAGGTCTGATTAGGAGATGCAGTTCAGTTATTTTGGTTATGTAAATGTTCTGAGTTAGTTCATTGCTTGGGAATAGTTTATTGAAAACATATTTGTTATAGGGAAGAATTTAGTTTCTCTCGGGAAAGCTTTAGGAACCAAAAGTGAAGTGTATGTGATGATCCCATTTCATGCAAAGCTTTGTCTGAGGTGGCTTTCTTGGGGACAGAATAGATCACTTTGATTAGATTACAAAGGAGGGCCCCACTTTTTCCCCCACTGTGGCCTTAATCCAGAGCACATGGTTGAAAGAGTGCTCTCTGCAGGAAATGCCAGTTACCTGTTTAACCAGATATGTGATTGCATAATCATTATAATGGTTATGTTTTTAAATTGTAATAGGTTGCTTCTCATCCACATGGTTAATATTAATGTGCTGATGGCCAAAAGCTTTCTAATGAGTACCTGGTTATTTATCTGCTCTGGTTACAGTTCTAAGTGTCCTGGCATCTTTCACTACCTTTCCACTTCCTAATGGGTGGTGACTGTCAAACCTCACTCTCAGAAGTCCATGAATTCTGTCTTGTCAATGCTTCTCCCTTTGGAAGAAGTTGGAAGAGCTCTCTTAGGGTACATACTTGGACTGGCTTAAGTTAGGTTTCAGAAGAAGAGCCTAAACCAGGCCTTCCACAGGATGAGCTGTCACCCAGAGATGGCCTTTCAAGCAGTATCATTCACTTTCTGAGTGCACTCTTTCCTGTCAAACCAAGTAGCCCTGTGCCTCTCTGTGCTTTTCCATTACTAATTATCCTTACTTCCAGTCCACGTGGGTAGGGGTTTTTTACAGTTTTGCTGGGCTATTTTATTTCATATTTATGCTGGTACTCAAGTATTCCAGTCTGAACACATTTTCATACAGTTCAACCAATTATTAACTGTAGTGGAATGTTTCTCTCTAAGGGCCTGGTTTTGCCCTTGAATTAAAATCCCTCGTCTTTCCCTGGGGACTGCAGGATAACAATTACCTATGGAATATCATTAGCTGGAAATGTGTAAGCATGACTTGCCCTCTGCTATGGAGGGAGGAGCGTTTTCTCTCTTACTAGTGGCTGAATAAGGTTTGTTCAGCCTTCACTTCCATGTTTTAGTTGACAGACAGATTTAGTCAGAGCAAATCCAGACAGGCAGTGCCTGTCATTTCTTTCTGCATCAGAGGAGCCAGAGAGAAGGGAAACACATCTCAGAGTGCTCTGCTATTGGTAGTACACAATAGCTGTAGTACCCCACAGCACATTGATGGTCTTTGCAACTTGAGGATTCTGCTCTTTCCTGAAAGCCCACATATTCCAAAGGCAATTCTGCCTGCCATGGCTGGAGGAGGAGAGTTGGGTTCTTTAATCCATATCATCAGTCAATTCTTAAAGTTGTTCCCATACACTTACCAAAGCTGTATTAATTTCTTCTTAGGTCAAGAGCCTCTTTCCTGTCCTTTCCTCCAGAGAGGAGAAAATTTGCATTCACCTGGTGGAGAGAGTGCTCTATGTGTTAGCAATTTGCTTTTATCTTAAGAGTATATTGCTTATTCTAATTTGATTTTTCTGTGGCCTCAGGAAAATTTTAACTGCTACTAATTTTTACTGTCTTTTCAAAGTGAGGTCTGTATTCAGACAGCCTGTGCTGCTTAAAGTTACATGATGCATCATGTGGCAAAGCAGTCAGTGTGTCTGACTTGATGGGAATCCTTTGTCTTTCATGGAACACCCTCCTGTTCTTCCAATGCTGTTTTATACCCTCAGTGCCTTTGTGTTGCAGACAGTCCTTCCTTTCTCATCCTGCATTTTTCTTCACTCACTGCACGCTGCCTCTTTTGCTGGTATGGACTATTATTACTGTTGGCTTTCCCTTGAAGTGAGCTGGCTTGGAGAGAGATTGGAGAAAGAAATTATTGTTCATTTTTTCTTTTCTAAATGTCTCTAGTTCAGCTTAGAAACCTCATTTTGTCATGTAGCATGAACAGGCCTTTTTATTATTATTTTATTCTTTATTATGTTTTTGGACAGATTTTTAGCTTATCTGAACAGCACTGATTCTCTGTCAAGGTCAGTCAGTCAATTTAAGAGGAAATTATATCACAAGAGTTTTTCTCTCCTAACTAGCATTAGAAAAAACCAAATCCCTCTGACCTGATACAAGGTGACATCTCAAATACTAATTTAGTTTTCAGATCCATTATTTAATTTGATTACTTTCTGACAGGACAGCAAAAGTACTGTAAAGCAGATACCTATTTCTTGCTATCTTTTCTCCAGTATTTCATAGAAAGTGAAGTGTCACAGTGTTATTTTCCCTCACCACCTCCATACAAATGCTTCATTAGTGTTGCATTTAAATTATTGTTTAACTGTATAGGGACAAAGCCTAAAGAACAGGATCAATCTGAGCAGAAACTTCTCAGGGAATTTTTCTCCTGGTGAAGTGCTCTTGGTTTGAGGCTGTAACCCAAGGAGATGCTCACAGGAATTACTGGGGAAGAATGCAACCTAAATAACTCAGTGGAGTTTTTCTCCAGTTTGATTTTAGGTTTTGTGACTTATGCTCTGTGATGTTTCTCATTCAGTTTTACGTTGCAGTTGTAAGGTGTGCACCCTGTAATTTTTCAGTGTCTTTTCACTGTCTGTGAAATCTCAAAAGAAATGATTTCTATGTTAACAGGACATGGAGCAGATGTGAAATGTGTTGACTGGCATCCAACAAAGGGATTAGTTGTTTCAGGAAGTAAAGACAGCCAGCAACCCATCAAGTTCTGGGATCCAAAGACTGGCCAGAGCCTTGCCACACTGTAAGTTCTTGCCCACAGACTTTGATTTGCTCAAATATAAGCTAACTTTATAAAATATAGGGGGTTTAATTCCCTTCATACCTCTTTTCCTCACATGTCTTCAGCCATACACAATTGCTTCAAACATAAAGCTAGTGCTTTAGCTTGGCAGAATATCTAGAGGTTAGATCAAGACAAGTCTGTACTTGGAAAATTGTGACTTCAATATTTCTTATTTAAATTTACTTTGCCCTTCTTCATAGACCTCCTAGTCACACAGTTCTCATTCAGACTGAGATAGGGAAAAACAAATGAGATGTTTCATCTGACTGATGAAAGCTTTCTTATGCTGCAGTAGAAATATGCACAGTAACTGAATAATGTCTCAGTAAGTGCTACCAGTTCCTCTGAAGTACAAAAGACCAGGATCAAAGCATAGGACCTTTGTACAGAAAGCCCCAGTGTTCTGCTTCAGTAGCCTGAACATTGTTATTGACCTGAATATTTGTGAGGGAGAAATAATTACTGGGGCAAACAGTCTGTCTTTCCCTGCTTGCAGACATGCTCATAAAAACACAGTGATGGAGGTGAAACTGAATCTCAATGGCAACTGGCTGCTGACAGCTTCTCGTGACCATCTCTGTAAGCTCTTTGACATCCGTAACCTGAAAGAAGAACTTCAGGTCTTCAGGGGTCATAAGAAAGAGGCCACAGGTCAGAACGTGTTTTATTATGTGGACTGTTATTACTAACTTTAGCTTAAAAATGAAAGCTTTTGAGATCCTGATTTCCATTCCTTAGAAATCCTGGTATCACAGCTTTTGATGGTGGTTTGCTTTGTGTTTCAGCTGTGGCCTGGCATCCTGTTCACGAAGGGCTGTTTGCCAGTGGAGGATCTGATGGGTCCTTGTTGTTCTGGCATGTTGGGTATGTGGCATTTTCATCAGCACATTGGAAAGGTGTTGGTCAGCTGTGAGAGTTGTAATACTAAACAGAAAAATACCCTTTTCCCCTTTGAATCCGTATTTAAGCTGCCTATTTATGGTATAGTTTTTCTCTGTACCTGAGAACTTTGTTAATATTCTTCATTTTTGAAGAAGTTTTCTTGTACAGGTGTGTTTTAAAGAATACAGTTGCTCGCATAAAACCAGCCTTTTGTTGAGAGGGCAATGAAGGGACCTCGTTTCTTAAAGCTCATTCTGAGGTGCTGTAATTGTCTTGTTTTGAAATTTACAAATGTACAGTTAAGAATCCCTACATTACCGAATTGCCTGTTCAAAACCACTGGGAGCAATCAGTTCAGGCAGTAGAAACATGACAGAGGCTTAAGTTTAACAAAATATGGGATAGAGGATGAACAAGTGAATAGCAAAAGTTTTGTATTGTAGCTGTAGCAGATATTCAGTTGTGTATGACTGATTTATTTATTTCTTTTTTAATGCATCAGAGTTGAGAAGGAGGTTGGTGGAATGGAAATGGCCCATGAAGGAATGATCTGGAGTCTGGCATGGCATCCCCTTGGGCACATTCTCTGTTCGGGCTCAAATGATCACACCAGGTAATTTCAAGTCTTTAAATAAAAGATCTAAGGAAATGTATGTACATTTAGAAACTAGAAAATTGCCTGTCTCACTGAACAGATAGATTGGGATGGTTCTAATACACAACCAATGGCCAAAGCAGAGACACAAAGTTATGTAAATAGGAAGGAACTGACATGCTACATTGCAAGGTAGAGTATAACTTTTTGTCCTTCATCTAGGGAAGCTTTAAAAAATACTAGGTTTTTGGCTTGTGGGAGCTCTGAAATCTCCTGAAGAAATTTTTAAAAATTAATTATTGCAGTTTCTTGCTGAAGAAATATTCTTATCTCCACACCAGTTTTTTCTGCCCATCAGGTCTCTCTTTCCACATTGCAGAAATGTTTGGAGGCTGTAGTTTTTGTATTTAGGTTGAGCATGCTGTAAACATGGTGCATTTTATAAAGGCAGTAAATTTTTGTGTGGGGATGTGTGTATTTAATGCATATGAAGAATATATTTGAGCAAGAAGGTTTTGGAATGAACTAGAAATATCTTTGTTCAGGATCTGATGTTGATGCCTTGTTCTTATACCAATTATACCTTGAAACATCTTCTAACTTGTAACTATATAATTCATTATGATACTTGTAGTTTTTTCAATTTTTGGTTTGAACCTCACACCTAGTGTTCAGATCAAGAGCTGAACTTGATTTAGTAAGAGCTGAATCCTTATATAATCATGATAGCACACTAAAACTCAAGTAACTAATTAGATTAAAAGTTGCTAAAGCTCTGGACCCTTTATTGAGATCATGTGACTTTCTTTTGACAGCAAGTTTTGGACTAGAAATCGACCCGGAGACAAAATGCGAGATCGTTACAACTTGAACCTGCTGCCTGGGATGTCAGAGGATGGTGTGGAATATGGTAAGGCCATTTTCCTCACTGTGGAAGGGAGAGGTTTGGGGTCAGGAACAGGCCTAGGTCATTAGCTGACACTTGTGGGTAAGATGAGGAAGCAGAATTACAGTATTGGTGACCACCTAGTCAGAGATAGCTGTTCATAAGGATGATTTTACTCTCCATGTTATCAGTGATCGTCATTCTAACAATGAGTTCTCTTCTGTTTCCACAGCTCCAGGAGGTAAGACCTGCTCTGTCAATCACAGGAAGGAAGTCTGGCTCTCCCTCTGGCAAAATCTCCAGTTTACTTTTCTTCCTGTAAACTTCAGCTGTCTTCAAGACTTCCTACAGACCTGAACTCTACTCCAGCAAAAACTTTCACATAATTGAACTTTACTAAAGTCCTTAAACATTACTCCCCTCTAAAGAACTTCTCAGTAATTTTAAGCTGCTCAGGATGTGCCTCAGCCACCTGAAGTTGCATCTGTTTCTTCAGATTTTTGATTTGTTTGGTCATTTGGTTTGGGGAATGTTAATTACATTGCACTGCTTTAATCCCATTTAAGTTTTAAAATATATAGATTTGTTCTAACAAAAATGGGAACAGTTACATGTTATTATTTCTTCTTCTGAGCTTCTATCTTAAATGTACTTTCATGAAAGGACATAGTTTCTGACCTTTTGGGGTCTGTTTTTGAATCTGAACTTGCAGTTCTTTTTATATTCTATAATTCTTATAGAGAACTAAAAAATGACCCATGTAGGGAACTAAGAAGTGACCTACCAGTTGTAAAATGTATTTACTATTGGAATATGATGCGAATAGTAAAAGCTTGTAAGAATCCAAAGGGATAAATTGCTAATGTAAAGAAAAATGTTCCCAGTGTAACTGTTTATTGTTTGTTTTCTAGATGATCTGGAACCAAACAGCCTGGCAGTTATTCCTGGCATGGGAATACCTGAACAATTGAAAATAGCCATGGAGCAGGAGCAGATGGGTAAGTAGTAGCTAAGGGGAAGCATTGCCCTAAGTAATCCAGGTATTGTGTGACTTCTTTTTCACTCCTTTCATATTCTTTTGGAGCAAAGATGCTTTTTTCTAAAGTTCTGTGTTGTGCATATTTCACATACAAAGATGGAAGAGCTGAAAACCTCTTGATCTCTTTTGCTAAAAAAGCTGTAAAAATGATAAAGGATCTCTCTGTGAGCCTGCATTGCTCTGACTGTTTGTTTCCCTGGTGCCAAAGGCAAAGATGAGTCCAATGACATAGAAATGACAATCCCAGGACTGGATTGGGGAATGGAGGAAGTAATGCAAAAGGACCAAAAGAAAGTGCCACAGAAAAAAGTTCCCTATGCAAAACCAATACCAGCACAGTTTCAGCAGGTGAGTGCCTGATACACGAGGAACAACTTGTTATTTTCCCAAGTTCAAAAAGCGTGTGGCTGTTGAAATGTTTTGGGTTTTCAGTATCAGCACTTTTGTATCAACACCCAGTGCAATTTACCACAGCAGATAGTTTAATTGCAATTGAAGCATAAAAATATTTGGTAACACCCCTCATATCTTGTATATATCCCTGAAGAAAAAAAAGTTATATAAGATACGGAAACTGTGTTCAGCATTGTTTTTAGCTTCCAAGTCTCCACACTACACAGTGTTTCAGCACATCCTTTCTTAATGCAGCAGTGTGTTGTATGCATGTTGTTCTGCAGAATTAATCTTGTGTTTCCTAATTTTAATAGGCATGGATGCAAAATAAAGTTCCTTTGCCTCCTCCACCTGAGCCATTGAATGATAGAAAGGAGGATATTAAGCTGGAGGAGAAAAAGAAATCCCAGGCAGAGATTGAGCAGGAAATGGCAGCACTTCAGTACACAAACCCACAGCTCTTGGAGGTATATCTAGAAACAGTTATTAGCAAGTTTTCTTTAGTCCTCTGTGTGATAGATTTGGATTTCAGCACTCAAGTGAGCAGCTTCCTTTTGCAATGCTGGTTTCACCTTTTTACAGAAAAACATCTAATTGAACAGGATTTTGCACATAATGTATGATGCTGGGAAACCTTCAGAGAGGCCCCTCAGTGAACCAACACTGATCTATTGGGTCTCTTCAGTTATTGATTTCTCTTTAGTTAGTTAATTCTATTAATTAGAAGAAAAGCATTTTTAAACTCCTGAGCAATGAGGTGACAGCTGCTGATTTTTAGTTGTAGCATACTTCTGTGCTTAGTTGACTTTGTGTCTCTTCTTTTTGGGCAGCAATTGAAAATTGAGAGACTTGCACAAAAGCAAGCTGAGCAAGTGCAGCAGCCACCCCCAGGAGGACCCCTCCATGGACCCCAGCCTTTCCCAGGGCAAGGCCCAATGTCACAGATGCCTCAAGGGTTTCAGCAGCCCCTTCCACCTCAGCAGATGCCAATGAATATGCCTCAGATGGGACCTTCTGGTCCACAAGGACAGTTCAGACCTCCAGGACCCCAAGGACAAATGGGACCTCAAGGTCCATTACATCAAGGAGCTGGAGGTCCACAAGGGTTCATGGGACCACAAGGACCTTCAGGTCCCCAAGGGCCTCCACAAGGAATGCCAAGGCCTCAGGATTTACATGGACATCAAGGAATGCAGAGACATCCAGGTCCCCATGGGCCAATGGGGCCTCCAGGCCCCCAGGGTAATGCTGGCCCACAAGGACACTTGGGACCGCAGGGCCTGCCGGGGTCTCAGACTCATTTGGGACCGCAGGGTCCGCCGGGCCCACAAGGTCACTTGGGTCCCCAAGGTCCCCCTGGAGGTCAAGGAATGCAGGGGCCACCCGGTCCACGAGGAATGCAAGGGCCTCTTCCTCACAGTATGCAAGGAGCTCCAGGATCTCAAGGGATGCAGGGCCCTATATCCCAAGGACCTTTGATGGGACTTAATCCTAGAGGGATGCCGGGCCCACCAGGACCCAGAGATAACCAGGGACCTAACCCACAAGGGATGATGATGGGTCATCCACAAGAAATGAGAGGTCCTCATATGCAAAGTGGTTTACTAGGACATGGCCCCCAGGAGATGCGGGGCCTGCAGGGACCCCCGCCCCAAGGTACAATGTTGGGCCCTCCACAAGAACTGCGTGGGCCACCGGGTCCTCAGGGCCAGCAGGGACCTCCACAAGGCTCCTTGGTGGGGCCTCAAGGAAACATGCAAGGACCTCAGGGACAGCCAAACCCTTCCAGGGGGCCGCACCCTTCTCAGGGCCCTCTGTCCTTCCAGCAGCAGAAAACGCCTCTGCTGGGCGATGGGCCTCGCCCCTCCTTCAGTCAGGTATGTATGTGCTGCTCTGGGGAACCAGGGCAGTGTTAGCAGTGTGGCAGTGATGGCTGTGAATGTGGGAGGGAGGCACAGCAGGAGCTGAGAGGCTGCAGGTTGGGTATTCCTTGCAAGGCTGAGGCCTCAGGAAGACTGAAGTGATAATGAAAAGAGTTATGTAGCTTGGAAACTGCAGAGGTGGCTGTCCCTGCCCATGGCAGGGGGTTTGAAAACAGAGGATCTGTAATGTTCACTTCCAGCCCAGTCACTGTGTGATTCTATGACAGGTAATTGGAAAAAGGGTTATTGGAAATACTGTTGCACAAATCAGTCTGCGATGAAAATATGTAACCTGAAGAGAAACTTCTTTTTTTTTTAAGATTTAAAGACACTGAGCTGTCTTAAGCAGGGTATTTCCTGGGGAGTAGACAAGCAGTAATGGAAGCTGAATTTAAACACACAGAACATGTAACTGGCTTTAATTAACACATATGCCTTTTTACTTCCAACTCTGAGTTACCCAGAATAGTTAATCTGAGCCATGGGATGAATTTCCCATAGATGCTGGCACACCTGGAATCAGTTTAGGTCAAAGTGCAGAGAAACATGAGGGACACAGCTGTCCTGCTCCTTTGCCTTCAGCCACCTCTGTACTCCATCCTGGAGTACCAGTAAAGAGATGTCTTAACATCCTTTGTCCCCTGTTAACTCCTTACTGCCTGTCTCTGTGCCCTGCTGCCTTGGCATCAGCTCCAGGAGGGTTCACCAGCACAGCAAGGTATTAGGCACAGCTGACTGGGAATACTGGAGAGTGCTGTTATGGGCACACCAGTTGATTCTGCAGGAGTCAAGTCACGCTTAGCTAAGTCTGGTTCACCAGCTGCAGCCTGGTCTGCCCTCTTCAGCACCTTCCATTTTCTGCTCTACCACGTAAAACACAGAGCACTCTGGGGTTAATTTGCTCTTACAAGGTCCTCTTTGGGTGGCACCAATTCTGTACTTGAAATTTCTCTTGAGTTGTCTTCAGTTGTTGGTGAATTTTGAAAGGGAAGTTTGGAAAAAAATGCTACTTAATTTTAAAAAAATGTGGCATGTTTAAACCAGAATTGACTTTTAGGCCTGCACTCAATAGCTTTTAGTGGAAGCTTTGGACATGTATACATGTAGTCCTTAGTGTGTACTCCAGTACCAGTCACAGTGAGGAATGACATGTTGAAATAAGCTTTACCTCAGTGATTCCTTTTCAGATGAGGCAGAATAGCCTATTTGAATATCTTTCCGTACAAATCTATGCAGTAATTCCTTCCACAAGTCTGTTAATGTGCCACTATTGCTGAGATTCTAAAAGTATCCAAGTTACACAAATGAGTGTTGGTTCCACAGCTGTGTAACTTAAAACCAGCACAGTGTTTCTCATTGCTATCCGAGGGAGACTTGATTTTTCTGCTTTGTGAATAATTACCACGTATGTGGAGGGCTGTCCTTGCCTGTCTCTGCTGTTAACAGTGTTCACAGTTCAGCAGGGTGCTCTTTGGCAGGTGGCTGATTGTTGTCAATGAATACTGCTATCTTGAAGGCTTTTACAGGTACAAGAAAAATGACAAAACAAGGTATTTTGACCATTTTTTCTTCTTTGTGCACCTTTAGTATGGTAATGACTTTTAAAAAGTAACATACTTTAAAATTCATCATGAGGTTTTGCTCCATTTTACTTCTTTGTAATATGAATATAGCAGTAGTTCCTGTTTCAAAAGGCCTCATCTGTGATATTTTTAAAATAGGCTTTAGCTTTTGTGCTCTGAATTTGACATTTATCCTCTGTAAACTTGTACAAATCATGTGCCTTCCTTTTCACTAACAGAAGTGTGTGAATATCAGCTTTATCAAGGGCTTGTGACATTAATAAGGAACACTTAAAGATATTTGTAAAGGTTGATCTCTGTATAGGATATCACTCTTACTGTGCCTGCCATACACTGGAAGCAGAGGTTTACTTGGGTACGCAAGACCATTTACAGCTTTTAATAAAGTATCTCTGAACCCTACGTATTTTTCAGTTTCAAGCCCCACTTGAGGCCTGGAATGCATTTAGAAACAAAAATCATGTGAAAGTGCAGTTTTAGGTCTCTGTGTTCCCAGCTTGGCAAAGCATGGTTTGTTTGGATTAAAGATTTCTGCTAAATGCTAAGGAAACCTATTTAGTGAGTACTTAAAAAAATGCTGCTTTGGTTAAACACTAGTGGCATAAATTGAAGAAATTCCATTTTCATTTAGCATTTTCATGCTAAGTACATGAAAAATCCTGGAGCTCCAGCAAGGTTTTGGTTAGGAACAGCAGAGACACTGTAATAGCTGGATCTTACCTATTTGAGGCATTGATTTGTTCTGGACTCAAGTCAGCATTCAGTCACTGGGAAGGTATTTTTGGTTAGTTTGGTTGGATTTTTTTAATAGGCAGCCAGGCCTTTCATTTTGCTTATTTTTCCAACACCCTTACAAAATCATTCATGCAAGTATGGTGTTTGTAGTATATATTTATGTGCTTTCCTGTGTTTATCACCTATATTGCAGTTGAATATAAATGTTTAATTTAAAAACTTATTTTAAGATATGATGAAAAAAATGCAAAAACTGAACTTGCTGCTTCTCTGCAACCAGAAAAAAGAAGGGTAGTGTTTCTCCAAACTAAATTATCTGAATCATGGAGTAGTTAAGCAGTGTAACTGTGATCCAATGACATGATGGAGTACAGGTCTTCAAGTATTTCCAGACCACCTGAAGTATGGAGGGATTTTTACAACTCCAGTAAAAAAGTATGAAGGCCAGGTCTAAATCTTGCACACCAGACATGTCTAGGAAAAAATACTACATGTTTAGGGGTTTCTGGTAAGAGTTCAGGGAGGATTTGTTTTTTTGGTCATGTCAGCATAAGAAGGTTTTGTATAGCAATCCTGCAGGTTTCAACTCTGTCGAGTTCACATTTTTAGTGTTGGATCTCACAGTGTAAGTTCTCTACCTGCCCCTTTTCAGTTCCAGTCAAGCACAAACCCCAAATGATGATTTTTTTTGTCAGGCTTTCGCTGTTTTGAGGCAGAATCATACCATATTCCAAACAGTTTCTCTGCCCACTCCACTGCTTCTGCTTGTGGAAGCAAATGACTGTGGCTTCTGGCTTTATCCCTGTCTGTGCTTAAACCCCCTCTTAACAACTTGGTATTTAGCTGAGGGTTAGCACTTTGTTTAATACTAAAATTAAGAAAAACAAACTTTGCCAGCATGTTAAAAATGAAACTCATTTATTGCCATGTTAACAGCTTACAGAGTTTTACAGGAGAGGTTCTTTTATGGCCACGTTGTTTTCCCCCCATCCTGACATTCTTGATACTTATTTTTGTATATATAGTTTCTCTTTTTTCTTCATTATCAAAGGAAGTCTTTGGTCTATGCAGCTTTTTAACTGCACATAAATCAGTACCTGATATTTGAAAAATATACACAGTTTCCTCATCTAGAGGAATAGGATATTCATATGGAATATTCAATATATTCAATACATTCCTACAGAATATTCATACTCAGCTAGAATATGAGCTTTATCATCTTGGGTTGTAACAAATAAAACATTAATCCTTGGGATCCTTGCTGTTTCCTGTAAAATTACATGTCTGTCAGTGACTGAAAACATTAGTGGTATAAATGTCTGAAAAATGAGGCTGAAGCCATTGGAATATGAACTGTTTCTGTTGTATGAATGCAGTTTTTATGGAAAGAAAATTGTTTTGCACTTTTACAAAATGTTTTAACTACTCACACATGGCTTTTCCTCTTAACGTGTTCACAGGATGGACAGAACCCAGGGCCTCCCCCACTGATACCAGGCCTGGGGCAGCAGGGAGGGCAAGGTCGTCTTGGCCCTCACAACCAAGGACCTGGTCTTAATAAAGGTAATGAATGTATTGTCTGCTCTTCTGTGAGTCAATCTCCTAAAAGAGGGGCTGTCCCAGAGAGAAACTGAGAGCAAAGCTTCCATAGATGTGGGCTGCAATAGAGAGAAAAAGTTTCCCCTGAAGTGTTCTTTAGGGTGAAATGTACCATGTGCTTTGTGGAACTGTATGAGTTAGAGCATCCTTGGGCACTTTAGAAAACATTATAGAAACTTGCTGTGATGTTTCTCCCTGCAGGTGACACCCGTGGTCCCCCAAACCATCACCTGGGCCCCCTGTCCGACAGACGGCACGACCAGAACAGCGGCGGCCCCGAGCATGGGCCTGAGAGGGGCATGTTCCGAGGGGGCCAGGAGTGGGGTGATGGCAGAGACAGCAGGGGCTTGCCAGACAGACGAGGACCTCACCCTGATTTCCATGATGACTTTGACCGACCAGATGACTTCCGTGAAGATTTCCACCCAGATAAGAGATTTGGCCATCGATTACGGGAATTTGAGGGGAGAGGAGGCCCACCATTGCAAGATGAGAAATGGAGACGAGGGGGGCCGGGGCCTCCCTTTCCTCCTGATCACAGGGAGTTTGAAGGAGGCAGCTCAAACCGTGGGCCTCCTGGTGCTTGGGAAGGCCGGAGACCTTCAGATGATCGATATCCGCGGGATCCCGAGGATGCACGCTTCCGAGGAAGGCGAGATGAGAGGTAAGAATAAACCTGCTTCTCTTTCTTGGGTTAAAGGGTAAATGGAGGGAACTCTTTCTTCCTGGTTTCCTTTTCATTAAGGAGTCTATCTGTTTCAGATTTATAAACTGGAAACCAATAAGGAAATGAAAACTCTAATATACCTGAGTGTAGAGTCCATAAAAATCATTCAGTAATAGAAGAAACCTTGAAAAATGGTCATTGTACACAGCAGCTTCCGTGTCTTTAAACAGTAAGTAAAGAGAAGGGAAAAAGTTTGTAGAGAAGATCCAGTGACACAGGATGAAGATTTGAGACTGTTTTGATGAAAATTGAGAGGAGACTTGAAGGTTAAAGTGACAAACTTTTGAACATTAGAAGTGGATTTTTAGACTGTCTCCAGTCACAAACTACAGCATGAGACTGTAGGATGAGATGTAGAGACTGTAGGATGAGGTGCAATGTCCTTGTAAGGAGCAGGAACAGTGATCCTACTGTCGGATAGAAGGGACAGAGCTACAGCATCTGTTGGACTGTCGAGACTATTTTCTCATGTGTTTGCTTGTAGAAGTTTTATTTCTTTCTGACTTCTTAATGCCAAGTGAAGAACTCAAAAATAATCTGATTTAGAGCAATGTCCATGTAATTGCTCACAATCTCCAAATGAATCACGAAGGGGTGAATTTGCTCCCAATTACCAGTGTAAATATGGAGGAATTACATTGTCTTCAAGATTAACTGTCAGCAAAATTGCTCCAGATTTATGCTGGTTTAACTGAGTGAAATTTGGCCTCCAAGGTCTAAGCCTTTCACTGACCACCAACTCTCTATGTATAAGAACATGTGCTTGTACAAATATGCTGTGGTCTCCACATAACGTGAATTTTGTGTGTTTTAGTTGCCTTTTTAATAATTTTCTTACATTCCTTTTACTTTGCATCTATACAGCTCTTCTTTTAGCTATTTTCTACCTAGCTCTGTAAAGATGTATCTTCCTTTTGTGTGAAGAGTATGAAAAGAATGAACAGTAACTAAAAGGTAACAATTAAAGCCATTTTTAAAAAGTAAAGCCAGAGAGAATCCAAGGTGAATAGTCTGCATCAGAGAACTTTAAAAGACACAGCAGACAACAGTTTTAGGAGCTCAGTAGAAATTTTCAGATCTTATATTGAAAACGCTTAGGCAGTGCAAAATATTATGGTTCTGATTTTTCAAAAGTTTCATAAGGGAAACAAGAACCTTGTGACGTGTAAATCTGACTTTTCAACTAAAGGTAATCTATTTATCAGAGTGCAAGTGTTTGTCCAGAGTTTGAAAGGAACTGGCACAGAGCTCTAAAAGGCTCGTTGTGCTTGTAAACCTGATGAATTTCTTGGAATGAAGCTGAACAAGGTGCCATTTACTGCAGATGCTGTGGTGGACTTAATCCCAGCCACTCCTTTAGCTAACTCAGTTTGGAATTGAGATTGTAACTGGTTTGATCAAGCATGAGAGGCAAATGTGTGTATGTATGTTTCTCTCTAATTTCGCGTCCTTTTCATCCCTGTCCTGTTCTTACTCTACCTGTGCATATCAACATGATGCTTCTACTGCAGAGACCTGCCTCTTCCTGCCTGCTAATCTGCACAGTGTGTAGTTGTGCACAGTCAGGTCCTAGGCCTCAAGGAAGAAGATCTGAGAGCAGTCAAACAGTAACTGAGCCCAATGCAAGGCAGGGTTTTATGTGTGACTGATATGAAAAGGTGAATAAGGATATCCATAACACAACATTAGGAGCTGTGGCTATGTCAGGCATAGGTATAGTAGATTTCAAAACTCAACTGTCCATAAGTTGCCTGAAAGCAATAGGAAAGGCCCTGTTTCTGCAGCCCTAGGGCCTTGTGTTCCAAATACTGGTAATTTTCAAGCTCAGCAGAATCACACCATGTCAGTATTAAAGTGGGAGGCCCTCTAAGAAACATCTAGAGGACTGTGCTGTTTCAAGGCTAAACAATATTGCTCTGTGATGATTTGAACCATTTGTACCTGAAGCTGTTCAGTTTGTTTTCCTAAACCATCCAGGTTAATGTAAATGGTTCATGGTCCATACACAGCACTCCTCCATTCACTGTTGTACCCGTACAGGCACAGCAGCCTCCTCTCTGTATTGTGCTTGTTTTCTGGGAGGTGGAGACAGACCTATTGTTTTTTATTAAAAACAATGTAAAAGTTTAAAAATATTGTACTGTGTTATGACTACTGTTAAAATATTTAAATTTGTAATTAAAAGGTTAATGTTGTTAAAATTCTAAATAAAAGTATCTAAAGTTTTGCTTGTAATAGGATGCCCTGTGTCGTTAATGAGCTCGGGAAGGGGATGCTGCACACAACCAACACCATTGGAATATTGTCGTGGTTCCTGTTTGGCCAGTGTGGCACTGGGAACAGTAGGGAGGTGGGGGGCATCTGTGACTGGGCAAGGAGTGCTTCACACTGTGTGCTGTCACTGAGGGTGGGGTGGCATGGTGAGGACTCAGCACCACCTAAACACCCTCCCTGTGCCTGCAGAGACCCTGGGCTGCGACTGGGGCTGGTGCCCCCTTCCAAGTGCAGTCATCACAGAACATGGACGTGCTTTACAAGCACTCCAGGTGTTTAAACTGGTCATGTCAGAAACAAAACTACTAGTTATTCACACAGCCATCTGCAGGCTGACCTGACATGGCACTGCCAGGTCAATAAGAGCCATTCTTCTCTAGACCTGTCCAGCCCCCTGCAGTTCGGTGCTGGAGGAGCTGTACTGTTAAGAATAGGTGCAGAACCCAGTCGTACCAAATTCCTGAAGATGCCATGGTACTTACTAGAAGGCAATTGTCAATTCCAGTGCCATAACTACATTTTGCAACACAAAACTCTTCATTACTGCAGTGGGATAAACTGCTCTTCAGGTTGCAGAATGCTGCTGTGCACTGTTCAGCCATCACTGTCCCTACAGAGTCCAGGGCAGTCTAGATGCATTGGCTAAAATAGTAAACTTTGAAGAGTGGAATGAAAAAGAGAATATTCTGGCAAATCAGTAGGAATGAGATGCTGGAATATTTCGTTATAGTCATGATTCTCACTGCTTCTGTTTTCAGTTTATCACCAAAATGGAAAGGAAAAAAGGGAAGGGCAGTGTAAGACCACCACAGGAAATTGCTTTTCCTTGCCTTACCTCACCTTATATCTATCATCACTCATCATTCATTAATTGTTTTTTCCCACCTTTTCATTAAATGAATGCAGTATGTTTAACAATATTTTCCTTCTACAAAAAACCAACACAACAGAAAAACAGGAGGGGAAAACTACAAAACTTGCTATCAAATTAAGGCAGAAAATGAGCACTTTCCCACCTACAGATCCTGTTCTAGTAACTGTATGTGCTGTAGCATTAAGTGAAACAGTTCAGAAATTAGTTGCTTTATAAGACTGAAGCTGACTCAGTTCTACCTAAACCCGGTATTTGTATCATGTTCTTTCTTGTAGCTTCAGAAGAGGAGGACCCTCAAGACATGAGGGCCGGGGACCCAGGGGTAGAGATGGCTTTCCTGGTCCTGAAGATTTTGGGCCAGATGATGCTTTTGACTCTTCAGATGAAAACTCCAGAGGAAGGGACCATGGTGTTCGGGGGCGAGGTCGTGGTGCTCTGAGAGGTGAGGGGAATGTTCTTCCACATGGGAATGCAAGGATGAGGAAGGAAAGGCATTTCTTGGGCAGACATGATTTGCATGACTACAATGTCTTTTCTCATTCCTGTGCCCTGCTTCTCTTACTGCTCAGGAGCCCGGAAGGGTTTGCTTCCTACTCCAGATGAATTTCCACGCTTTGAAGGAGGGAGGAAACCAGAACCCTGGGATGGAAACAGAGAACCAGGTAAGAAATGTGGTGAAGGTTTGTAGAGTTCTACAATATAGCCACTTTAAGAAATGTTTCTTGGACTTTGTATGTTCATTACCAGTATTTTACCATGAGAAAAACCAAACATAGTTCTTTGGTCTTTTAAATTTAGGAAAAAACTGGACAGAATGTAATGGACTCTAAATACAACTGTTTTACTGAACAAACAAATTAGTGTAGCCTCAAAGTCTTGATTTTCAGTTGAGTTCTTGTACAGCCCAGAACTGCCTGGGCAGTTGTCACCTGTGGATGACTGAATCACATTTCATGTGGCTTTTTAAAGATGTGTATTAACACCAACAGCAATCTTTCATGGGATTGGCATCTTTTTAGCTTGCAAAAATAATGTTTTCGGCTACACTGTCTGACAGTTTGTTGGTATTTGCATTTGTGTTACTAATGGCAACCTCATATGGGGCAAAACTGAGCTGTGGAATGTTGTGGAAGAAATGAGCACAAATGACACATGAATAAATGAATGCCTTGAAAATTATGAAAATGTTTTATACTGAAAAGAACACCTTACATTTATCACATTTTTCTTTCCCATCAAAAACCTGTTTTACCTTTCAGTTCTTATTAAAAAATGGGATGGGAACATTTATGTAATTTGAACTTAAACCTGTGTGCCACATAGTGTGGGCAGCATGTAAACTTATGCAACTGCCTCCAAAAATAAGGAATAAGGACCCAGTGAACATGACTCATTTTCCTGTTTTTGTGCCCAGGTCCTCGTCCAGATCACCCTCCTCATGAAGGACACTCTCCAGCCAGCAGAGAACGTTCTTCTTCGCTCCAGGGTATGGACATGGCCTCGCTGCCACCACGGAAACGTCTCTGGCATGATGGGCCAGGGACCTCTGACCACAGAGACATGGATGCTCCAGGTGGACCTCCAGAGGACAGGGGCAAAGGTAAAAAACCCCTTTTATTGAAACCCTTTTGTAACACTGGCATGTTTTGCAACCTTAAGCTTACCTAGAACTTCTCTGTTTAGAGGGGATAAAGCTGAGCTAGTAAATACCTGATCTTACCAGCTGCAAAGCTAAAGACCAGTCTTACAGGAACATAAGAACAGAGGGATTTTCTGGGACATGAAATCCAAGTCTTCTCTCCAGCGTTACAGAATCCTCTTCCTTATTGTCCTGTTCAAAAGCAGTTAGTTTTTGGCTCTCTACTCTAGCTGGAAACGCATTAAGAGCATTCTTTTTCTCATTTTCAGAATAGTTATTTGTTAATACTCATGCTTGTGCTGTCATCCTTTAACTCACATATAAGAACACCAAGCCTGTAGTGGTATGTCCCTGAAATGTTCTCTAAACCTCATCTGTAGTTCAGCAACTTATTTTTATATTCAGGGGCTTTTCACAGTTAACTTTTGTGTGCTTCCCTAATTTGCTTTAAGAATGATATAAACTTCTGATGTCCACAGCATCCATGGGCAAAGCTCTAAAACTTAATTGCTTTGGATAAAAAAAGCAAGGAAAATGTTTTTCTCCTGAGTTGTGCCTATCATTCACTGATTTAGCTTGATGTCTTGTGTTAAACTGAAAGTTGATTCCTGTTATTTCTGAGTGCCACCTCTGATTACACTGAACTCCACCATTTCTAGCCTGAACTAGCCCTTCTCCAAGTCAGAGCTCTGATCTGTTTAGCTGTTCTCTCTAGAAGTTGTTCTGTATCTTTTACTATCCTTGTTATCTCTTTATATACTATTTTCAGTTTCAAATTATCCTTTTTTAAATAAAACAAAGTAACTATGAATTGCATACACTCTTTGAGATGTGTAACCATGGATTTCTACAGTTCTCTTTCTTTTGTTCTGTTTTCTCCAGTCTTTCCTACCTAACAGCTCCTCATGTCATAGTTCCCTCTACTAAGCAGTCACATGCACACATTCTTTCTGGAGTTAGTAACTGGTCATTTTAACAATCATCCTATTAGCCCCAAACTTAAAACTGTTTGTGCTTCCTTTTTAGGGCGAGGAAACTCAGGACCTTCACAGAGAACGGCAAAATCTGGGAGGTCTAGTTCTTTAGATGGAGAGCACCATGATGGATTCCACAGAGATGAAGCCTTTGGTGGAGGCCCCGTGGGAGGCAACAACCCTTCTCGAGGAGGAAGGAGTGGAAGTAATTGGGGAAGAGGAAATAACATAAACTCTGGCCAGTCACGAAGAGGAGGATCTAGGGGTGGAAGAGGACGATAGAAGAGGCTTTGACTGGGTTATGCCCAGTCCTTGTGGGACGATATTTAAATATACTGCTACTCTGGACTCGGTCATCTGCAACGCCACAAACCTGGATTCTTAACTGGGATAACTGAATGTGCATTACTTCCTAACAAGGGTCTTTACCTAGATCAGCCAACTGCCTCTAGCTGCAAGATTGTAGCTAGCTTTGTTTTGTCCTCTCCACTCCCATTTTCCTCACTTTCTTACCTACTTTCTTTTGTGAAGAGCTGGAATTTTTTTTAAGTGTTGAGGGACATGGAGCACTTCCACAGATTTCAGTTCACCTCCAGACAGAAACTTGTTTCTATATGTACAGTTTGTCAAAGAGTTACGTTGTTTTTGTATGAATACAGAATGTAATTTGCGCAAAAGTTAACAAAAAATCAACACCGTGTGTGATTCTTTACTCACCTACTACTATGGAGGGTTGTCTTTAGGCAAACTCATGTTTCAGATGGAGCAACAGAACTACCTCCTGAAATCTCAGCCATTTAAAACACTGAGACCTGACTCCTGGTTTTTCAGTTTATCATGTGTAGAGAGAATGTTCATTTTCACCTTTAGCCACACCTGTCTACAGATTACAAATGGTGCTGATGTTAAAATTCCAAACCACAGGCAATCACTGCTGCTTGCTAGTCTGCCATCCTGAAAGAGAAAAATGTGAAACACCATTCAGAACAAGTTGTCAAAGGCATAGTGTGAGTTATAACCTGGATTGCAAGACAGACGTCATGCCAAATACTGTCTTCACCTGGGTGAGTCAAGGATTTTTGTTCAAAACAGCATCTGTTTATAGAAATAGAGAAAGAAAGAAGTTTAGCAGCTTGATTGGTGTGCTCTATAACCGCTGTGTGACACATTGCTTGAAGCTGTGGGTGTTCAGCAGTCTGGTGCATTAATTGCTGAAGTCCAAACCTCAATAGTTCATCACTTTCATATTAACATTTTTTAGTGTCTTTTCTTTAGGATATTGTTACCTGGTTTTACTAGAGGAGGGAAATGAGGAATAGGAGTTATTCCCATTTCCCACATTTCATAATAAAGCTGCTTACAAACCATGAGTTTGTCTTCCCCATAAATCATTCATATTAATCATCTCCAGCCACCAAGTTATCAAAAAATTCCTTTAAATACCTTAAGCCTCAGTGAAAATGTTTTCATGTAAACACCTATTCTACAGACCTTCTCAGAAAGCTTCTACATTAAAGTATAACATAAAAAATCCTTGTCATGGGGCTCAGAAAAGACAGAATGCTCTTAAGGAAATTAACTGGGAAACATCTGAGATGCATCTGATATGACACAGTTTCTCCCTGGAGAGTAAAAAACAATTCTTTTTAGCTCTGTTGGAAGGGCTTTGGTCACTTTGTGTACATCTGGGAGTTTGGATCTATCCTCAAGTTTTCATGGTAATCGCTGGCAAAGAGGAAAGCTTGCCCTATTTTGGGGAGTTGGGTTTTTTTTGTTAGTAAGCCTTGTATATTTTAAGGGGCTAAAGGAGGTCTGATAGCATATGCAATGTATAGGATGAGCTTTAGGCTTTAATTAAACCACACTCCACTACCACAACAAGTTAGAGTATACCTAACTATGGGAAACCCAGCTTTATCTAGACAACTCAGATGGGTGGTTAATTCCTTAACACCGAGTACCGTAGTGGTTTAAGTCACATTCTTTATCCAAGGAGCAGCTTTTTTAGTTATGTTTTGAAATATTTCACAATCATCAAATGTGCTCAGAAAGTCATAAACTTGATAATTAGCTAGCTCTTGTACAAAATCTTATGTGACAGCATAGCAGGAGAGACTAAAGCAGCTTCCCAGTCCATGATACCATGACCCACTGGGAAATAGACACAATTATTTAATGGGAATATACTTCCGTATTCTTCAGGTCATGTTCTTTTACCAGTGCTGCGTGTAGAATCTTACACTCTCCCTGTGAGTTGAGAGCTCCACCTTGTCTCAGATTCATTTAATGTTATACTGCTGTTAGGAATAAAATTAGTTTTATATACCACAGATTAGAAGTTGTAAAGTGAGAGTAATTTAATGCTATTCAGATAGCTCTGAACTACATTTTTAAGGGAAAAAAGGTGACCATTACTGGAATGTCTATACTGACAACTGGACATGAGTATTTTATTAAAGCAATCTATGTACATTTAGTACTCCCTTTGACAATTTAATTCAGAAAAGTGTTTAGTGAATACGTGAAGTAGTGGTAGCAAGTAAGTATTGCACTGTTTGGTTTTATTTTGTCCATGAGGTACAAATGCTCCATGAGATACAGGCTCTGGTCCTGCCGTAGTCCACAGTAGCAGAGCCCAGCCTGGAGCACCCAGCTGTCACCTTGAATTCAGCACTTTCCTAAGGCAGGTCAGGTCCTGCACTGAAACAGAGCTCCAGCTACAAGGAAATCTGTTCTGAATGTCATCCTGTGACAGGGAAGCAATTCCTGCCCCAGTTCAGAGAGCAAAATATATATATATGCAAAATAAAGTTGTAAGAGCTGAAGCTACCTTTTAAAGGCCTGAGAATGTGGTCCCTCACAGTGGCTGTATGGCACCAGTATCTGCAAAGGCCAAGGCTCTTCATTAATTAGTATTAGCACCTTTCATTCTCTCATCATCATGCAGGAAGACCCCCGCCCCCCTACAGCTATGGGCAGTCTGTACAACCCACAGCCCCAGGAAAGTTTGTTTCACTTACTGCATGGTATTTTAAAGCTGGTTTTTAGAGAAATGCAGTTTAGGGGCCACAGCCTTTATATTCACCACTGGTCTGAGGCAGCAAGCGCAGCGTGTTCAGAGGGTAGAGCTCAGCACAAAACGAGGTAACACCAGTTAATTTTCGAACGCTGTCCCCCAGACTTGATGGGATTTTGCTAAATCATCTTCGTGTTTCGGCATTCCCCAGTAAGGGGCAGGTCCACGATGACACCGCACCGGCTCTGGTCCCACTCCCGGTCCGAAGCGGCTGCCGCAGCCACATGGTGCCATCCTCAAGGCAGGGAACTGGGGTGTTGCCAGCTCCTATCCGGCGGTGGCTGTGTTGCTGACCGTGCGAGAAGGCAAACACCGGCAGGCTAACACTCCTGAATGCGGCATGCACAGCTCGGAGCACCCTCCGGGCTGCCAGGTGCTGCTGTCGGTCTGGGAGAGGCGGAGAGGAACACCCGGCAGGGCGCGGAGAGAGCGGCATTGCCCTCCTCTGGCCCGAAGTTCTCAGTCCGTGTGCGAGTCAGTCCCATGATGCTGCCAGTCCTCCTCCGGGGCAGCGCCGGGCTCTCAGGGGCGGTGCCATCCCCCGGAGCATCCCAGCCAAGAGGGGCATTACCAGTCTCATAAGGGTGGTGTGTTCCCTCGGAGCATTCCAGCCAAGCATCGCCGGGCTCTCAGGGGCAGTGCCTTACCCCGGAACATCCCACCCAAGAAGAGCACTGTCGGGCTCACAAGGGAGGTGACATCCCTCGGGGCAGCACGGCCAAGCATTGCCGGGTTCACAAGGGCAGTGCCTTCCCCCGGAGCAGCCCGGCCAAGAGGGGCATTGCCGGGCTCACAGGGGCAGCAGCTTTCCTCCATGCAGCCCGGCCAAGCCTTGCCGGGCTCACAAGGACAGTGCTTTCCCCAGAGCAGCCCAAGCACTGCCAACCTCACACGGGCAGCACCTTCCCCCGGACCATCCCAGCCAAGCATCGCCGGGCTCACAGGGGCAGCACCTTCCCCCCGACCATCCCAGCCAAGCGGCGCAGCCCGGCAGCCCCCCCGGGCACCGCTGCGAGCAGCTCCGCCGCAGCAACCCCGAGCTGTGCGGCGGCGCCCAGCGCGGTGAGCGCGGTGCTCCTCAGCCCTATGGCTGCGTACAGCGTTCCGAGCAGCGCCAGCAGGTACAGCACGGCCCCGCGGCCCGGCTCCCGCAGC